>OY821518.1:78602789-79072789 GCA_963682025.1 Cordilura impudica
AATAGAATAAAATAAATAAAACAAATAAAATAAATGTAATAAATAAAACAAACAAAATTAGAAAAAGAATAAAATAAATAAAACAAATGAAATAAATAAAATGAATAATATAGATAAAATAAATAACATAATTAAAATAAATAAAATAAGTAAAAAAAATATAAAAAAAATAAATTAAATAAGTGAAATAAAATAAAACAATAAATTAAAAAAATAAATTAAACTAAATTAATAAAACAAATAATATATGTAAAATAAACTTGGAATTTGGAATTTCCCCTGTCGGCGCAAAGATCCACTAAGAAGGGATTTTTAGAAATTCGTACGTTAAGGGTGTGAAAACAGCAAAAAATGGGGAAAATGACAACAAATGAAGCTAGAAATATACAATTTGGTGTGTAAACTCCATCCGAGAAATAGGATTAATTTTTTTTTTTCTAAATTTGGCAATTTAAGGGAAAACGGCCAAAGAGGATAAAAATTGTTCCTTTTTGCATTATCTTAACATATTAATATATTTATATATGTATATGGATTTTGGTATTCAGACTCCACCGAATACGTAGGCATTTGTCAATAAAATAAATAAATTAAATGAAATAAATAAAATGAATAATATAGTTAAAATAAATAAAATAAATAACATAAATAAAATTATTAAGATAAATAAAATAAATAAAACAAAATAAAATAAATAGAAAAAATGAAATAAAATAAAACAATAAATTAAAAAAATTTAAAAATTAATTAAAAAACAAATAAAATAAATAAAATTTATAAAACAAAAAATAAAAATAAAATAAAATAATGAACTAAATAAAATAAAAAATGTATTAAATTAATAAAATTAATTAAATAAATAAAAGAAGTAAAATAAAATAAATTAAACGAAATAAATAAAATAATAAAAAAATAAGACAAATTCATAAAATAACCAAAATAAATATAAGAAAAATATATGAAATATATATGTAAAACTAATAAAAAAAATAAAATATACATTTGATTATTAACAAAATAAAATAAAATAAAAAAAATTAAATAAATAAACAAATTTTTCAATACCCCATACCTGTCTCCTTGTTCAAATAATTAGATGTAGAAAATAAGCATAAACCAAATTTGAGTGGCATTGCTATTATTGTTTTTTGCTCTCAGATTTGAAAAAGTTCATATCGGATGCTATATTTATATGGGGACTAGGTCAAAAATGGACCGATCCTGACCATATTTGGTAAAGCAACTTATAATTTGCAGAATCATATACAAACCGAATCTGTGCAATATTTTTGTTTTTTGATTGATTTAAGTGAAGATTGGGGGCTATGACTAAGAATTGTCCGGTACGGTTTATTTTTGGACTACTGATAAATGTATGTAAATACATACACAAACCCAAATTAACCGAGATCTATATGATAATTTGAATATTATGGCAATTTATGGGGACTAGGTCTGAACATGAACCGATTTTCACCAATAGGGTTCATGCTATTGCCGATAGAAGCTTACGTACTAAATTTCATCAAAATATATTCCAATTTGCGACCTGTAGTTTGATTACAAGGTTTACAATGACACACAGACGGACGGACGGACATCTCTAAATCGACTTAGAAAGTGATTCTGAGTCGATCGGTATAATAAAAGATGAGTCTAGGTCAAATACTTTTGGTAATTACAGACATCAGCATAAAGTCACTATACCTTTACCACATAGTGGCATCTATAATATTAATAAGCTAGGCGATTTCTTGTTACCAATGTTTTGTTCTACCGTTTTATCCCAATTTTGACCAAACGTATATTATTTGAAAGGTATATCTTTTTAGCTGTCACCAGATTTACAGATTTTTAATTCTTTTCTTTATTTTGAGTAAATTGCATTTAAAGTTGCTACTAACACATACATAAAATTATACATATGCTATGTGTGTGTTTGTTAATGAGTTTTTCTTCATTCAAATTAATAATGAACCAAAATAGTGTTGGTTTTTGAATTGGCTAAGTTGAAAAATAAAGTTGCCTAGAAATTGCACTTCGAGCACTGGAATCTGCTAGTAGGGTATAATTATTTGTGAATAAAAAATTTTAGCATAAATTTATTAATTTTTTTAATGTACATATTTTTTTTCTTACTGATTGAAGTCCTAAGCTAATTCGAATTTTGTATGAAACCCGAGTATTTATAATCCATTTAGTTGTGTTACAAACGCAATGGAAAACTTATCTCTACCACTTCTGGCGAAGGGTAGAACAAGAAAAAAAAACTCAATACGCCTCAAATACAGTTTTAAATAAAAGAAAAACTATTCATATATAAATACTACATATGAACTCTTTAATTGCGTATAGAATGAAGTTGACTTTACCGGAAACCTACATATTATTCGTATTTACCACAAAAGTGATGGATGGACGCACCATCAAACTAAAGACACAAATAATATGAAATTATGCGTGCAATGAAACCATTTATAAGTTCTTATTTGTTTTTAAAGAGTATTTTAGCATTTAAGGTTTACACCAATACCCAGTAAACATTTTGAAAACAAAAATAGTGCTTGTTGTTTCCTCGAATTTTTTTTGAAATTATATTTATAAGATTGATGTTTCCTTTTACGAAAAATCCTTCTTTTATAACACATCGATATTTTTATCTTTTTATTTTATTAAGTGCCTTTTCTGAACCATATTTATGAGAGCTTTGAAAATGATAAAATTTAAGAGTCATACTCAAAAATTAATTAGGTTAGTTTTTCAATATTCTTGTATTCGATTTATGCTTACCAGCCCAGCAAAAAAATTTAAAATTAATTTTGGACTAGTTAGTTCTAACTCAAGTCGCCCGATAGTATGAGACAGTATATTGTTTTATTGTGTTCTTTAACAGTTTAGTTGGGTTTATTGAGTTCATTAATAAATGCTTTTATATTACATGATATCAGTGATATTCGCCAACGGATACCAACTTTAAAAGACGCGTTTAGAACGTTACAGACTCAGTCAGTGTATCAGTAAGACAGTGATGAGCCTAAATATAAGTATTAAAGTAATATTAAGTTTTGCTCATTAATGAAACCGAAGTTACTCCATTTTCTTGAGATATGAACTATTATTGATAAAGTTGAGTCAATTTTTGCTGGGATCTTTCTGAATAACTACACTACACCTAAAGGGGTTGCAAGCGTTCAAAAACAATGTGTCTTTCAAACTCAAGTACCTTCATATTACATATTTTGAGGTTTGTACATGTTAAAGAAACTGGTGGTTTGTTCTAATGATTTTTTTATTATTGTTTGACTTTATTAAGGACTCTTAAAACTTTGTTTATTTTAACTCTGAGAGTTGGCATCCAAATAATGAATGTATGTACATGTGTTTCGTTTAGGGAGTTTTTTTTCGACTGAAGTGATTTATGTTTTCCTAAAGGGCCATTATTAGTAAATTTTAATGAATATGTTTACATAATTGTATGTACAAATGAAATGTAATAAAAAAAGGAACATTTCCCTGTAAAAGGGTGATAATGATAAGTTAAGTTGATAATGGGGTAATCATATTGATGGTGATATGGTGGTGGTGGTAAAATATTATTATGTTTAATAGTTGTGGCAGCAATGATGACAGAGAAATCATTAACACTGAAAATTAAAAAAATTTGATTAATTTTATCGTATAATAGCAATGTCTTTCTGTCGTTCTGTCCGTCTGTCCAACTGTCTGTCTGTTGAAATCACGCTCATTCACAAAATAAACCATTTATCTGGGTAAAGTTAGGCTAATATTATTTTTCAATATTTCAAGAAGCTTGGTATTTAAAATGGGTTAACTCGGGCGACACTGTGCCAAGATATGTGCTAAAATATGGTGACACCTCTAAAATGGGTTAAAAAATCAGAATTTTTGTTTCAATAATTTAGTATTTAGTTTATCAAATTGTTTACTTTTTCAAATTTTTTGTTTAAATCTATAATATTAATAGTCTAGGCAATTTCTTGTGACCGATGTTTTGTTCTACCGTTTTATCAAACGTATATTATTTGAAAGGTATTTCTTTTTAGCCATTTTGCAGCTTTACAGATTTTTAAATTTTTTCCTTAATTTTGAGTAAATTGCATTTAAAGTTGCTACTAACACATACATAAAATTATACAATGCTATTTGGTTGTTTATTAAATTTGTTAATATGTTTGCAATAAAAGTGAGTTTGTTTTCTTTGTGTTGACTTGTGAATTGGCTATAATTGATTAGCATACCTTTAGAGTCTTTATTTATTGAAAAAATAAAATTTCCTTGAATTTGCGCTCGAATTTCGTGGACTGGAATCTGCTAGCTTGTTATAAATAGTGCGATTAGTTCAAATTTAAACGTAAACGTAAAACCCCAGTAGAGGGTATCAAAGTTTCGACATAGCCGAATTTAACACTCTTACTTGTTTTAACTGATAACATTCTACTTGATCATGACATACTTAATTGTTAGAATATCGCTACTCGATAACGAAAATGATCACTATTCTTTGTATAATATCAGTTTTGAAATATGTGAAAATTTAGTCAAAGAAAGTTACAAAATGTGTTTTTTTTCCCAAGAATTGGATTGACAAAAATTTTAAAACTAAAAACTAAAAGCAAATATTTTTAACACAATTAAATTTGACGATCACGTACGCTCAACACGCCTTAAAAAATATTGGTTTTTGATTCTGAACTCTGATCTCTGAACTATAGTTCATCAATTAACGTAAAAAAAATGTGAATATTCAATTTTATAATATATATAAAAGAGTTGCGTGACTGACCAGCCAAAACAGCCAGCTCAAACCCTTCGACCCAGACAGTTGGAATTTCCCCTATCGGCGCAAAGATCCACTAAGAAGGGATTTTTAGAAATTCGTACGTTAAAAGGGTAAAAACAGCAAGAAAGGGGGGAAAATGGCAACAAATGAATCTAGAAATATAAAATTTGGTGTGTAAACTCCATACGAGAAACAGGATTAATTTTTTTTTTTTTTTTTTTTTTAGAAATTTGGCCATTTGGCCAAGGGGAGGGAAAACGACCAAAGTGGATTAAAATTGTTCCTTTTTGCATCATCTTAACATATTAATTTATACTAGCAGATTCCAGCCCTCGAAATTCGAGCGCATATTTTAGGAAATTTTATTTTTTCATTAAATAAAGACCCTAAAAGTATGCTAATCAATTATAGCCAATTCACAAATCAACACAAAAAACAAACACATTAACAAATTTAACAAACACACACATAGCATTGTATAATTTTATGTATGTGTTAGTAGAAACTTTAAATGCAATTTACACAAAATAAAGGAGAGAATTTAAAAATCTGTAAATCTGCAAAACGACTAAATAGAAATACCTTTCAAATCAGATACGTTTGGTCAAAATCGGGATAGAATGGTAGAACAAAACATCAGTCACAAGAAATCGCCTAGCCTATTAATATTATAGATATATGTATTTTTCAGACTCCACCGAATACGTAGGCATTTTTCAATAAAGAATTCTAATTCTAATGTCTACGGGAGCGAAAATGGCAAAAAGGGGTAGATTTCACTAGAGATAGAAACATTAGATTATAGGAAAAAATTTTTCAAATTCGGATATTAAGGGGGGTAAAAACGAACCACAAAAGTGCAAAGAGGTTACCTTTTTGTATCTTCTTTAATTTAGGAATATGAAATGTGATATGAAGATTCCACCAGAGATACAAACATTAGCCAAGAATATTATTTTTTAATTCGAGACTTTAGGAGCTAAAAACGGCCAAAAAATGGGAAAACTGGTACTTTTCAACTGGTACATTTTCATTTGAAAGTACATTTTCTTAAAAAAAAAAGAAACAAGTAAGAAAATTATAGTCGGTCTAGACCGATACCCTATACAATGCGTTTAGAGAATTAGTCTTAAGTCCAACTAATTGGGTTTAGAACATAAGCATTAACCAAATCTTAGTAGAATTTTTAGTAATTCTTTTTGCCTGAATATCTGAAAAGTTCATATCGGACCGATATAAACAGATCCTGACCATATTTGTTAAAGTTACTTATTTTTGCAAAAACATACACCAACCGACTTTGTTTTTAATAGGTTTCAGTGAAGATGGGGAAGCAGATTTATATGAGAATGTAATGAACACACATAAACTCAATTTGATTGATAGAAGCTCATGTACCAAATTTCATCAACATATATTCATATTTGCGACTTGTAGTTGGATTACAAAGTTTGCATGGAAACAGGCGAACGGACGGACGGACGGACATCGCCATCGATATATCTGTTGTCACAAGCATTAACCGCCTAACTCGAAAATCATGCTTTAGAGAAAAATAACTTTTTATATAAATGCAATGGTTCTTCATTACGACTTTGGTCAGTATGTTTTCATTAATAACTTTTTAATAAACAGTGTTAGAGAAATGGGGCTTTCACAGAAATATAAAGCGTTTTTAGTAGAACATGATAGCATACTTAACTCAAATCGTTCTTAAGTCGACTTAGGCGGTTATCGCTTGTGACCACAGATATATGCAAAAAGAAATCTTATTTATATGACATCAAATTTGCGTAATTTTAGTTATATTATATGTTTAACTGTTTACACTTTTGTTACTGCTTATGATATAAATTAAAAAAAACAGTGATTCCATGCTGCAAATGTCACTTTATTGCTATAAAGATATGGTATGTTTATTCAAACTCTGAGATGAATTTCTAAAATTAAAATTTTTCTGTATCAGCACGAAGCGCAAATGCAGAAGCTACAAAATGAGACTAAAAGAAATATTTTTTTTGTGTCATAATAAATTATAAAAAAAATCAATTTCAATTTTTCAGATATTCAAAATCAAGTTCTATATGATATTTATCATTACTGGCAGATTCCAGCACTCGAAATTCGAGTATAAATTCTAGGAAATTTTATTTTTTCATTTAATAAAGACCCTAAAGGTATGCTTTACAATTCAACTCATTTTAAATGAAGAAAACAAACTCAACACGTAACACAGACACATTAACAAATTTAATAAACACATACATAGCATTGTATAATTTTATAATTTTTATACCCTATACCACTATGTGGTTTGGGTATAATGACTTTGTGCTGCTGTTTGTAACAACCAAAAATATTTGACCTAGACCCATCTTTAATTATACCGATCGAATCAGAATCACTTTCTGAGTTGATTTAACAATGTCCGTCCGTCCGTCCGTCCGTCCGTCCGTCCGTCCGTCTGTGTGTCCATGTAAAGCTTGTAATCAAACTGCAGGTCGCAAATATGAATATATTTTGATGAAATTTGGTATATAAGCTTTAATCGGCCATGGGATGAACGCTATTGAAATTGGTGAGAATCGGTCCATGTTCAGACCTAGCCCCCATACAAATTACCCATATGAAATCGACATAAATTGCCATAAGATCCAAATTGCCATATAGATCTTACTCAAATTGGGTTTGTATGCGTTCATTACATCCACTAATGAGTAGTTCAAAAATGATCCCTTTGACCCCATATAGAGCTGCTTCCCGATCTTCAGTTAAATCTATTAAAAAACAAAAATATTGCACTGATTCTTCTCAAATTTTGTTTGTACATATTTTTGCAAAATACAAGAGACTTTACCAAATATGATCAGGATCGGTCCATTTTTGGACCTAGCCCCTTTATAGATATACCATCCGATATGAACTTTTTTATATCTGCAGCCAAAAAAATTAATAAAAATCCCACTCAAATTTGGTTTTTGCTTATTTTCTATGTCCAGTTAGTTGGGCCTAAGAGATAGGGTTTCTAAACGCATGGTATAGGGTATCGTATAGTCGGTCTAGACCGACTATAATTTTCTTACTTGTTTAATTTTATATAGCAACTTTAAACGATCATAACTCCAAAAAAATATTCCAGCCGATGAAAATCTGTAAATCTGGGTAATAGCTAAAAAGAAATACCTTTCAAATGATAAGTTTTTTTTTGTCAAGATCGAGGTAAAACTGTGAAACTTACATCGTTCACAAAAAATCGGCTTGCATATTAATATTATAGATTTAAAAAAAATGCAGTCTATTTTAAGCTCACTTTTTTACGAATATCCATTATTAGTACCTCATATTGATAATATTATTATAACTAGCAGATCCCAGACTTCGAAATTCGAGTGCAAATTGTAGGAAATTTTATTTTTTTTATTTAATAAATTATTTTATAAGACCTAAAGGTATGCTGATCAATTTTAGCCAATTCACAATTCAACACTTTTTCTTGTCGTTATTATCGTTATTGGTTTATGTCCAAAATTATTTTTGTAGTTATTTTAGTTTATGTCCGAAATTATTTTTCACTTCAGCACAGGGCTTTTTGCAAGCACATTAACAAATTTAGTAGTAACTTTAAATACATTTTACTCAAAAAAAAAAAAAAAGAAATATTGTAAAAATGTAAAAATCTATAAATCTGGTGGAGAGCTAAAAAGAAATGCCTTTCAAATAAGGTATTTTTGGGCAAAGACGGGGTAAAACTGACAAACTTACATCGGTCACAAAAAATCGTCTTGGCTATAATATTATAGATTTAATATTAAATTGTTTTTAAATGTATCTTGTATATTAATTTAACATTTATTTTACAAAGAAATGTTATTTTTGATCTTTATAATTTAAATAATTTTCGAACCGAATATGAATAAAAAACTGGTACCTAAATATTGCCACCTAATACATTGGAACCTTTAAAACAATTCAAAATTTGCCATATCTATTTTTATACCCTATACCACTATGTGGTTTGGGTATAATGACTTTGTGCTGCTGTTTGTAACAACCAAAAATATTTGACCTAGACCCATCTTTAATTATACCGATCGAATCAGAATCACTTTCTGAGTTGATTTAACAATGCCCGTCCGTCCGTCCGTCCGTCTGTGTGTCCATGTAAAGCTTGTAATCAAACTGCAGGTCGCAAATATGAATATATTTTGATGAAATTTGGTATATAAGCCTTTATATATATATTAAGCCATGGGATGAACGCTATTGAAATTGGTGAGAATCGGTCCATGCTCAGACCTAGCCCCCATACAAATTACCCATATCAAATCGACATAAATTGCCATAAGATCCAAATTGTCATATAGATCTTACTCAAATTGGGTTTGTATGCATTCATTACATCCACTAATGAGTAGTCCAAAAATGATCCCTTTGACCCCATATAGAGCTGCTTCCCGATCTTCACTTAAATCTATTAAAAAACAAATTTTGTTTGTATATATTTTTGCAAAATACAAGAGACTTTACCAAACATGATCAGGATCGGTCCATTTTTGGACCTAGTCCCTTTATAGATATAGCATCCGATATGAACTTTTTCATATCTGCAGCAAAAAAAATTAATAAAAATCCCACTCAAATTTGGTTTTTGCTTATTTTCAATGTCCAGTTAGTTGGGCCTAAGAGATAGGGTTTCTAAACGCATGGTATAGGGTATCGTATAGTCGGTCTAGACCGACTATAATTTTCTTACTTGTTTTTTTTTAAATTGAAACATAACAAAATTTTTACAAAAAATACAATTAAAAAAATAATAGATAAACGAAAAAAGAAATATTTATAGTGATGCCAAAACAGTGGGAACTTTTAAACTTCTTTACCAGAGTTGAGTAAAACAATCAAAGTAGAAGAAGGCGTAAAATAAAATGTAACAAATCTTAACCGTTATTTAAATATTTATAGATTCTGACGTTTTCTTTCAATTATAAAATAATGGCAAGAATAAAGTTTTATGGAGAGTTAAGATCCAGAATAATTTTAGTGCTGGTAGTAAGCAAAAAAATATTAACAATCTAAAAGTAAAAAATTTAAAAAGAGACTTAGTACCTGACAAGTGATAAATATCTAGGAGAACAATGCAACACAACAAGTAGTGGGTTCAACATCACTAACAAATGTTTAATGTTAAAACTGAAATTCAAATGGATAAAAAACTTACATTTCATATGCATTTCCGAGAAGCTATAAATAAGAATATGTTTCCTTCACAAATCCTGCTTAAGTCCATTTTAAACTCATTGGAGATTATTAAATTTTTCACTTCCTTTGGATCATAGTTTTGGATGTTTTTATTTTAAATGAAATAAAATTTTAAATGAAAAAATATATTAATTTTTAATTCTCCGCAATAAAAATATATACGCTTAACCCTAGAAATATTAGACCAGTCATTTTGTCAAGTTTGACCAATTCCTTAATAAATAACAAATAATCGTTTCAACTTTACAATGGAGTATGCAGGGCAAAATTTCTTGGAATAATACTTTGGTATGCTTTATTTAGAGTGTGTGAAAATTTTTGTCAGGTTCAGTTATACTGGAATCAGTCAAAATGAATTGTAATCTTTTGAAATTCGCTAAAAAAAAAACAGGTCGTGTCTGATATTCATGATCTTTTTTATCATTATTATCTGTATGTAGAGATATTTAATACTACTTATAAAAAAATAATTCTACTAAATTGAGATGTATAAATAAAAAAATGAATGCGTGATGCAACTTTTTTTATTTTTGCGTAAATAGCTTTTATTCTATAGATATAAAACTACATTTAACAACTGTTTGCTCGATAAGTTGTTTTCGCACTTAAGCCCCCCTTTTCATAGATCAGCGCTTATATTCCTTTATTCTATAAATTAAACAATAAAGATAAAGTTTGTGTTATAAATTTCCTTTAAAGTATTTGAAATATATTTAACTATTTTCCAAGAAATTTATTCAGTTGTCTATAACTGGCTCAATCATAATTGAATTTTGTAAAAATCGATGAATTTTAAACTCTAGGCCCCATACTACGTGCATGTCTTATTTAATTAAGTCACTTCCATCACATAGCAGATATCGCTTTGTTCAGTTGACTTTCTATTTTAGTTCTGAGATCCTAACATATAATGTAAGGGATTGTTTAGTCGGTATTGATTAATTATAATGTTCATGTTTTTTTGTTGTACCCTATACCACTGTGATCAGGGTATAATGACTTTGAACTGTGTTTGTAACTGCCAAAAATCTTTCATTATACCGACCCAGAATCACTTTAATGTAAACCTTGTAATCAAACTACAGGTCACAAATATGAATATATTTTGGTATAATTTAATATATTAGCTTTTGCCAATTAAAGAACGAATGCTATTGAAGTTGTTGAAAATGGGTGCATGTTCAGACCTAGTCCTTATACAAATGACCCCTATGAGATTGACTTAAATTAACATAAGATCCAAATTATCATATATATCTCGGTCAAATGTGGTTTGGGTTTGCTTATTAAAGCCAGAAATCAGTGGTAAACCCTGTAGTACTATTCTTAATCTTAACCCCCATATAAAGCATCTTCCCGATTTTCATTTAAATCTATCAAAAATAAAAATATTGGACAGATTTTTTCTCAAATGTGGGTTGTATATGTTTTTGCAAAAAATAAGTGAATTTAACAAATATGGTCTGGATTGGTCCATTTTTCGCCCTAGTCTCCATATAAATGTAGCATCTGTAGCACCACTCAAATTTGGTGTGTACTTATTTTCTATATCCAAATTAGTTGGACCTAAGCTCTTCTCACTAAATTCTTGATATAGGGCAGTGGTGTTCAAAAATAAAAATGTAGTCGTGTTGGTGAGAATATGCGAATTGCACTGTAAGGAATGTTCAATGGGTTAATACCAGTGTTAGTATCTGTATGAATTTATTTTTTATTGGAAATATGAAACTGTTAATGTTTTATGTAAATTTGTTTGAATGAAATAAAAATTAAACAAGAATTAAATTTTTGAAAGGAAACAAATAAATACATATGTATATTAGGGTGGCCCTTCGTTATATGGAGGCAAAAAAAAAGTGTTCAAACTGTCGGTCTCACCCCCTAGAAATATGCGAATAGCAAAAAAACTGAGAAATGCAAAGTTTTGGGCCAATCAAAAAACGTTTAGTCGTGGCGCAAAGCGATTGAAAATTTCAAGTGTGTTTATATGGGGAAAATATGACTTTTTTTTTCAGATTTTACCAAAAATTTCGTTCTATAGTTTAATTTTACCGACAAGCTGTTATATAATTCGGGATCAGTATTAAATTATCCTTTCAAAAGGCTATAAAACTTCAAAATCTAATAAAACCTCGCCAAGAAATAGCAAATGCCCCAGACCACTTTTGTGTCAAAAAAAAAACTAGGTCAATAAATTTGATGGCATTTTTTCAACTTTGAGAAATTGATTAAATCCATCATTCTTTTTTGGTCTCTATACTTATAAGTACTCAGATATGAAGTATTGTTTTATTACCCCGTTGTTAACCTATTGCGCATTGAGACCGAAAATTGGAAATTTTTTTGATAAAATTTTTAAAACTCCTTTTTCAAGTTTGAAAAATTACTTAAACTAAATTTAAAAAAATTAATATATTACTTTAAGGTTTTATTAAATATAAGTGGCAGATTAACTGTGTGAATTTTTAAGTAAATCCCTCTACCAGAATTTTTTTGACAAGTATTTTATTTTTGCGGATTTCGAGAAAACTTGGATTTTTGTGAAATATTCTGTAAATGTACTCTTTCTAAATACTTTGTATCAAAAATTCATCACTTTTCTACTTTTAAATGTTATATTTTATCTTAATAGCCTAGGGTTTCGGAAAAAAATAATATGACTCCCTTAACTCTTTTGGAATTGGGGTCACATATGACCCCAAGCTTATAAAAGACAATTTATTCAAAAAATTCAAATATTTTGTAAGTGCTGTCCAATTTTTAGATGCGACGCTTAAAATATAATATCCAAATGTGTAGAAGTTTCGTTCCAAAAATTTTGGATAAATCCGAGAACGTTAACCCATTATTTGCCAAGGCCAGATTTGGATTTTAAGATATTTTTACATAAAAATTACCGAAAACGAGTTTTTCTATTACACTCGATGAAACCACTATGTAGAATTTAAGAAAAACAATTCGGTTATTTTTTTTTTATTTAACCCTTCACTGCTCCTGGGATCAAAATTATCCATTGTGATATATCTCTGGTGCAACTATCTGCTTATTGCTCGCGAATATAAATTAAAAATTAGGCTTTTTTCATTGTATAAAAAATAAAAAGTTGTAAATTTTATCGATCAATATTAATGATTTCATTGTATTTACATATTAAAAAATAGCTTTAATATGTTAAAAAAAAAATCAATTTTTGGAAGGAAAAATAATACATTCGATCGGAATGAATGAATGAACGATCGGACTGGAATTTTTAAAAACATTTCAAATTTTATATCAACTAAATGCGTTTTCTTTACAATACTTTTAAAATTTTTTATAGATCTTGTATTAAAATTTTTTTAAATTTTCTGTTTTCGTGACAATTGCGTTACAATGTTTAGAACAAATAAATTTTAAATCTGAAAACATTTTTCACAAATGTAGGGTGTTGGGAAAACGATAACAGTTTTAGTGAAATTGTTTTTAGTTCGGGATATATGGCGGGATTTGAATTTTCCGAAAATCTAAACTACCATTTGCATAGCACGTCTGACTAAGGTGAAACGGGACAAGGGAAGGGATTTTATTAAACTTAAATTTCAATTAAACTTTTCAAAAACTTTTTCGAAAATATGTTTCCATCAGTAAACGGTCTGCCTGTGGCCCTTTGTTCCTAATAGGAACCTAATAGGTTCCTATAGGTTCAAGACGTGCGGGTCGGATTATTGCAAAATTTGAGCCAAATCGGACAATCCTTTCTGGAGTTCATAGTTCAAATGTGCATTTGTATGTAAAAACTATAAAAAAAATAGTTTTTCACAAAAATTTTTAATTTTATAATTGTGTTTCAATTAAATTAATTAATAAACCATAATCTAGAGAAAATTATCTTTCTAATAAAACAACAAAATCTATTATCGGTGGAAAAAAATAAAAATATATCAAGTTCCCCAGGAAATAAATGCGCCGCAGACCACTTGATTGAGAAAATCGAGCTCACGATTTTTAAGACATTGAAATAATTTACAACAACAACATTTTTGCATTCTCCTGATCACAAGATGATCTTATGTAAAGTATTTTGCATCTCGCTATTGTTGTGCCGTTCTAAATTAATGTCAAAATTAATTAATGTCTTTGTAGCACTATTTCAAAATCTCCAATTTTACTTTTTCAAGAAATTTTTTTAAATAAACGATAGGACTTTAATGTCTTATTAACAAAATATATGTGATTAAAAATGCCAAATATTGTAGGTATCCTGTTCTTAATTTGGCGAGGACAGCGTTTATATTTCAGCGGGTTTGAAGAAAAATGTGATTTTTCATACTTTTTCAACTTTTAGGCTACATCTTTTTGGTGTTATCATATTTCAAATATCTTTTATCAAAATATTATACTACTTGATATAAATTCTCAATCTTGTAAATTAAGGTTAAATTGAAATACCATAAACTGACCCTCTTTAAGGTCAAAGGTGAAATTTAAGGAGATTTAAATTTAAAAAAAAAAAAAAAATATCGAAATAAAATATAATAAAATAATAAAAAATAATATTATAACTTTCTGAAAATAAACCGAGGGGTACTCTTGATGTCAAAATTACTATATAAAATATATGTTTGTGCAGGGATTGTGACAAAACTTGTGCTCGATCTTTTTTTTATTAAGCCTTTAGTACTCATGGGTCAACATCAGTCTAGATATTGTAGCAAATCGATCGATAGATACTTTCAGATCTTTTTAATATATTAGTATTACACATTCTCTTTAAAATAATTATTAATGCAGATAGCACTTTTTGAATATAAGCCTTGTTTATACTGTCTTAAATTTAAAAACGAATTAATGTACATATTTTCATAAAATAACGAATAAATTTGAGGAATTTCATGAATACATTAAATTTGTTTAAAAAAAATTCTGACGAAGAAAATATATATAGATTTTCGTAGTCACGGGTTAATTCCGAAAATAAGTCCAGGATAAGAACAGGATACCTAGAATATTTGACATTTTTAATAACAAATATTTTGTTAATAAGACCATAAAGTCCAATCGTTGATTTCGGAAAATTTCTTGAACAAAATTTTTAAAAAAGTAAAATTGGAGATTTTGAAATAGTGCTAAAATAATACGTATAGTTTTGACATTAATTTAGAACGGCACAACAATAGCGAGATGCAAAATACTTTCCATAAGATCATTTTGTAATCAGGAGAATGCAAAAATGTTGTTGTTGTAAATTATTTCAATGCCTTTAAAAATGTGAGCGCGATTTTCTTAATCAAGTGATCTGCGGCTCATTTATTGCCTGGGGAACTTGATATAACTTGGATGTTTTTAACCGATAATAGATTTTGTTGCTTTTTTAGAAAGATAATTTACTGTAGATTATGGTTCATTAATTAATTTAGTTGAAACGCAATTATTAATATCAAAATTTTTGTGAAAAATTATTTTTTTGTTCATTTTTACAATATAAATGCATATTTGAACTTGAACCCAATGAGCGTCCAGAAAGCATTGTCCGATTTGGCTCAAATTCTGCGCACTAAAGTTTTAAATCCAGTGTTACAATAATTCGACCCGCGTACCTCAAAATTCGACCAAAAAATTTTTTTATACAAACCCCTGTAACCCAATATATATTTGTATATATCCAAGCTCATTAAGCTTGATATATCCTTTTTATTGGTCGGTCTTGGTTTATTGGTTCCCAAATTGATCAAGCATTCTTTTAATTTTAAAAAAAAATATTTGTTTTTTTTTAATCAAACAGCTTTTTTTTTCATCTTAAAAAAATATTAAAAAAATTTATGAAATCTAAAGTCAGTCCATCTGGCCGTTTTATCCGGTAGATTTCCTTCATTTTTTTTTAATGAAAGGTATTTAGACACATATATGTCATCGATCATTGAAATTTACTCAACTCCCACCTTACTCAAGTTATACTCAAATGCGATTCTTCGAATTCGAATAGCTTGAGTGAATGTGTCCCATAAGAAATGTACAGGTTCTTATGGGACACATTCACTCAAGCTATTCGAATTCTCATAGCTCCTCTTTTAATGAATGGATCTTTATTGTTTCACTCTCAGAACACTCAGTGGATTAAGCTCTTTCTTTTGAGCTACTTACTGTTTAAATTCGTTGAGCTTGAGGAAAGTTATGCGTGCACAATCAACTTTACATTATGCAACGCGAAAGTTAACGTACATATTTCATTACAATAATTGCATAACACATACTCTATGTTGAATTGTGAATTGCCAAAAATTTAAATATCTTTAGGTGGCCTTTATTTCTGTGTATTCAACAAATATGAAATAAACTTAATGAATTAAATAGATTAAAAAACATTGAAAGAAATAAATTGAATGATAAAATAAAATTTCCTAGAATTTGCACTCGAATTTCGAGGGCTGGGTTCTGCTATTACTAAATTATTACAGCAAACATACAAAATTTTTGATATTTTTTAGAGCTCCATATCTCCATATTTTAGGTCATATCTTGGCACAATAATATCCGTTTACCCCATTTTAAATAGCAACCTGCTCGAAATAATGGTAAACAGCATTATCTTTAGTTTACTTAGATAAATGCTTTATTTTCTGAATGAGCGTAATTTCAACAGACGGACAGACGGGCGGATGGACAGACACACATGAATACTTTAATTTTTCGATGCATTACAAATGGAATGACAAACTGATATAGTTATGCCCTGTGCACAGGGAGGGTATAAAAGGTATATATTTAATGGATTATTTATATAAACACAAGAACCTGCTAGGAATTTTTTTTCCTTTTTCACAAAAGAGTACATCTGACCCCCTTCGATTGACGGTGGCGAATGTTTAGGCCTTTAACACAGTGGTTCAAAATATAAAGAACTTGAAGAGACTTTTTTTTAATTCCTTAAACTTATCTAAAATCATTTAAAAGTTGACTAATAACCAACCATTTATTTGCAAGTATGAAAAAAATATATACTAGTGTTACTACGAGTGTTAGAGTGAAAAGTATTTTTCGGGAAAAATTGTTCAAAATGTCAACGTTTTATCCACAATTTAAAACAATTCGAAAGGTCTTTCAGCAAAATTTCGAGAATATTTTTGGCTATTAAACCATATTTAATAAAAGGTACTTTTTTAATAAAAGGTACTTTTTTAACAGAAGGTTTATTGAAAAATGCGAATGTCTTTTACAAACGTTTAAATTATTTTCCTTAAATGTTTTATTACAAACGCATTTATAATCATAAAATATTTTTCGTGCATTGCTATTAATCTTTTTCAGTGCATTAAAAAAACAAGTAAGATACCCTATACCATGTGTTTAGAGACCCTATCTCTTAGGCCAAACTAACTGGACATAGAAAATAAGATAAACCAAATTTGAGTGGGATTTTTATTAATTTTTTTGGCTGCAGATATGAAAAAGTTCATATCGGATGCTATATCTATATGGGCACTAGGCCTAAAATTGGACCGATCCTGATCATGTTTGGTAAAGTCTCTTGTATTTTGCAAAAATATATATACAAACAAAATTTGAAAAGAATAAGTGCAATATTTTTGTTTTTTGATAGATTTAAGTGCAGATCGGGAAGGTGCTCTACATGGGGCCTATGAGTAAGGGTTGTGCCATAAGGATAATTTTTGGACTACTCATTAATGGATGTAATAAACACATGAAAACCAAATTTGAGTAAGATCTATATGATAATTTGGATATTATGGCAATTTATGTCGATTTCATAGGGCTCATTTGTATGGGGGCTAGATCTGAACATGGACCGATTTCAATTTCAATAGCGTTCATCCTATAGCCGGTAAAAGCTTACATACCAAATTTCATCAAAATATACTCATATTTGCGACCTGCAGTTTGATTACAAGCTTTACATGGACACACAGACGGACACACGGACGGACGGACACACGGACGGACATCGTTAAATCGAATCAGATAGTGATTCTGATTCGATCTGTATAATAAAAGATGGGTCTAGGTCAAATATTTTTGGTAGTTACAAACAGCAGCACAAAGTCATTATACCCGAACCACATAGTGGTATAGGGTATAAAAATCAGCATACATTCGCTACATGTGTTCATTTGTCCCTTTTTCAGTGACGACTAAAAGCAAAAGCGTAAAAATACGTGTGAAATGAGCTTGAACAATTGTTCTATGAAATGAACGGGTCTAGTATAGGGTATCGTATAGTCGGAATATAATTAAATTTTTTGACCAAGTTAACTTTGAAAAATATGTTGTTACTAGCTGTTTTTACCCGGTCTTGCCCGGGATAAAAGGCCTTTGACTTGAAAAAGGGTTCACTATGCTTACCAGGCGCTGAGTACTTAGTCCCCAATGAACAAACTCCCCAATAAAATTAATTTTCTCCCCAAAAATTTGTATGGGCAGTAAATTAATTTTTTATTTCAATTCAAAATTTTTTGATTTTTTAATTTAGAAGTTTTTTAAGATGCTGCAGCAAAAATGTTTCAAAAATAAGTTGCGAAACCGCTTTAAGTTTTTTTTTTAAAGTTTATTTATAAAAATCAAATATAACGGAATCGTTTGCTTATTAAAGGAATCAGAACTTTTAAAAATTGAATTACTTCATTCAATAAGTGATCATCATTGAGCAGAGACGTCAGATTCAAGTTTCAGAAATGAAAAACTAATGCGATGTTTAATATTGTGTCGCAAGGTTTCTTTAAGCCACTGCTTATAGTATACGTGTGGCCTATTTTGATCAACAGGTAATTATTTCACATACGTAGATAAAATTTATCATACGACATTTCACTAAGCTGTGTTCCGCGAGCGAGTCGCTTCCGCTTCCGCGCGTTTGGCAGCCACACTTGTGTTGCCGCGCAGTTGTTGTCAACTTATTTTAATCGCCAAAATATATTTTTCAGATCATTGCGATATTTTAACTGAGTTGTGTTCCGCGATCGCGTCGCGTCCGCATCCGTCGCGTCTGCATCCGCGCGCCGCTTCAGCACGTTTGGCAGCCACACCTGTGCTGCCGTGGAGCTGTTGCCAACTTATTTTAATTATCAAAATATATTTTTCAGATCATTCCGATATTCTAGCTAAGCTGTATTCCCCGTGCACGTAGCTTCCGCGCAACGAAATGATGCTATTGAAAAGAATACTCATTTTAAATGCATTTATTGTAGAACATATATTGAGAGCAGTATGCAAATGTTCACTAAAATAAATATTTAATAAAATTCATTAAATAAAAATATGTAAAAATTTATGAATGAATTTGGGGAGTAAGTTCATTTTTTATTTCGATTAAAAAAAAATGGGGAATTTGTTCATTTCTTTTGGGTACCTTTTATCTAAGTTTGGGGAATTTGTTCACCGTGTAGTTATTCCCGTTTAAACCAAATTTCAGAGAAATCCGTTGAAAAGTACAAATTTGTATTGGGAAGAAATATACCACACAACAAAATATGAACTTTACATGAAAATTGGGCGTAAAAGTAGGCGTGGTCGGTAAAAATCATATGGCGAGCTTCCCTGGAATATGTACTAAATTTCGGAGAAAGTCATTGAAAAATAAAAGTTCGTATAGCAATCAAATAAAGAAACAAATAAAAGGAAAAAATAAGTTTTATATACATAGAAGTGGGCGCAAATTAGGGGTGGCCTGTAAGAAGCATTTGGTGACCTTCCCTGTAGTATATAGATCGTGTGACCAAATTTTAGGCATCCCTTGAAAAATAAAAATTTCTATAGTGAACAAATATACCAAACACAGAAAATTAATTTTGTATAAAAAGTGGGCGTAGAAGTAGGCGTGGCCGGCAAGAATCATATGGATTTCAGAGAAATCCGTTTAAAAATAAATTGTGCAGCGAACAAATGTGCCAAAAAACAGAATATGAATTGTATACAAAAAGTGGGCGTACCAAATTTCAGAGAAATCCGTTGAAAAATAAAAATTTCTATAGCGAACAAATATACCAAAAAGCAGAAAATGAATTGTATATAGAAAGTGGGCGTAAAAGTAGGCGTGGTCGATAAAAAGTATATGGTGACCTTAGCTGGAGTACAGGGATCGTGTGTACAGAATTTCAGAGAAATCTGTTAACAAATAAAAATTTGTATAGTGAACAAATATGAATAAAACAGAAAGTGAATTTTGCATAAAAAGTGGGCGTAAAAGCAGGCGTGGCTGGTAAAAAGTATATGGCGACCTTTCCTGGGGTACAGAGATCGTGTGTACAAAATTTCAGGAAAATCCGTTGAAAAATAAAAATTTGTATAGCGGGTCAAACAAACAAACAGAAAATTAATTTTATATATATAGATTGTGTTTAATGACAACCCTGTTCATTTGTATTTAATTTGATTAAAACGGCTGATGAAATAAAAGTACGTGCTAAAATTATTAAATATTTTCAAATACAACTTGGCCCTAAAAAAAGTTGGCCAAAGAATCAAAGGTCTGCCGTCAAACTGTTTCCAATGCCATTAGAAACTATCAGCAGAATTTGACCATTGATATGAAACCTGGTTCGGGAAGAAAGAAAGATCCGAATGATGTTTGTGGAGGCAAGAAAATAGAATGCATATTGAGAAGAGCTCCTAACATATCCCCAAAAGAAGCTGTCCATGCTTGGATTATTTTGTGCAGAAAGTTAAGGCCAATAACGAATTGAAATCAGACAAAGTCTAAAATAATCCAGACAGGAACGCTGCAACAGAACACGGAAATTGTATGTTTCATAAAAAAATACTCGTGCTGGATAATGGACGAAGAAACGCATTTAGTTTCAGATATTTGACAGCTTAAAAATTTATATGTTGCTAATGCTCGAGGAAATGTCGAAGTTAAGTTTAGGACCCAAAAGCAGACCAAATTTCAAAAACAAGTATCTGGTATGGACAGCAATATGCAGTTGCGGCGAAAGAGGCAAGTCATTTCTTACAACGGGCTCTGCAAATACCGAAATTTATATTAAGTAGTGTGTTGCAAAAAAAGACTCCTTCCTTTCATAAGCCAACACAATGTGTCCATATATTTTTGGCCTGATTTGTCACCCTATACCAATGAATGAAAATCCTCCAAACTGGATCTTAGGCTAGTGTAGAGATAGTGCCGGCTTGTAAGAAGAGAGTTGAAGAGCACAAAATATGAAAGATTTTAAACGGAGATGGACTGTCAGTTCCATAAAAGTTCAAAAAACCAAAAATTATCTTTTTTTTAAAGCTTTTATATAATTTCAATTAAATAAAAACAAATTAAAACTCTAGGTTCAATGGTGTCCTAATTATTACATTTTATGTATGTTAAGATTTTTTCGATCTCACTCCTAAAATAGCACGGAGAAAGTTAGGACAAAATTGAGTTATGATTAGTTGCTATCACTAATCTCAATAGTTGGATTTTTGCTATTGGATATTAGACCTATATTTATGAGTAGAAATAACATGGTATTGGAACAGATGTGTAAAATGAATTCGATTCACTTTTGAAGTAGTCCGATTTCCGTACACAAAATAATAATTAATTAAAAAAAAAAATAAATAAATGCAAATTGATACCGCATTGGTAAGCTTAGCTAGATATTTTCGGATATTGGGCTATAGAGCTTTGAATTGCCTTTGTATCGCTAGTTTTGAGCTCTCAATTGTTTTTAATTTTTTCCATAGTTTTTTAACCTTACGTTATAACATAACACGTTCTTAATGAATGCCACTGAATATTATTATCTTTTCCCGCGAAATATGTCTTAGTATAAATAAAGAAAGCCAAATTTCTTCATATAAATTGTCTGATGAAATTTTTGTTTACTATTAAATAATTTTATTTTAATTATTTAATTGCTAGATTATCATATGCTCAACACACAAGTGGTCTGGAATTAGGTGTTGACAAAAGAAAGTACTCCACAAAAAGTGAGTGTAGGAATTGAAAACACTGTATTTATGATTAAGAAAAAAAACGTTTTTTAAAAATCTGTAGATAAATTTAAAAGTTATGGCCATTTAAAGCTTTTTGTATAAATCAAAGTGAGCACTAATTGGGAAACTCTTGTAAAAACAACTGCTAAAATAAATATTTAAAAAACCATCCTGGAATATGGTTCTATAATATGGGATCCGTGTTACATTATTCATATAAATTTCGTCGAATCTGTCCAGAAACAATTTCTTTTATTCTGTCTACGTGGACTTGGTTGGAACTCCCGTGCCTTACCCTCTTATGAATCCAGACTTGCTCTAATCAAGTTACCGACACGGAAAAGTCGTAGAACAATGCTTAGTATTTCCTTTCTACTCAGTTTTTCCATGGCGGCATTGACTCCAATTACTTGTTACGTAAAATTCAAATTAATATACCATCGAGACCTACAAGAAACTTTAAGCTCTTAAATATTAATTATCTTCGATATAACTGTGCTAATAATGATCCATTTCGCCGGTTATATGAGCAATTTAATGGAATTTACCACATCATAGATTTGTCCGAAAATAAAGAATCTTTGAAACGTAAAATTATTCTATATCTAAATAATTAATTCGTCATTATTTTACTTGTTATATGTATTTTATAAAATAAATATGTTAGTCTGTAAGGACATTTGTAATTCCATAGACTTTAAATAAATAAATAAAAAAAAACAAGTAAGAAAATTATAGTCGGTCTAGACCGACTATACGATACCCTATACCATTCCCTATCTCTTAGGCCTAACTAACTGGACATAGAAAATAAGCAAAAACCAAATTTGAGTCTAATTTTTTTTATTAATTTTTTTGGCTGCAGACATGAAAAAGTTCATATCGGATGCTAGATCTATATGGGGACTAGGTCCAAAAATGGACCGATCCTAATCATGTTTGGTAAAGTCTCTTGTATTTTGCAAAAATATATACAAACAAAATCTGAGAAGAATCAGTGCAATATTTTTGTTTTTTAATAGATTTAAGTGAAGATCGGGAAGCAGCTCTATATGGGGCCAAAGGGATCATTTTTGGACTACACATTAATGGACGTAATGAATGCATAAAAAACCCAATTTGAGTAAGATCTATATGACAATTTGGATCTTATGGCAATTTATGTCGATTTCATAGGGGTAATTTGTATGGGGGCTAGGTCTGAACATGGACCGATTATAACCAATTTCAATAGCGTTCATCCCATGGCCGATAAAAGCTTATATACCGAATTTCATCAAAATATATTCATATTTGCGACCTGCAGTTTGATTACAAGCTTTACATGGACACACAGACGGACGGACGGACGGACGGACGGACATTGTTAAATCAACTCAGAAAGTGATTCTGAGTCGATCGGTACAATTAAAGATGGGTCTAGGTCAAATATTTTTGGTTGTTACAAACAGCAGCACAAAGTCATTATACCCAAACCACATAGTGGTATAGGGTATAAAAATACATTAGAGATTTTAAAGTACGAAATTTTCCATTCCAAAAAAAAAAATTATTTTAAAAAACCGCACGACGAAATCTAAACTTATGGGTTTTAAAAGTTTAAAATATTGTCTCGATAGATACGTTATGTTCACTATATATAACTTTATACATGCACAAAAAAAAAAAAAAAAAAAAAATAGAAAGAGTTCAAAAGAGTTCTTAAAATAGCCTTTATTTATTAAGTATATGCATTTTTATAAGTACGTCTCAGTATATTATATAAACAAATGAATCCTCGCGAAGAATGAAGAAAAATGGTATGCGCTCTATGTATGGGTAAAACAAAAAAATATGTGAAAATTCTGGAGTTGGTAAACAATTTACAGCACACGATATTTCCGGATTAAAAAGCTTCACATTATTTTATTAACAAGAGAAATTTTAAAATGACTTATTTTTAAGAAAAACTAGGTAATAATTCTATTGAAGCAAATATAAAAAATAAGTTGAAAAAGAGTCACATTTAAGACGACGCTTCCGATTTTGTCAAAAAAAAAAAAAAAAAAAAAAAATCAGGGGACCAATCGTCGGATTCGATATCGAGTAAAATCAATCGAAATTCCATATTTTAGTTTATTATTTAAAGAAGACGGACAATCGTCAGACCTAGTTTCACTTTTACTATTAACTATTGACCATAGCTCTTTAGCTGTGACAGAGTAAAATTACTCTAAGTATTTTATTTTGGAAAATAAAAAAATAATTTCTATCGAAAAATTTCGATATCGAATGCGATGATTCGACCCCAGAATTATAACACTCTCCAATACTGTTTTCGATATTCGACTTTATGCTGATGTTTGTAACTACCAAAAATATTTGAACTAGACCCATTATTTATTATACCGATCGACTCAGAATCACTTTCTGAGTAGATTTAGCGATGTCCGTCCCTCCGTCAGTCCGTCCATCTGTATGTTCATTTAAACCTTTTAATGAAACTATGTATAGGTCGCAAATATGAATATATTTTGATAAAATTTAGTATATAAGCTTCTATCGGCCATAGGATAAACGCTATTGATATTGGTGAGAATCGGTGCATGTTCAGACCTAGTCCCCATAAAAATGAACACTATGAGATCGACTTTAATTGCCATAATATCCAAATACTCATATAGATCTAGGCCACATTATTCCAAAAATAAACCCTATAGGACAATTCTTAGTCATAGCCCCCATATGAAGCCAATTTCCGATCTTCATTTAAATCTATCAAAAAACAAAATATTGCACAGATTTTTCTCAAATTTGTTTTGTATATATATGTTTTTGCAAATAATAAGTGACCTTACCAAATATGGTCATGACCGGTCCATTTTTCGACCAAGTAAATATAAGTATTTGATACGAACTTTTTCATATCTGAGAGCAAAAAAATTAGTAACAATGCCATTCAAATTTGATATATCCTTATTTGCTATGTCCAATTAGTTGGACATAAGAGATTGGGCCTCTAAACGCATAGTATAGGGTATCGTATAGCCGGTCTAGACCGATCCACTGAATAATAGATTGCAAATGAATGGAATCTACTAAATGGTGTGTAGAAAAATATGGGCGCTAGGGGTGAGATCACTTATTTCAGCAGAACACTTCCAACTACTGTCATTGATAATCATCAGTGCCCTCCTTTGCACACGGTCCAGAAACTTCATAATAAATTGTGAAGCCCCTGCCCATATATGGGAGTTGTATTCCATTTTCATCGGATATAGGTGGTATAAATAGTAGGGATACCTGATGGGCTTAAGTAATTCTTACACCGATTTAGGAATCCTAAGCACTTGAGAGCTTTTTTCGAAAATTAAAAAAATTTGTTTATTCCAACGGATATCACACTGAATTTTCATGCCCAGAACATCAAGAGCGTCTGATTCTTCAAAACCCATGGATACAGACGACATTGATGACTCCATGGCCCTTCTATGGATCAATAAACAACGTTGGATCTTAATAACAGAAAGCAGTGGCTTTTTTCTGGCGACATGTGATGAGTCCTTGTGCATTTTCAGAACTTTTATTAAAATCACATGGCTCACTTTCTTATGGCAATCGTTTTTTATGTCCATTGCCAACTGTCTCAAGGTTGTTTGTGGATTATCTCCAATCTTTTTCAAAATTTTGGAATGATCGCGTCTGATGAGCTTTGGATGTCTGCAGACGATTTTCTTTTTCTACACGTCTAATAATGTGAATAGTCCTCAATTTTATATTCTACATTTCTGACAATTCCTTTGCCGTTTTTTCTTATGATTGTAATAAACTAATTGAATTTAGTTGTCATCAACTCGTTTTCCAGGCATGGTTAAAAACGCGGATTTTAGTTAAATGTGCACTTGTCAAAATAAAAAATCGTAATAAAAGCAATAGAGCAAAGCATACCAAAGAAGCATGTTTAATTTTTTTTTTTCAAATTCGATGTACCGTTAGTTATTTTTGTGTCTCTTTTCAACGTGTGTTTGCATTTTCACAAGTGAATATTTGCTGCTTTTTTGTTTTGTTTTATATTGCAATCTACCATTTTTGATATCTATAATATTAATAGGCTAGACGATTTTTTGTTACCGATGTAAGTTTCACAGTTTTACCCCGATTTTGACAAGGTATTTCTTTTTAGCTGTTACTCAGATTTACAGATTTTCATCATCTGGAATATTTTTTTGGAGTTATGATCGTTTAAAGTTGCTACTAACACATACATAAAATTATACAATTCTATGTGTGTGTTTATTAAATTTGTTAATGTGTTGAGTTTGTTTTCTTCATTTAAAATGCGCTGAATTGTGAAGCATACCTTTTAGGGTCTTTATTAAATGAAAAAATAAAATTTCCTAGAATTTGCACTCGAATTTCGAGGGCTGGAATCTGCTAGTTAATTTTAATAGCTAAAATTTACCCTTGTAATATAATGAAAAAAAAAAGTGAAATAAAGCTCGTTTTTGTTCATGAATTAACAACTTAAGATTAAAAACAAGTAGGAAAATTATAGTCGGTCTAGACCGACTATACGATACCCTATACCATGCGTTTAGAAACCCTATCTCTTAGGCCCAACTAAATGGACATTGAAAATAAGCAAAAACCAAATATGAGTGGGATTTTTATTAATTTTTTTGGCTGCAGATATGAAAAAGTTCATATCGGATGCTATATCTATAAAGGGACTAGCTCCAAAAATGGACCGATCCTGATCATGTTTGGTAAAGTCTCTTGTATTTTGCAAAAATATGTACAAACAAAATTTGAGAAGAATCAGTGCAATATTTTTGTTTTTTAATAGATTTAAGTGAAGATCGGGAAGCAGCTCTATATGGGGTCAAAGGGATCATTTTTGGACTACTCATTAGTGGATGTAATGAACGCATACAAACCCAATTTGAGTAAGATCTATATGACAATTTGGATCTTATGGCAATTTATGTCGATTTCATATGGGTAATTTGTATGGGGGCTAGGTCTGAACATGGACCGATTCTCACCAATTTCAATAGCGTTCATCACATGGCCGATAAAAGCTTATATGCCAAATTTCATCAAAATATATTCATATTTGCGACCTGCAGTTTGATTACAAGCTTTACATGGACACACAGACGGACGGACGGACGGACGGACGGACGGACATTGTTAAATCAACTCAGAAAGTGATTCTGATTCGATCGGTATAATTAAAGATGGGTCTAGGTCAAATATTTTTGGTTGTTACAAACAGCAGCACAAAGTCATTATACCCAAACCACATAGTGGTATAGGGTATAACTATAACTGTTTTCATATTGCAAAGAATTGTTTGACAAACTGTTTATTTTAAATGTACTGTATATTTGAAATAAAATAATAACAAAAAAATAAAGAAATATTTATATATTAATTTAATAAATTTGAATGGGGTACTTAATAATTGGTTTAATTTGAGATTAAGAAGACACTTTCATTGAGTTTTCATCTCTATATTAATTTAATATAAAATTGCTTGTTTTTAGAACCTTTGCATTATAATTTTTTTCATTTGTCATTTTCGGTTTCTCCAGGGGTACCAAACCAAATTTGTTTAAATAAAAAAACTTAAATTGCTATAACTTTTGATTTCGGTCTATGTTTTTTTCAAGGTTGATTCATTTGAAAGAGAAACAAACCTACTTTAAAATCGTTAATGTATTTTTTGTAAAATGCTTATTTTAGTAGTTTTTCTAAAAGTTTCCCAATGGCGCCCAATTTTTTTAAACAAAAACTTCTAAATTTGGTTACAGATTTTTAAAAAGCGCTTTTTTAAAATCATAAATATAGTAATTTAAACTCGTATACTCACTTTTTGTTGACTATTTTTTTTGTCAACACCTAGTTCTAGACCACATGGGAACAGAGGAGGTTATCTATACAGTCACTCAAAGAACTGTCACAGTGTTTTTCTAATGCTAACAAATATGAGTACAACAACAAAGCTATTGTTCCAATTATTCTCATATTTTCATTATATGTTTATTGCACTCTTACCTACAACCACATACCATAAATTTGTTGTAATAAGTAAATTTGTGTTAATTAGTTATTGGAACAGTTTATTCGGTTTACTTTAATCAATAAATTTTATAATTTTTTTAATGCCTAATATTTTGTGTTTCTTCTTTGGCAGTAGGTACAGCCTGCATATGGAGTGGCATACTCTCCACTAAATTTTGGCAGTCGTTTGGATCAATACCATTCCACGCTGCTCGCACATTAGTCCACAATTCATCCAAATCTCCAGGCGTACCAACAACACCTCCTTTGAGAACTGGTGTATTCGATGGGGTTAAGATCGGATGACTTGGGGTGGTCAATCAAGAACTTTGTAGTCGTTGTCATTAGTTTGCGGTGTGTTTGGAGTAGTTATCATGTTGAAACACGATATCCGCCGACTGCAATTCGAATGTTTCTGCAGTGGTGGGGACTGTTCCAAGTCCTTTGGACATCATGCAACCCCACACCATCACGGATCCACCGCCAAACTTTAAATTTGCCCGATTGCAATCGTCCATATCTCTCAAAAGTTTTCGAGCACCTTTGAAGCAAACAACAACTTACTGAACATCAATCCGGTTTCAGACCCCAACATAGCTGTATAACAGCTTTATCTGATGTAGTTGAGATGATGGATGGATGGATGATGGAAAAATATCCTTTTTGGTTTTATTGGACCACTCAAAGGCATTTGACGCGCTGCACCACTCAATTTTATGCCTCAAACTGAAGAAGTTTTTTAACTTTTCTGCATTTGCAGTGAGACTCATGTCGTCATATCTCACAAACAGATCCCAATCTGTGGCTAATGGTAACTCCATCTCAAACTCACTGCAATTTATAATGGGATACCACAGGGCTTAATCCTTGGACCACTACTTTATTCGATATATGTCAATGATCTTCCACAACAAATTAAATTCTCTAAGATTCAGATGTACGCTGGTAACATTCAGCTATATTTCAGTAGTACCAAAGATTCAATTATTTCCAAAACTCGAGAACTAAATTATGATTTCAAACGAATTCTAAATTGGGCAACGGCAAATCATCTACAACTGAATCCGAATAAATCTAAGTGTATTATAATAAAGAAGAAAGTGATACATTTGTAGAATGAGATAAATGTATTCCTTGGGGGGCTCTAAAATTGACATCGTAGACTCTGTAAAAAATCTAGGTGTTGTGTTTAATTTAACTCTGACTTGGTCAGATCAATCCTGTGGCAGAATTTATAGTACGTTAAGAAGTTTATGGTTAACACAGAACTTCACCGGAAATAAGATTGCAACTTGCTAAAACATATCTTTTACCAACATTACTATATCCATCTTAGGTTTTCACAGGTTTCAACTCCAGGGATAACAGGAAACTAACTGTAACTTTCAATAACATTGTTCGCTATATCTTTGGAATAAGAAAATTTGATCATGTATCCCAATACTCGTGTCATGTCTTACACATGTCTTTTGACAACTATAATAAATTCAAAAACATTATATTCCTACATAAAATTATTATAACTAAGGCTCCAAAATATCTTTTTGAACGATTAAGGTTCGCAAGATCTTCCAGAGGAAATCGAATAATTCCATTTAAATACCCGGACCATGCCTCTGAATGTCAATTTTTTATTCAAAGTATTCGTCTCAATGTTATGCAACGCAATAGGGTTTAGAAAATTACTATATCAATACTTTAATTGATTTTATTTGATTTTTTAATGTTTTTCAACTGTTATTTATAATATTTTAAATTTAGATTAGGAGTTACTGATGTTAAATATAATGAATAACTGTGTCTTGTTGTAATGGAAAATCAAATTTAATAAATAAATACAAATTTGACAAGGACTTTCGCACTATCCCCACGCTGGTTTTGGAAGTTATGAGAAGTAATGAAATCTCACGGCTACTTTAACCTTGGCGTAAGAATTGGTGATTTTGGCTAGCTTTTGACGATGCCAGTGGGAGAACTATTTAAAACTTAAAAAAACGTTAAAAAGTGAATAAAAAAATAAAACAACAAATTTAAGTTAGTTTCACCTTTTCAAAAATGTTATTCAACCAAGAAAACTTTCATATTTTTTAACAAACCATGTAAAGCTTCAACAAGTAATTAAACACAAACAAGTAAGAAAATTATAGTCGGTCTAGACCGACTATACGATACCCTATACCATGCGTTTAGAAACCCTATCTCTTAGGCCCAACTAACTGGACATAGAAAATAAGCAAAAACCAAATTTGAGTGGTATTTTTATTAATTTATTTGGCTGCAGATATGAAAAAGTTCATATCGGATGCTATATCTATATGGGGACTAGGTCCAAAAATGGACCGATCCTGATCATGTTTGGTAAAGTCTCTTGTATTTTGCAAAAATATATACAAACAAAATTTGAGAAGAATCAGTGCAATATTTTTGTTTTTTAATAGATTTAAGTGAAGATCGTGAAGCAGCTCTATATGGGGCCAAAGGGATCATTTTTGGACTACTCAATAGTGGATGTAATGAACGCATAGAAACCCAATTTGAGTAAGATCTATATGACAATTTGGATCTTATGGCAATTTATGTCGATTTCATAGGGGTAATTTGTATGGGGGCCGATAAAAGCTTATATACCAAATTTCATCAAAATATATTCATATTTGCGACCTGCAGTTTGATTACAAGGTTTACATGGACACACAGACGGACGGACATTGTTAAATCAACTCAAAAAGTGATTCTAATTCGATCGGTATAATTAAAGATGGGTCTAGGTCAAATATTTTTGGTTGTTACAAACAGCAGCACAAAGTCATTATACCCAAACCACATAGTGGTATAGGGTATAAAAACTGTCCCAATGACTTATTACCCAGATTTTACTAATTTTCGATAACGGTAGAAATTAGAACAATGTAATTGATATGTAGTTGTAGATAAGAACAAAAGCTTTATTGTTCTACTCATATTTGTTAGCATTAGAAAAACAAAAGCGAAAGTATGTGTGTATGCTTGTTTGTTTGCAATTTATAAGATGCCTAACCATTGGACCGGTTTTTATGATACAAAGTCTCGCTGTGTATCTGGAAGAAACTATAGGCAAAATTTTTTTTATATTTTAGTGGGCATGTCACCTCCCATACGGAGTGAAATTTTAATATATATATTGAGTACTCCGACAGTGAGAGTTTTTTAAATTTGTGTGAGGTCACCTATTATTAATGCTTAAGTGGGCGTGGCACCTCCCATACAAAGTAATTATTCAATGTCATATAGCTCGAGTACTATGGCAGATACAGCTTTACAAATTACTCTGTTGGCCACATCCTATGTCGGGACTACTGTAATTGTGAGAGCGTGACCCCATGTTATTCATGTGATTAGTCAAACAAAAAATGTGCACGATATGAGCAGTGGGCATGACACCGCCCATGCATGGTAAATATATAATAACTGGAGCACTAAAAAGGGAAAACCTTAATACTTAGTACGAGTCCATCAGAAATTGATGTGAGTAGGCAGATAAAAATGGACGGTATAAGATTAATGGACGTGACAGCTATTCAAAAAAAGATATGAAGTATTATGAAACTTATGGCATGTACATTAATTACCAATGTTAGTAGTCGTGGAAAATATGGGCGAAATCGCCAAATTAAAAAATCGCCAAAATAAAAAATCGTCAAAACCGAAAATCGCGGAAAACAAATATCGTTATAAAAAATTTTAAATTTAGAAATCTCTAAAATTAAAAATCGCTAAAGTAAAAAATCGCCAGAATTAAAAATCGCTAAAATCGAAAATTGCTAAAATTGAAAATCGCTAAAATAAATATTTGTCAAATGATATTCTAAATTCAAGGCCAATCGCTAAGTGCTGCCAGATTAACTTTGGAAAATCCATGTTTTTCTCATCGACAGCTATATGTAGCTTGCTCCAGTGTAGGAATGCCGAAAAATTTTATAATTTTTGCACCGAACGAAAAAACAAAAAAATATTGTATATCAGCAGGAATTGAACTAAAATAAAATATATCATAAATAAAATGAAATGTTGTAATTGTACAATACAAACTTCGTAGGAAAATTCGAGTACGTAGCGAAACATGACGGGCGTACTAGTAATTTATACGCAAAAGAACACAATATTTTTGTTAAAGACCGCACCTTTCAAAACTTACTCGTGTAATTAAGTATTTGTTTATGGCACGAAACATATGTTAAGTACTTTTAGGGATTTTTTTAAATATTACACCATGAAACAATACTTTTTGGAGTTGAAAATTTCAATATAACCGTTCCACTAGTAATAACACTGCATTCTCGGTTTTTTTTTTCTTTTAACGATTTTGAACGGAATTTTAGGTTTCAAGTTTCAAAATAAAAAAAAAAATTAATTTATATACGAGTTATGTCATGTCAATAGCCAATGAAAGAGAATTTTCAATATAAAGATGAGAAAATGAAAAACCGAGAACGCAGTTTTTACATAAACACGTTTATATAGGATTTTTCAGGTGCATGAAAATAAGTAGATTTTTGTCGCACGGTGTTATTTGTGGAAGACCTGACAAAGCGGCTCTAACATGAAACATTTGCAGTTTTAATTTTTACCTAATAAATTGCGGCATTAGATAAATTAAAAACGAAAAATTTGTATGCAACGTAGTGTTGGGCAAAGCCAATCCCAGCATTCCATATCCACTGTTCCTCGAAACGGCGCAATCGGATACATTTAATAACGTAAATATAAACGTATAGATTCTGATAATTCAAAGGCAGCACTTTTTAAATACTCGTGTTTAATGAATTGTTCAATCACACCTGACAGTTAGGATCTACATTCATTGTTTATTTTATAAATATGTACATATGTTTTATAAATAAATTCTTAACCAACAGTTGTATTTAATTAATATATTGCTGATAACAAATTTTTTAAATACGCGAGTCGCCGTATTGTGTCAGCATAATAAGCTTTTGTATTTGCGATAATGCAAAGACATTTTGGTTTTATGTTGTTGTTTTACCGTCTCAATTGGCATAATGATAATCTAAATTAAAAAAAGAAATTTAAATTTCAAGGTTTCCTAAAATCTAATGGGTCGTACTTTTAAGTAGCGATTGACGGGCTTATGAAATTTACAAACAAAAAATATTTTCTTTAATTTCCAAACTCTTGTATTATTCCCATAAAGGAATCTGTCTTTCGTATGACATAACTTTGGATTAAGTAGCTAGTACTGTTAAGTTAATATTTTTTAGTTTAGAATCATGAAAAATATTCTATAAAAAAAAATTGTTTAGACAAAACCATTTTACAATATTTTTATTTACTAGCAGATTCCAGCGCTCGAAATTCGAGTGCAATTTCTAGGCAGCTTTATTTTTCAACTTATCCAATTCACAAACCAAAACTTTTATGGTTTATTATTATTGTGCATGAAGTTAAGAAACTCATTAACACATTAACAAATTTAATAAAACACACATAGCATATGTATAATTTTTATATGTGTTAGTAGCAACTTTAAATGCAATTTACTCAAAATGGAGGAAACGATTTAAAAATCTGTAAATCTGCAAAACGGCTAAAAAGAAATACCTTTGAAATAATATACGTTTGGTCAAAATCGGGATAAAACGGCCTCAAGAAATTGCCTAGCCTATTAATATTATAGATATTCTGAAAATCTGCATTCGCTCATACAAGAAACATGTGAATTTTCAAATGAATATATCATATAAAAAATAATATTTTTAATTATAAATCTTTTTAAACAAATTGTTGTGCTAGTGTATTGATTGATAAACAATTAGTTTGGTCGGAATGAGAAAAATCGCGCCATGACGGCAGCAATAGCTTAAGGGATATAATATTAGATTTTGCGTTTTTTTAATGAAAATCGATCGTGTGCGATCGTATGCATCATAAGTTTTAATCTCATTGTTTTAAGCACTACAGTTACAAATGTCATAACAAACACAATTTTAGCTTTATTACATATTTTTAGTGTTTTTTTTACATACTAAAGACATTAGCGTCATACGTCGTTGAACTATGTTTCCACAATCGCAGCAACAAAATAGCAACGATTTTCTTAAAAAAAAATAACTTTTTTCAATATTTTGCATAAAAGTGATTCTGAGTCGATCGGTATAATAAAGGATGGATCTAGGTCAAATATTTTTGGTATTTGCAAACATCAGCACAAAGTCATTATGGCCTACCCACATAGTAGTATAGGGTATAAAAACGATATATTTTATAAAAAAAAATCTTTCACTCAGGCAGAGAATACTTTCCCGAACTTTTCTAAAGATAAATTGATACAGAGATAAGCTGTTTTTAATTAAATAGGCCCACCAAATTAAATAAGCCTCCAGACGCTGGGACCAGAGTATACTTGTTTAAAGGTCTTTGGCGTACTAAATCTGAATATCAACCCATCACATGAGATTTAGGCAAAATCTAACCTAAAACAGTAAAAATATAATTTTTTTAAAATTTTTTTTTGGTACTATTTTCAAATTATTTTAATTAAATTTAGCTATGCCGTATATTTGATACCCCCACTTGGATGTTACGTTTACATTAATATCTGAAAAGGTAAACAATTTTTTTAAACTTACTACCAATTAATACAACAAACACAATGAATTTTTAGCTTTTTCTTATAGGTATCGTCATATTTTAGGTCATATCAAAATGATGCCCGATTCACCCCATTTGATATTCCTACTTGCTCGAAAAAATCATAATTTAATACCGGTAAAGGGTTTATTTTGTGAAAGAGCGTAATTTCAAAATTCAGTCAGACAGACGGACATCGCTCGAGTGTTATAACACATATAATTTATGGGGTCAAAAATTAATTTTTCAATGCGTTACGAATGGAATGACAAACTGGTACATACCCTTTGCACAGAGGTGTGGATGGTGTAAAAAAATTCGCTGAATGGAACTGTCGCAAATACAATATAAAACTGATTTTTTGATTAGAATTTCACGAGTTATGCACGAGTCACAGAATATTGTGTTAAAAGTATCTGAAAAGAAGTCTAAAAAAGTTTCTAATCGAAGACCATAAAAATAAGAACATTTAGTAGAAAATTTTTAAAATTTTCTCTAACAATTGTTCTTATATTCACACGTTGTTAAAATGTTACTGTATCGTATCGTAACGTTGACATTTAGTCCAATTATAGAACGTAAAAAACGTACCAGCATGTTGCTGTGTAAAATTAACCAAACTTTATCAGCTGTTCACAAAAGTCACGTACAAACGTAGCAAAAATCTAAAATCAACGGAAGCTAACGATACGATACGTTTAGCTTAAGTTGAGTAAGCGCTTGTGTGTGTTTTTCATAAGACAGGTTGAATCAGCTGATTCGCGCCGATACCAGTACGCGTGGGTAACTAGGCCTTAACACTTAATGTATTTAATTAAATTTTTAATTGAATTCATATACAGTGTAAATAACATAAGTGATACAAAAAAAAAAAAATATTTTTTTTAATCTTTATGAATGAATTTTATGATTGAAATTCATTTTAATGATTAAGATAGAAATTAATCAGACTCAAAATGAATTATTTTAATTTTAAATAAAGCAAAAAACATTAACAAATTTATTTCAAAAATTGATCTATATTCTGCAAGACAGATTATACAGCTTTCACCAACCCTCGCCAGTCACCAAAAGCAGCAGATATTGTTTGGTAAAAAGTTAAATTCATATACCTTTGCTGAAACCAACCAAACGAGAATTCAAGTAAAGAGGTATACTACTCCGTTTAAGCTTTTTCCAATATAAAAAAAACTAAAATATAATTTTTTTCGGTGTGGATCTAGATACTTTATGGATATCTTTATGAATCAATAGATTTACAATAAATTGACATAGATTTTTAGTTATATATAAATGAATATTTCTGTATTTTTGCAGATTGCTGAACTTTTTTTTTTATATATCTATAATATTAGTAGGCTAGGCGATTTCTTGTGACTGATGTTTTGTTCTACCGTTTTAGCTGGATTTTGACCAAACGTATATTATTTGAAAGGTATTTCTTTTTAGCCGTTTTGCAGATATACAGATTTTTAAATTATTTCTTTTATTTTGAGTAAATTCCATTCAAAGTTGCTACTAACACATACATGAAATTATACATATGCTATGTGTGTTTTATTAAATTTGTTAATGTGTTTGTTAATGAGTTTGTTATCTTCATTCACAATAATAATTAACCATAAAAGTGATGGAATTGCACCGAATTTCGAGCACCGAATTTCGAGCGCTGGAATCTGCTAGTATGCATTTCTATCCGAATCAATGAATTTACTATGAAAAGCAATCAATTTAAATATTTAGCTCTAAATGACTATTTTTGCCTATTTGCTTGAAAATTAATTTTTTTTTTTTCATAAAAAACTATCCGAATAAATAAAATTGCCTTCGATTTTTAATTGAATTTCTTGCATATTTTGCTTCCATCGAAATTTGCACTCATTGATTGAAATTTTGTTTTCATTCATACATATCTAAGCAAAGCAATAAATTTGGGATAAAGTTCATATTTTTGCGTATTGAATTTTTTATAAATATCGATCCGAGGAAATTAATTTTAAATAAATTAGCATCGATTTTAGGTTGCATATTTTTAGCATATTTTGTTTTAAATCCATGTTTTTGCATAAGCATCTATCCGAATCAGTAAATTAGCTTCGATTTGTAGTTGGATATTTTTTGCTTTAAATGTATGTTTTTGCATATTTTCATCAAAATGCTTACTTATCGAACTTTTCTCATATATATCCATAAAAAGTTAATTAATTTACAAAAAATTAGCATTCTTTTTAGTTGCATATTTATTTTAAAATGCATATTTTTCCATATTGTTATCAAAACTCTCATTAATTTAACTTTTTTCATAAATATATATAAAAATAAGTTAATTTACGATAGATAAGCATCTATTTTTAGTTGCATATTTTTTTTGCATAATTACCTAAAAATGCATATTTTTGTATATTTTCATAAAAATGCTTATTAATTAAATATTTTTTTTTATATGTATGAATATCTAACCAAATAAATTAATTTACAGTTAGAATCGATTTGTAGTTGCTTATTGTTTTGAATATTTTGCTTTAACACCATGTTTTTGAATATTTTCATGTTAATTTTTACACAAATATCTATACAAATTAATAAATTGATAATAAATTGTCATTGATTATTGACATATTATTGTCTATTTTTGCATGTTCTTTAGACAAAAAAAAATGCCTTTGCTAAGATTCCACATTTGGAAATGGGTATTGTTTCATGTTTACATGTTACAATAGACTGATGTCGTGTTTTTTTTTTTTTTGCTTTTTTTAGAATTGTTTAAACTTAATATTTATAAACAATGTATATTGCATATAAATGTAGTAGAAGATTCTGAGGCTTAAAATTATCTAAATTTTAATAGTACCATAATTTTAAAACTTTTTCTGTATCAAGAGATAATCGAGTGTTTAGTGTATTTTTGTATTTGCAAAAATTTATGTTTCGCAAACAAAATTTTTTTATTTGCAATGACAAACAAAATGCATTTAAACAATGAAAATGTTAATGTTTTGCGAATGCATTCAAAACAATTTAGTGATACTTGTTAAGCACAATTAAACGGACGTGTCACAAAAAGAGAAAAAATTCGTTGTTACAAAGTCGTCCTTAGAACTAAAGTTTTCCTTTCAATAAACAAATTTAAATTTCCAAGGTGTGTAAATAAAAATAAAATTATAATTTTATATAATTAAAAATTATAAACTATCTGTTTCTATCTTATAAGGCAAATGTTATCTAAGTTCTTTTTCTTTAAATAAATTTTAATCTATATTTTAAAAATTTGTTGGCATTAATTAAATATAAAATGCAATGATATATAATGTAATTTTAAAATAATCAGAAAAAAAAAAACATTATATATGGCTGAATGGTTTTGAAAAGGAGAACAACCTTTCTGTGCCATTCCTTGGTTTATCATTCAAACTTAAATTTGTTATTTAAAATTTAATAAAGCTAGGCAACCAAAAATTATTATAATTTTTGTTGTATTGTGGCCTTTTAAACTCGAAAATCGCGATTAAAAATGTTTTAATGGACAATTTGTTTTATATTTTTTTAAGTTCTTTGACTATTTAAAGTAAATCTTGATTAGAAACAACATATTTGGTAACTAAATATATTAGTTTATATTAAAAAAAGAAAAAAATTTCCTCAATTATTAATGCTAATATTAATTTCACATTAAATGAATAATTTTGTTTTAGTTGGCCATAAGTCATATTAAAAGGAGGATAATTTTTTTAGGAAGATTAGCCGCCACTGTGGCAATGCACTATTTGTACTATTTCTATAAAGAAAAATGTCATGAAAAAAAAAATCAAATTTGTGCCACAAGAAATCAACCACTGAAATGTTCCACACAATTAAAAAAAAAAACGGTATATAGAAAAATCCTGCCGTGCAAGAAATGTTAAGCAGTTAACAAAAATTAAAAGAGAATTTAAAAGCAATTGATGGAAAGAAAATTCTAACGTCCATGGCTGGTTTCGAAAAAAAATTCGGAAAGAAAACGGATATGGGTTTATTTTTTACTTATTTTTTTTTTTGTTGTAAATATAGTCTTAAGGAGTGAGCTCAAAAAAAACTTAACCCACGTTTTTCCTCTTAACTTTTTCGAACTTCCCTCGTAAAATTTTGAGCAAGTTCCGTCATTTACTTTGCGTTGAATAGGTGTTCGAAACATACAACCTCGTGTTTTTTTTTTAATGGAAAAAAGTGAATTTCGAGTGCTTATTAAATATTATTTTTTGCGAAAAAAAACCGTCAATCAAACCAAGGAAAAGCTTGATAAAAGTGAATTTCGAGTGCTCATTCAACATTATTTTTTCTGAAAAAAAAAACCGTCAACCAAACCAAGGAGAAGCTCGATTTCAATGGTCGCACAAATACAAATGACGCTAAACGTTCTCGACGGCCGATTGAGGTCAATGCACCCGAAAATGTCGAAAAAATCCACGATATGATGCAGTATGTTTTCGATTTTAAATAATCAGTTGGGTTAAAGAAAGCTGTCTGCAAGATGGGTGCCGCGTTTGCTCTCAAGTGACCATAAACGTAATCGTGTGATTTACAACCCCATATGGTAAAATTCCATGAATTGGGCTACGAATTGGTACCTCATCCGCCATATTTTCCGAATTTAGCCCCCAGGGACTATTTCCTATTTCTAAACCTAAAGAAATGGCTCGAAGGAAAGAGATTTAGCTCCAACGATGAAATTTTTGATCAAGCCAATGCTTATTTTATGGACCTCGAAAAATCCTATTTTTTGGAAGGATACAAAAATTGGAGAAACGCTGGAATAAGTGTATTGAGCTAAAAGGAGATTATGTTGACAAATATTTTTTTTTGCAAAAAAAAATGTGTTTCATTCTAAAAGTCACAGACTTATTGATCCGCCCTCATATTTTGGTCAAGTTATATTTGGAAAAATTTTCAGATAATATGCTTAATGACATCCCTATTCATCTGTTAGCTTGATTAAAATAAGTGAAAAAACAAGTAAAAGTGTTATATACGTCTGTATCGCATCTTTAATAACCTCCACATGGAATTTACGTTTACTTTGCACTATTTCTAACAATCTTAAACAAAATATTACATTATTGCAACAAACCCACGAATTTTTAAAATTTTTTAGAGGTGTCTTCATATTTTTGGACGTATCTCGGCATAATGATGGCCACTTTACTTCAGTAGCAACTTACTCGAAACAATAACAAACAATTTGTTTGTTAGATTTATAGTCATTTTTCAGACATATTGTAATTACTACTGTAATTAATATTAATTTTGTTTAAATGGTGCGTGGTTAAGAAGAAGAAAGCATATATTTCAAAAATTCATAACTGCACTGTATTCTTAATCGGACCGGTTTCTGGCATTTCAGCCTTCATTAGCGATTTATTGAACATTGTGATAATTGTTATGTTTTTAATTGAAAATTTTTCTACTTAGGGCGGCCGTGAGGTTTGAACCATGAACCTTCACATACACTCGTACTTTCACCTTTTGGTCAGCGCATTAACACACTCACGTAAAGTCAGGCCTACGAGCAGTGTGGTTAGATTCAGTTTTCTACCATACAGCTTTACTTTGTACTAAGATTTAAGAATACAGTGCAGTTATGAATTTTTGAAATATATGCTTTCTTCTTCTTTACCACGCACCATTTAAATAACAAACAATATTATCATAACTTTACACGCGTAAATGGCTTAATTTGTGAATGAGCGTGATTTCAACGGACAGACGCACATCGCTACATCGGCTCGAGTTGTTGGGGTCGCAAATGAATATCCTCTGCATGATGATGTGGACGGTACAATAAAAGTACGTGCTAAAATTATTAAATATTTTCAACAAAATCCTACTTGTCTTGTTGGCCAAAGAATCAAATGTATGCCGTCAAACTGTTTTCAATGTTATTAGAAACATTCAGGAGAATTTGACTCCATTGATATAAAACATGGTTCTGGAAGAAAGAAAGGTCCATATGTTGTTTGTAAAGTCAAGAAAAATAGGACGCATACTAAAAAGGGCTCCCAAAAGATCCGGTAGAAAAGCCGCCGGTTAGTTCAGTGCTTGTACTATTTTGTGGTAAAAGTTAAAGCCAATGAAGGATTGAAAACATACAAAGTCCAAAATGTTCAAGACAGGCACGTTGTAAAAAATTTTGAGGTCACAAACAGAGCACGGATATTTAAATCATTTCTCATAAAAAAATACTCATGTTGGATTATGAACGGAGAAACGTATGTAGTTTCCGATATTTGCCAGCTTCCGGGTCAAAATTTGTATGTTGCTAATACTCGAGGAAATAATAAAGATAACCTATAGTTCCTAATATGGCAAGCAATATGCAGCTGCAGCGAAACTAGGAAGTCATTTGTTACAACGGGCTCTATATATACAGAAAATTATATTAGGGAGTGTTTGCAAAAAAGATATGTGTGCACATATTTTTGGCCCAATTTGGCATCCTATCACTATGGTAAGAACGATCTTTAGTGGAACAAGAACAATAACGTTCATGTACCAAGGAAGGCAAATCCTATCCGGAAGTTAGGCTAGTAGTATTGGGCTCATGTGAAAAAGAGTTGAAAACTACAAAAAAGATGTCGCAAATTGAAAAGGTTCCGGAGAAGGTGATTAGAACTAGAAAAGTTATATTTTATTATAAGTTTTAATATAATTTCAATTAAATAAAAGAATTATTACATTTTATCTATACAGTCGCTCACATAAATCTGTGGTTTTCTAGAATAACCGCGTATGTCATAAAATCCAAATGTTCAGGGGAGCCAATAAACGTTATATTTGAAATTATGGGCTCGATATAAAGTTTTTAGGACTTTCCTGTAGGTATGGGCAATAAATTCTTTATAAAAAATTTTGAGTCAAAAATCTGAAGAGGAATAGATCCTAGAGAAGGACGAAAAAACAATATGTAAATTACACTTAAAGTGTGTACAGATAAAACAACTTATGTCGACAAATGTCGTTTTCTTTGAAAAAGAAAACTAACAATGCAACCACCCATGTAGACATAAGTTGTTGTTGCTTGAAAAATTTTTTTTTTTTGTTCGTCAACAAAAAGTTAACGGGACTTAGGATGAGAATATAACAACGTATCAAGAATAATAGTGACAACAAATAACAGAAATAAACACAACAGTTTTTATAAGTGTTTATAAACTGGAAAATAATCCAAAATTATTTTGCATTTTTTTCATTAATAGCAACGTATGTCGCTATGTGTCGTATTCTGAGAAAATAATTTGTCAGCGATCAAACGTAGGTTGACATACGTCGTTAGTGCTGCAAATTAATTTAATTAAACACATGTAAAGAGCGTTACAAATTATAATATTTGGCATCGTTAACTAAAAACTGACAAAAGTGGGCGTAGAACGTGATTATTTTCAAGTAAATTATATTTTTGTTATTCTTTCTTATTGATATCGGTTATTGCTCTTTTAATTTTTTAAGAATAGTTTATTAGATTTTGTTGTTAGAAAAGGGTATGAGATGCAAAACAATACCGTTATGTTTTATTAGTGACTTGTTTTCACCATGAACGCAAAACCTTTCGCTTATAGAGAAATGAAGCTATCATATCGGGAAATCGCAAAAAGAAAAAACATGAAAGGACCCACTAAAAAAGTGACATCAGAAGATGACATAAGAGCAATACTGAGAGCAGCCTCAAATTCTTACCAGTAAGCAGCAAAAACCAAATTTGCTTTAGCCATAACAGCAAGTATTTTAACAGTAAGGCGTGTCATTACGAATGCCAAGCACCTAAAAAGACTTAAAAACTACCACTGAATGCCGTTCGTAAGGAAGCCAGATTGCTTTTTTTACGGAATAATATAACCTGGAAATCGTATTTTCAGTAGTACTTAATTTTGTAGAGCATTTATAAAAAAATTACTGTTAATTGAAGTAAGTTAATTATTAATTTTAATGAGAATAAACCACTTTGGTCTTAAAACCATTTCAAATATAATTTTCTCAACCGTTTGCTATATTCTATTCATTAAAATAAAAAAAAAAACAGATAAGAAAATTATAGGACGGTTCTTATCCATAGCCCCCATATGAAGATGATTCCCGATCTTCACTTAAATCAATCAAAAATCCAAAATAATGCACAGATTTTTCTAACATTCGGTTTACATAAGTTTTGCAAAAAGTAAGTGATCTTGCCACATATGATCAGAATCGGTCCATTTTTCGACCTAGTCCCCATATAAATATAGCATCCGATATGAACTTATGGCAAACAAATTAATGACAATGCCACTTAAATTTGGTTTATGCTTATTTTCTACATCTAATTAGTTGGACCTAAGAGATAGGGTCTCTAAACGCATGGTATAAGGTATCGTATAGTCGGTCTAGGCCGACTATAATTTTCTTATTGTTTTTTTTTTTGTGGAAATTCCAAAGCATATGAAAGAATAAAGTTTTAAATCGACAATATTTTCATAATTTTGTCACGATGTTTCAAAATAGAAAACTAAAGCTTGACCCAATAATGTTTGTGGTTTACTCCTATATAACTGAGATTTCAAAAAACCACATAGAAAGAGATCGCACAATCTTGGCGGCCAATTGAATCGGAATTTTAGGAGATATATGTGTGAGGTATGGCAGGTGGCATTGTCCTGCTGAGACCACATGTCGTTCGTATCCAGTTGAGGCCAAAAGAACTCCCTCATCATGTTCCTGCAACGAATGTCATTCACAGTCGTACACTTTTATCGAGTCACCCTTTATATAGATAGATTGAGCCTTTACGTAAAATGGGCAGTTGCAATTTTAAATTTATTTTTTTTATATATGTAATCCTCTGAAACTTTGAGGTCTATTTAAAAGAAAGCAAGATCACGAAGTGAAATGCTGTAAACGCAGTTTTACTCCACTTAGTTTAGGGTTTCAGATATACGTATATATTCCGATCAGTGTGTAAAAAATGAAACTGAAATTTGCTAAAAAAAAAACTAAATATTTTCGGAAAAATGCTAAAAAGTAATAAATGCTTATTGCATTATAATTTATTTCTTGGTGCTAAAAGCGTTTAAAAATCTAGCACAAAGATTGCTAAATTGGCCACACTGCATAGAAGGCATGATATTATTACAGACTTAAGACTTTCTACCTCCAAACGTGCTGCTCCGGCATAGTTTTTCGGACATCTCACAAATCTATAATATTAATAGGCTAGGCGATTTCGTGTGACCGATGTTTTGTCTACCATTTTATCCCGATTTTGACCAATCGTATATTATTTGAAAGGTATTTCCTTTTAGTCGTTTTGCAGATTTACAGATTTTTAAATTTTTTCCTTTATTTTGAGTAAATTGCATTTAAAGTTGCTACTAACACACACATAAAATTACGCAATGCTATGTGTGTGTTTATTAAATTTGTTAATGTGTTTGTAATAAAAATGAGTTTGTTTTTTGTGTTGATTTGCGAATTGGCTATAATTCAATAGTGTACCTTTAGGGTCTTTACTTAATGAAAAATAAAATTTCCTAGAATTTGCACTCGAATTTCGAGGGCTGGAATCTGCTAGTATTAATTAATTATAATAAGTAACTTTAATTTTGAAGATTTTTTGATATTACAATTGATTTTCAGAAAGTGCCAATTATATCTTGGAAAGTATCAATTGTCTTTCAGAAAGCATCAATTGTATTTCACAAAGTATCAACTGTATCTCAGAAATTATCAAATTTATTTCAGAAAATATCAATTAAATTTCAGAAAATATCGATCGAATTTCAGAATAAAAAATTAGTAGTACCGTACAATATGGAGAAGTTGTTATTGTTTCTATTAATGATTTGGAGTCACAGAATATGTTTGACAATATTTGGACTTATTTTGTTATGCCATGGAAAATAAACTATAATGGGCGAACTCTTGATAGTAAGAAATTGAGGATTTAAATTTTTAATTAGCTACAATATAAAAACCAGGACATGAATAATGTTCTGGCTGCATCGTGGTGCCTGATTTTGAAGTCATTGTTTTGAAAAAACGCGTTTATAAATAGTTTTCTAGAAGTGTTACAAACCCAGTGTAATACTTAAGACATATGTTTTTTTATAGCGTTTTAAATATTTTTCTGAAATTCTGTTGATATTTTCTGAAATTCAATAAATATGTTCTGAAATACATTTGTTACTTTCTGAAATACATTTGATAATTTCTGAAATACATTTGATATTTTCTGAAATACAATTGATGTTTTCTGAAATACAATTGATGTTTTCTGAAATACAATTGATGTTTTCTGAAATTCAAATGATTTTTTCTGAAATACAACAGATACTTTCTGAAATTCAATTGATGTTTTCTGAAATGCAATTGGAAAAGTTGTATGTGATATTTTTATAAATTCTGTTTTTTAAAATTTTTTAAATTTTTTTGAACATGTGTTTCGAATACAGAGGATATAAAGTGACTGACAATACATTGGAAACTTTCAAAAAATTCATAATTTGCCAATTTTGTTTTTTTTCAAATAATTTTGAGATGTCTTAAAATTATGTATATTTTTTTGTGAAATTACAAAAATTTTGTAAGAAAAAAGTAATTTTTAGTGATGTCAAAGTAATGGAAAATTTAAACTTCTGTGCCAGAGTTGATTAAAACAATAACTATAGAAGATGGTATGAGAAAAAATTTATAAAATCTTAACCGTTATTTAAATATTAATATTTTTCTTTCAACTGTTTCTTAAACACAATTGTATTTTTCAATGTTTTAATCTTATAATTAATTATTATAAAATAATGGCAAGAATGAAGAGTAATAGATGATTTTACTACTGATCTTAAAGAAATGAAAATTTTTGAGAAAGATTCTATGAATTAATCCAATTTTTCAAAAATTATCTACAAATATCAGGAAAGAGGTAGGGTAACGATACAACATTTAGGCGGCAGGCCCCGTAAATCGCGTCAAAAACAGAATAATTTAATAGCAAGATAGTTTAAAAGATATCCAAAAACGCTATCTAAAGAGGTCATTAACAATCTAAAACTAAAAATATGTGGTCCAATTATGTAGTAAAATATACTCTTTCTAGAATAGGATACATGTAAATTCTAAATGACGTAATGTATCTATACGCTGAGGAAAATATGGAAGTTCCAACATGACAAAGACCCAAAACACAACTCAAAATTTGTTACCGAATGGCTAATTTAGAGTCGCAAAATATTTTTGATGGATATCTTCAACAATTTAATTGACTCCATGACTAATGGATACCCAACGAAGTATTTAAACCAAAACCAGAGGAAAAGTTTTCAACAGCATAAAAATGAACGCTTTTAAGATTTGTAATTTTTTTCTGAAGTTAATAATAAATAACTTATAATAAATAAAATAAATAAAACAGACAAATTGTTAAATTGATAAAAGATTTTATAATTGTATGATCCCATTTTTTGGTATTGACCGTTCAAGTCGTCAAAAATATGTTTTAATAAAACTATCCATTGTATTGTCACTCACCATATATCAGTTTGTTATTACATTTGTAATGCTTACAAACATTTATTTGCGATTCCAGGAACTATATATGTAAATTCTTAATCCTTATAAAAAGTCCGGTCGATATAGTGATGTTCGTCAAAATAAACCATTTACCTGGTAAAATCAGAAAGGTATTTTTGCTGATTCTGAGAGCAGTTTTGAATTGAATTCGGAACTTCTAGCCCAATAGCGAAAGAATGACGTACGAAAATGAAAGATACTCGGATTAAAATTCATATAAGAGACCAAAAGTAGTGTAAAATATTTAGCCGTAACAGAACATGTTCATATAGATTTGCATCAGCGACGTGTACACATTTTTGTTTGCTTGTTTTTTTTTAATTTTTTGGTTTTTATTTATTTCGTACATGTTAACGAATGTTTATGGACGAGAGTAAGAGAATAACTAAGATGGTGATACTCTTACTCTTTTTAAACAAACAAAAATCTAATTCTATATATACAATTATGCTGATATATATTTAGTAATTGCTTTTAATTTAAAAAAAACTTAAATAGAAATACCAAAAGTTTTTTGTTAATTATCTTATAAATTTTAAACATGATTATTTAAATGTAAATGGTTATAATATTTTGTTTAAAACATAGGTGGAGTTTACAAAAGTTTCGACACAACCGAATTTAACACTTCGCACCTTAAATACAAAAGAATCACAACTCAAAATTTTCCAAAATTGACTTTTTTCCATAAATTAATTCACTGTACACATTTCTATCTACTGCAAAAATGTCTTTCTCATAACTATCTTCTTTAACAGGAAAAATGCTGTTATATCTGGGGCACAACTTGAGTTAAATGAAAAAATTTCAGTCAGAGATTCATAACTCAAAATTATATTTTATTTCCACAAATACAATATAAATTAAACAAGTGAGAAAATTATAGTCGGTCTAGACCGACTATACGATACCCTATACCATGCGGTTACAAACCCTATCTCTTAGGCCCAACTAACTGGACATAGAAATTAAGCAAAAACCAAATTTGAGTGGGATTTTTATTAATTTTTTTGGCTGCAGATATGAAAAAGTTCATATCGGATGATATATCTATATGGGGACTAGGTCCAAAAATGGACCGATCCTGATCATGTTTGGTAAAGTCTCTTGTACTTTGCAAAAATATATACAAACAAAATTTGAGAAGAATCAGTGCAATATTTTTGTTTTTTAATAGATTTAAGTGAAGATCGGGAAGCAGCTCTATATGGGGCCAAAGGGATCATTTTTGGACCACTCATTAATGGATGTAATGAACGCATACAAACCCAATTTTAGTAAGATCTATATGACAATTTGGATCTTATGGGAATTTATGTCGATATCATAGGGGTAATTTGTATGGGGGCTAGGTCTGAACATGGACCGATTCTCACCAATTTCAATAGCGTTCATCCCATGGCCGATAAAAGCTTATATACCAAATTTCATCAAAATATATTCATATTTGCGACCTGCAGTTTGATTACAAGGTTTACATGGACACACAGACGGACGGACGGACGGACGGACGGACGGACGGACGGACATTGTTAAATCAACTCAGAAAGTGATTCTGATTCGATCGGTATAATTAAAGATGGGTCTAGGTCAAATATTTTTGGTTGTTACAAACAGCAGCACAAAGTCATTATACCCAAACCACATAGTGGTATAGGGTATAAAAAAAAGTATAGCAAAACTTTCCTCAAAATGGACATTTTTCATACTGAAACTACATTTTTTAATTAATACAATCATTTTTACATAAACAGTTTTTTGCCTCTCCTGAAAATTTGAAAATTTTGAGTTGTGACTGTTTTCTATTTAAGATGCGACTTGTTTCATTTTCAAAATATTATTTTAATTAAATTTTCTTCAATTTTAATTTTTTTTCAGATGCAAATATTTAGAGTGCTCCAGTTCCTGTTAACTTTTAGTATTTTCTACAGCTGCAAAGGATACAATATATTATTTATGGGTCCTTTTCCTGCACCCAGTCATTGGATGTGGCTGGAGTATTTTCAAAGAGATTTGCTAAAAAGGGGACATCATGTTACCAGCGTTAATAATCATCCCACAAAATATCCACATCCAAATTTAACAGAAATTATCATTGATCCAAAATTTGATATACCCAGTTATTGTAAGATAATTAATAAAGGACCTGTACACAAAAGAGCAGTTTCAAAAAAAGCAAAGTTCATCAAGTTCAAATATTTTTATTGTATTAAAATTTGTCTACAGCCAAAGATTTTTTTAATGATAAATTTTTCTTTTTTGTGTACATGTGCCTCGCATTAAATTAAAAGTCGTGCATGTGTTTCATATAAAATTAAATAATTCTTGTTTAATTCCAGTTCCCAAATCGGATATTTTTCAGATGCGTTTTGCAAGTGATTTCCAGAAGGTACAATTGTGGTGGAAATTGGGTACATTTACCTCTGAATATGCCCTTAACAATCCCAAGGTCAAGTCACTGATAGCAAGCAAAAATTTAAAATTCGATTTACTAATACTAGAACAATTTTTCCATGAGAGCTTTTTAATGTTTGCACATAAATTTAATTGCCCTGTGGTGACTATCGGTACCATGGGTTATGCTGATAATATGGATCATGCGATGGGCTTAATAACGCCATGGTCAATTATACCCCACTTGGTGTTACCGCATACAGATCATATGAGTTTCAGGGAGAGAGCCTATAATGCATATTTATCCTTGTACGATTCTATTTTGAGAAGATGGTATTATATGCCAAAAATGCAGGAAATGGCTGAAAGGCACTTTGGCTCCCATTTGCCAGGTAAGTGGATCTACATAATTTTTTCAGAAATGAAATGTAGTTGTCTCAAAAGAATATAGTATATCTTAGCAAAAATTTGCTGGGCACGATTCTTTTTCACACAATACATGTATATTTTTTTACGTATTTTTATTATATTTTAAAGCATTGTTTTTTTTTTTTTATTCAAGGTCGGTTACCTCATGTCAGAGATTTGGAAAAAAACATTTCTTTAATGCTGATAAACAGCCATCGAAGTGTAGATATACCGCGACCCAGTATGCCGGGTCTTATCAATGTGGCTGGCGCCCATATTAAACCAGCTAAATCTCTACCAACAGATCTTCAGGTTTTTAACTTCTAACTAAACTAAAAACTCATTTCATTTATTGATTTCATGTATCGTTTCGTTTTTCTCTGCACTTTAGTCTTTTCTGGATAATTCAGAGCACGGTGTAGTTTACTTCAGCATGGGTTCTTACATGAGAAGCGCTGATATGCCAGCTGAAAAAATCGACGTCATTTTGAAAAGTTTTAGTAACTTAAAACAAAACGTATTGTGGAAATATGAAAATGAATCGATAAGTAACTTACCGCGCAATGTAATGATCAAAAAATGGTTGCCACAAAATGATATTCTGGCTCATGACAATGTGAAACTCTTCATATCACATGGCGGTATCTTTGGTACACAGGAGGGAATATATTGGGCTAAACCAATGTTGTGCATACCTCTGTATGGAGATCAACATCGTAATACCCTTAAATCAGTTAGAGCCGGTTATGCACGTTCTTTGGTTTTCTCTGAATTGACCGTTAAGGACTTACAAGAAAACATTGAATTACTTCTTACAGATCGTCAGTATAAACGTAAAGCTTTGGAGATATCAGTGAAATTTCGTGACAATCCCATAAATCCTTTGGACGAGGCCACCTATTGGATTGAATATGTTATGAAGTATAATGGTGCTACGTTTCTGAAGTCATATGGTGCCTTTATGCCTTTATATCAATATTTATTGTTGGATGTCTTAGCTTGTTTTTTGATAGGATTATTTTTAGTTATTTGGTTACCTTTGTTTATATTACGACTTATATCAAAATTTGTTTTTAAGCGCTCTTCTAAGGACGATGCATGTACAAAAAACAAAAACATATAACTGGCTCCAATTCAATTTTTTGTTTTCTAATTTTAATGAATAGTTCGTACTTAGTCAGGATTACAAAAATATTTCTGGATTGTTCCAACCAATTCTCATGGTTAGTATCTAACTTTAAAGATCGCATTTCAGACTTAAATCGATTACATTGCACAAAAGCTTTATAATTTTTTAAAATAATGTGAACGATTTTTAAATCACTTTTCGTATTAGAGCTTTATTACCTATTATTTGATTAATTCTAATAAAAAAAAAAACACTTTAAATAATTTAAAATAAATATGTTGTATAATCTGACTATAATAAAAAAAAAAAATAATAATCCAACCCATAAAAACAAACGCCCGTATTCATAATAAAATTCTATACGAAAATTTCAAAATTTGTATGAAAAAAAGTTAGCCAACTGCTAGAATTTGATTATGAATACGGGCGAAAGTTTTTATTCAAACTCTTTCTTTCCTTATGCATATGAGTTTTGAATCTCTCCGTGACTGAGCGTGACTTTGTGTGACTATTTTAAAATTAAACTGTGGTCACAGCAAGTCTCAGATTGATTGGATGAGGGGAAATGGGGTTTAAATCACTCCGTGACTGTGCGTGACTATGCGTGACTGTGCGTGATTATGTCAAAGTTAATCTTTTTTCACAGCAAGTTTAGATCGATCGGATGAGGGGAAATCCGTTGTAAATCTCTCCGTGACTGTGGGTGACTTTGCTTATCTATTTTAAAATTGATCTGTGGTCACAGCAAGTGTATGCACCAAGTTTTATATCGATCGGATGAGGGGAAACGACATTTAGATCATTCCGTGACTGTGCGAGACTACCCCAAAATTAATGTGTAGTCACAACCAGACTATGGGCCAAGTCTCAGATCAATTGGAAAGCGGGGAATGGGTTTGCCCAACGACAGACAGACAGAGAGTATGAGTTAAAAGATAAGAGTTTAAAAAGAATTAAAAAAATATTAAAATATTTACTATATTTTCAATAATATGAAAAAAATTTATAACATTTTTATACCCTATACCACTATGTGGTTTGGGTATAATGACTTTGTGCTGCTGTTTGTAACAACCAAAACTATTCGTCCTAGACCCATCTTTAATTATACCAATCGACTCAGAATCACTTCTTGAGTCGAAATAGCAATGTCCGTCCGTCCGTTTGTCCGTCTGTGTGTCCATGTAAACCTTGTAATCAAACTACAGGTCGCAAATATGAATATATTTCGGTGAAATTTGGTATATAAGCTTTCATCGGCCATGGGATGAAAGCTGTTGAAATTGGTGAGAATCGGTCCATGTTCAGACCTAGTCCCCATACAAATGAACCCTATGAAATCGGCATAAATTGCCATAAGTTCCAAATTATCATATAGATCTCCGTCAAGTTGGGTTTGTATGTGTCTATTACATCCATTAATCGGTAGTTCAAAAATAATCCCTATAGGAAAATTCTTAGTCATAGGCCCCATATAGAGCTGTTATCAAAAAACAAAAATATTGCACAGATTTTTCTCAAATTTGGTTTGTATATATTTTTTCAAAGTATAAGTGACTTTACCAAATATGGTCAGGATCGGTCCATTTTTCGACCTAGTCCCCATATAAATATAATATCCGATATGAACTTTTTCATATCTGCAGTGAAAAAAAATTAATAAAAATGCCACTCAAATTTGGTTTATGCTTATATGCTATATCCAATTAGTTGGATCGAAGAGGTAGGGTCTCTAAACCATGGTATATAATTTTCTTACTTGTTAATTTTGCATTTAAAATTTTCCAGAATTTTATCCATACAGCTTGTTAATGAAATCTTTGCACATGAAAAAAAAATTAAAAACTTCAAAAGAAACAGTGATTTCTAATTCAAATAACCAACTTTTTTATAATTTTTTTTCATCTTAGCTGTTAGTCGTATAGACCAACTATAGATTCTCTATACCATGCGTTTAGATACCGCATATAGAAAATAAGCATAAACAAACTTTGAATGGCATTCACGGGTGCTCTAGAATTGGGTTTTGACAAAAAAAAAAAAAAAATAATTCCCACAAAAAGTGAGTATGGGGTTTGAAAACACTATATTTATGATTAAAAAAATCCTAGGACGAATTTAAAAGTTATGACCATTTAAAGTTTTTGGTTTATAAAAATTGGGTGCCATTTCAAATCTCTTATAAAAACAACTACTAAAATAAATATTTTTCAAAGAAATGAAAATTAAAAATAATACTGTAGTAAAATCAAGCAATTTTCAATTAAATAAACACAATTAAAAAAATTTTTGTTAGTTAGAAAATATTCTTCGGAGATGAAATCTGGTTAGTCAGTGAACAAAGTTGAAGTTAATTATTTTTAAATGTTTCAATCATCTAATGTTTTACCAAAACATGAGCTTACCACAATATTGAAACTGTTGAAAACCTCAGCAAAGAGTAAAAACTTTAATGATAGATTTTCTTCAAGAAATGACACATTTTTTAAGAGTTTTCTTAAAGAATTACCATTAAAAGTTCCACCATGCATTAACTCTTTTTGAACATTACAAAACTTAGCCCATTCAAGTAAGATTTCTGGAAACATTCTTTCCAAACACTCGAAGACTTTATTTACTACACCTAATAATAGGTGCAGCTCAGGTGGTGGAAATTTGTCCAAAGCTAAGAGCTCAGAAGTAATTGGATTGTTTACACAATTTTTAAAATATTTGGCATCTTCTTGATGCTTACCACTTTCACACCAGCCTTCTTAATTTTTACGAATGCTTCCAAACGTCCTTAGTTTTCGACGCATTAGTAAGCGACTTTTTTGCACTTCGCACCAACAACACGGAAAGCTGGATGCATGGCTCATTAGACCCAAAACTATATTACCCAATTTTAAATCGTTTGCAAATACTATATTATTTGGTAAAGTTTGGCTTGCTAAATTTAATTTTTCAAATTGAATTGCCATAATTTCATAATTTTCCTGAACATCGGGAGCAATGGCTAAAATAAACAACTTTTTAACGCCAGTATCAAGAAACTCTGATTTTTATTGTTGATTTTTAGTATCTTTATAAATATTTAAACATATTTTTAAAAAACCTCCACCACCATCAGCACCAACTTTAAACTGAAGAACTTCATTTTGATAGCATCTTTCTTGCTTTATTTTGTTTATAAATCCTTCTACATTACTACAATATGCAACAGTAGTTGGTAGTTATATAATTCCGAGCTTTTTGTCTTTTTTTGCAAAATCAAAAGCTTCGGATTTAAAATATTCGTTAAATATATGACATTTTTTTTAGCTTATTATTAATATTTGTTTTAATAGATTTATTACCTACGGTTTTCCTTAAAAGTGATGTAATTTTAAGGTTTTTTTATTAAAAAAATTATGTGTAGATTTTAAAACTGAAATAACGTGTGCAGTTAATTGTTTACCAACTTCAGAATTTTCAGAAGTGCTAGCTAGAGAGACTTTTAGAGCATGTTTTCCACGATTATTCTCTAAAGATACTTTTAATGAGCTATTGCTAGCTAACGATTTTTCTGTTATCGTTTTAGAGGATATTTGTTCCAGCATTTTTGCTCCAGTCATACTTAGAACGTTTCTAAATTTAGTTTGTTTATTGCATTTGTGGGATTTTCCTCTACACAATGGGCTTAAGTAGCTAGTGCAAAGCACCGCCTTTTTTGGAGTTGGTGTAAGTTTTTTTCGAAGGTCTTCCTACTTTCTGTTTGACGGACGACGACTTAATTTTATTTAACTTAAAATCTGTACACTGTGCATTTGAGCAAATGTAACACATACAATCTTTACCTCTGATAGATGGCTTAGGGCGTTCAACATTATTGTAGTTAAAAATTTTATATGACATTGCAGAAAATTTTTTTTTTGTTTAAAGCATTTGTTTGCGACAAGAATAACATATAGATGTAGGAAACATTGAATTTGATAAGTTAAAGTTAGGAATAAAGAACTCTTCTTGTGACATTTGAAAATATATCTTACGGAGTTGTTTTGTTTTGTCCATACAAATAGCGCATAACATTTTTCTGTATTTTTCGTGAGAATTAATTTTTTTTTATATACCTACTCAAGCATAGACATTAAAATACATATGCCTAAATAAACTCAATTTTATCGGAACTTTTAACTGAAACAATAAAATACGAGATCAAGTTGAATTCAGATTATATTGTAGTAAAAAAATTATGGATTTGAATCTTTTGATCCAAAATATAAAAAAAAATTAGCAGTACGCGCAAAACTGGTTTAAGAAGGCGTAATTTCTTAAAATGTAAACTAAGTTAAACTCAACAATATTTTTTTTCGTATTTACTAATGTTTTGTGTACTTAAATAGTCATGTGTGATCATAACGTGTCTAGCCAGGCATTTTTTTTTTTAATTAAAAAACTTTAAAATACAATAACTTTTGATTTCGTTGTGCGATTTTTTTAAGGAAAAATTGTTTGTAAGGAAATTTAACGTACTATAAAACCTACTATGTTCTTTTTAAAAAATGTTTATCTTGAGCAGTTGTTTTTCCAAGAGTTTGCCAAAGGCGCCAAATTTTTTAAAATCAAAAACTTTAAATGATCATAAATTTTAAATTCGTCCTAGGATTTTTTTAAAAAGGCGTTTTTTTTTAATCATAAATATAGTGTTTTCAAACCCCATACTCACTTTTTGTGGGAAATTTTTTTTGTAAAAACCCAATTCTAGAGCACCCGTGCATTGTTATTAGTTTTTTTTGCCTTCTGATATGAAGAAGGTCATATCGGGTGGTATATTTTTATGGGGACTAGCTTGAAAAATGGACCGATCTTGACCGTATTTGGCAAGGTCACTTATTTTTTGCAAAAACATATACAAACCAAATTTGGAAAAAATCAGAGCAATATTTTTGTTTTTTTGATAGATTTAGGTGAAGATCGGGAACTAGCTTCATATTGGGGCTATAACAAAGAATTGTCTTATAGGATTTATTTTTAGACTACTGATAAATGGATATAATAAACACACACAAACTCAATTTGACTGAGATCTATACGATAATTTGGTTATTATGGCAATTTAAATCAATCTCATAGGGGTCATTTGTGAGCATGAACTGATTTTCACCAATTTCAGTAGCCTTCAATCTATGGCTGATAGAAGCTTATATACTAAATTTCATCAAAATTTATTTATTGTAGTTTGATTACAAGCTTTACATGGCCGCACAGATGGATGGACGAACGGACGGACACACAGACGGACGGATGAGCGGACATCGCTAAATCGACTCAGAAAATGATTCTGATTCGATCGGTATGATAAAAGATGGGTCTTGGTCAAATATTTTTGGTAGTTATAAACATCAGCATAAAGTCATTATATCCTAACCACATAGTGGTATAGGGTATATATTTTCTAATCTATATTAAAAAAGGACAACAGTTCTATTTATGTGCCGTCAAATATGTGTTTGTACACTTAGCTTAATTCGAAAAATGTTTAATTTATTATACATTTAATATTTTGTTTTAGTTGCTATATTTTGTGTATCCACCTTGAGCATCAATCACTAATTGAAACGTCTGTGCATTGAATGAATAAGCTTTGAAATATTATATTCTGCAGGTATTTGTTCCCACTCTTTTTTTATACCCTCCACTCCAGTGTGCAGAGGGTATATATAAGTTTGTCATTCCGTTTGTAATAATTAGAAAAAAAATTCTGGACCCCATAAAATATATATATTTGTGATCCTTATAACAAGCGAAGTTGATATAACGATGTCCGTCTGTCCGGCTGTCCGTCTGTGGAAATCACGATGACGGCTTCAATCGGATAGCTAGGGTGCTCCTTGGTATAAAAAATGATTCACTAACATCCTGAGAAGTTTGCTATTTAAAATCGTCCAAATCGGTTAATCTGGTCCCGAGAATTGAGCGAAGAATTAAAAAGTCATGAGAAAATATGATTTGAATAAGTATTCTTGTGATAACGCCCTCAATAGGGCAGATAGGGCGCTTGTTTTTAGTGAGAATGATTCACTAATATCTTGAAAAGGTTCCTGTTTTTAAATCATGACAATAGGTTTCATAGGTGCCGAGAAATCACTGAAAAGGTAAAAACGTTTTCCTATATTGTTTTCCTAAATTTTGTATTTTGTCATAGCTGTGCATGTTGTTTTTGTGGTCGTTGTGTTAATAATATAAAAATTCATCAATATCAATATTTTTTGGTGTAATATTTAAGTTAATTAATTAATAAAAGAAACTATATAAAATCAATATCAATATTCTGCGATTTTTATAACATCACAAAATGTTAAAAATTGATACATACTACTGTTGCCAATATCAAAATACTATAAATAATATTCATATATTTTGTATATGTATATCCATAATAAGCGCATATTAAAATAAATCGGTATTTTATTTTATTTTTACAAAATTCTGAAATTTTTAGAGTTGAAAAAATAGTATGGTTTTAAGAGTTGTATTTTTAGTACATGTATAAACCCTGCATACTTGCTTTCAAAAGTAGTAGGTAGGTAGGTAGGTAAGCCATAAAATATTTATTTACCCTGTAATAAAAATTGTTGTTTAGAAAAATACTATTTTTTGTCAGATGTTAATTAAAATAAATTTGTAAACTTTGTTATTTAATGTCGGGACGGAGGCAAACGCCATTCCGAAAATTTTGTTTCAACAGTTATCCACATTAAGAATAACCGCGGAGCTCAGCTCAATCAATGTGCAATGATCGAGCCTTGCCCTGGGAAACATGCGTTTATGCTTTTCTTAACACAAACGCCATTCCCAACTACCAAAAATTTTTGACACGAGCTATTCACATTATGAATAGTCGCGGAGCTCAACTCAATCATAGTGCAATGATGAAGCTTCGCCCTGGGAAACATATATTCATGCTTTTCTTAGCACAAACCGAACTTCTTATGGCACATTAAAAATAAACTAATTGAGAAGTACAATTCATCATTACGCTGTATTATAATACTATTTTCTTATTTTACTAGTAGCTAGTAAACAAACTGATCGTATCATTGTGAACGAAACAGAATTGAAATTGTATGCAGATTTGTTTTACTTAAAAAACCTGTTTCTACAGATAGTGAATAAAATCCCAGAAGCATTTTATGGAATAAATGATCATGTAGAGTCATTTTGACTCATAGTGCTATTAAAACAGTTATAAATGCGCCCTTTTGCTGATCACAAAATATTCTTTTGTTGGGATTAAATATTACCTTACCCGCGAATCTTCTTGAGAGTCCTTTTTATTCGCTTTTCTAATCAGTTTCGACTCATTTTTGAGTCTTATTTAATGTAATTTTTCTATATATCACTTTCTAAGAGGAAGCAAAAATCATTATCTAGTCTTTTTCTAATAGCGCATGTGATTAAGCAGTTTTTAATTATCAAAAGTGCTCGAAGAAGACACAGTAAGGTATTTTTTGTTAAAACAATCTTCGAAATGATGACTGGGATATCGTATATTTTTGTTAACACACAAACATATGCATAGCAGCACGAGTAAACCGAACTCAAATTGGCTTCTTATATGTATACAGCCGAACAAAAATGAAAATACTCACCAAAGCAACAATTTCATTCAGTCTTATGGAAGCTTTTGAACAAAGCAAGTCTATGTCGCGTTGTCTTGTGAATTTTTACATTGTTTTTTAATAGGTACTAGTGATGCCAGGAGATTTTTTCAGAAATCTCTACGCTTATGAAAAAAATTCCCTTTTTTCCCTACACTACTTTTTTTAAAATTTATTTTTAATTTGTACAATTTCAATTATGTAAAAATAAAAAATAAGATAAAAATATCATGAGAATTACATAAGAATAATATAAAAAACATACAGATATTATAAAAAAAATATTTTTGCAATTCTGTTTAATTCATCTTTTTGATATGGTTAGATGTGCATTTAAAATTTACACAATTAAAGGTGTGTTTACACTATGTGTATTTTCCATATGTAAATTCAGTTTTACGATCCATACGTAATTCGGCGTGTGTGTCAAAATTGGCGTTTTACATACAATTCATCATTTTGCGATCAAACGTACATATGTATTTCCGTATGACATAACCTCTAAATGTAAACAACAGCTGATTTAATTTGTGAATTTACAAAAAGTTATTGTTAAAAATAAAGTAATATATTTTTTATATTTTTTAATTGTTAATTAATATTAAACAATTTATTTTTCTTTCAATATTTATCTTTATAATTTACTCTGTTTTTCTTTCGCCACAAGCAGTATTGTATTTTAATATGGTTGTCATGCCAAAATAGAACCTGCTCTAATTGAAAAATTTACATATGTTTTGCCAAATGTGTTGTACATAAACAGTTTTTGAAAGGGTTCACACTATGTGTACAAATTGCATGTGCTAAAACAATAAGAAAAACACAAGCAAAACACATAGTGTGAACGCAGCTTAATTAAAATGGCTTGCAAATGAGATGTTACAACTCAAACAGAATATTTGTTCTTGGTTTTCAGTGTTGCCGTTTTAGCTTTTTAGTTGCTAGATTTAGCAACTTTTTTTGTCGTTTAGCATCCAAAATTTATCAAAAGATGCTAGATGCTAACTTAGAATCTTTTATTAATAAAATGTTGCTTTTAGCATCTTTTAATGGTATTGATATGTTTTTATTTCTCAAAGTGTAGTACAGTAATTTTGTGTACTACTCCTTTTACCACTCTGCTCGTTTCTTTCAACAAATATAACAAAACATTTTGAAATAGAAGAATGTAAACACCAACAACAGTTTTTAATGAATTTGAAAGTCGATTGCCAAAAAATATTATTGTATTAAAAAAATGCCAAAATTTTCAATACAAAACACATTAAAACGGGTAAAAGAACAGATAACCAATATATTAGAAGAGTTTAAATTTATATCATCTGAAACAGAAAAAATTCGAATCCAATGGAGTTATATCACAGAACAAAACTTGGATACAACACTGAATACAACCTCTTTATGGATTGAAAAATTCTATTGGCGAAAATCCATTTTAGGAATCAATATTTGTGTTGTCTATATTAGTTTTGTCTTTCTCAAAAGCCGAAGTTGAACGTTTGTTTAGCTTAATAGCTTTAGTTAAAAGCAAACTTCGAACAGAATAAAATCCGAGTTGTTATGTTCTGTAATACGTATAAAAGAAGGATTGAAATTGAAAAATTGGTGCTGTCACACTTACAATATACCGAGCGATGTCGTTGATAAGAGTCGATCGTCAGAAATATATCAGAGCCAAGAAGAACTTGAAGATGAAGACATCACAGAAATGTTAGATTCCATAAACCAATTATTCTAATATAATCGTATCTTTTGATAATGTAATTTCTGTTATATTTTAAATAAAAAAAAAAAAATCCCTCTAAAATTAAAAATATTTAATTTAAGTTTAAAATAAACTCAATTTGATGTTAATAAAAATTTCAGATGAAATCCAAAATAATTTTAATTAAAAATTAAAAAATATAAATCGAAACATATGTTTTATATTAATTTTTCGATTTAAAAACCAAAGAATTTATTAATAAGTATATAATTTTTCAGTATAAAGGTAATGAAATTGGAAAAAAAAAATTTAGCATCCAGTACGTTTAAGCATCTTTTTTTGCAATTTAGCATCTTTACAATTTCAAATTATGGCAATACTGTTGGGTTTAAAAGATTTTTTATAACAGTGGTTATAAGCATGTATACTTAGATCTGATTTATCGCATTTTAATATATTTTCAAAAGCCTTGCATTTGCATTTATAGTCGTCACCTTTGACCTGCTCCAGCCATCCATTAGCTTCTCGTCTCTCAACTAACTGAAGCAAAATCTTTATGTTCTGTATTTCTTTGATGTGTTTTCAGCATCATCGAAAAACGAATCGGACATTTTTCTAAAATTAATTATGTTTCTAAATTAATTATGCTCAAATTTATAATATTTTAATGTTATGCACAAAACAGTGTTTTATACTTGTCATTGTTATTAAAGAATCCACATATTTACTTCCTTCATATTATGGAGTTATTACCAGACTTAAAAAGACTTTAAAGTTTAAAATTGATAAAAATTATGCGATATTTAACAAATACATTCAAAATAGTTTTGACTGAAATTTTTGGCAGTTTTAGTTTTGCCTTGTATCAGTAAAATGTTCAGATATTAACTAAAAAAAAACAGTTTGTTAAATATTTTCATCTTAATTATCTTAATTAATTTAAAGACACAAAGATAGATTTAATACAATAAAAAGAAGTAAGAGTTGAAAGTTGATCTATGCGGACTCACAAATGTGCCCTATACTAATAGGTCTGGAAAATTGAAAAGGATTGTAAAAAATAAAATGCACCTTTATATTAAAAAATTTAAATTAAAAAGAAAATTACAAAATAAACCATTTACCTGGTTAAACTTAATATTGTTTGTAATTATCTGGATCAGGTTAGTATTTAAAATGGGATAAATCGGGAGTCATTCTGCCAATTTATGACCTAAAATATGTAGACACCTCTATAAAATGCTGAAAATTCAGAGCATTTGTTGTAATAATTCAGTAATAGGTTTATCAAAGTGTTTACATATTCAATAGTGCAAGAAGTCCAGATATTAATGTAAACGTAAAACCCAGGTGGAGGGTATCAAAGATTCGGCATAGCCGAATTTAACACTCTTACTTGTTAATAAATCATTTTTTTTATTGGCGACCTTTTACCGACCATTTTGTTTAGATGGATCCACAAATTTTTGATAGGGTTCGTATCAGAACTCTGGGTACAGTTGTATAATAACCAGGACCTATAAAAATGAGATTTATATTTCGGATCGTTATCTTGATAAAATTTTTATATGAACTTATGAGAATTTTATGGAAGAACAAAACCGAATTGTCGAACACTAGCGGCCAGTTTAAAAAAAAAACAAGATTAACATCCAAAATCCTGATTTTACCAACTCCCTTGCTTGATATACAAGCACATACCATAACTGGCAGTTTTCCAAACTTTACTGTAGGAATTCAATTTTTGTTTTCTAATGCTGTTAGAGGTTTTCGCCAAATTTTTTGGTGTCCATTTCGTCGATTACAGAATATAACGTCATCCCAGTATTCTGGAGAAAGTGAGAAAATGTGTTCTGTTGCAAATTTAAATAATTAATTAATTAATTAATTATTATTCAGTTGAAGAACTAATCCTCTTGTGCTTTATATTTTGCTTTCAATACGACGCATCACTTTTTTGTTCTGCCTGGTGACCATTTCAATTTGAGTCTTCAGCACAGGACATGATCTTGTACACAGCCCTTATTTTAGGAGAGAACATAAAATCGATTTCCCTGGATGAATTGCCTTTCTAATAATTGAAATACACCAATTGGATAATATTTTGGCAAACTCGTTTTCCTGGCACTTGTTATATATAGGACAATTATTTTGCACATAAACTCTATGCTACCTCTTTCACATGTAATAGCATTGATGAAAGAGCCCAAATGCACCAAGTTCGCTGAAAATTAATGTATTTATTGTTTTCTTCACTCATTTTGCAAAAATGTTTATGACACCAGTCATATTGTGTGAGTATAGTTTATTGTTGTTGTAATGTTCGTGTCTATAAGCAAGCACAGCAACTGAATAAAAAATAAAGAATTTGCTGTTGAAATTCTTAAATGAAAATAACATTTTCAAAATTTTTTACTGTGCAAAGATATTCTTGACAAACTGTATTTGTAACCTACAATTTATAAAACAAAATTTTAATAAAGGGGTACCTTTTTAATATATTTTTATTTTTATAACCCTATACCACTATGTGGTTAGTGTATAATGAGTTTGTGCTGATGTTTGTAACTACCAACAATATCTGAACTCGGCCCACTTTTTATTACACGGATCGACTAAGGATCACTTTCTGAGTCCATTTGGCATCTTTCCGTCAGTATGTGTGTGTGTCCATGTAAACTTTGTAACCAAACTACAATTGAATAAAATCACAATAGTACATTTTATTAGAACTAGCAGATTCCAGCGTTCGAAATTCGAGTGCAAATTCTAGGAAATTTTATTTTTTCATTAAATAATGACCCTAAAGGTATGGTAATCAATTATAGCAATTCACAAATCAACACAAAAAAACAAACTCATTTTTGTTTGTTAGATTTATCGTCATTTTTCAGACATATTGCAATTACTACTGTAATTAATATGCAATTTTAATTTTGTTTAAATGGTGCGTGGTAAAGAAGAAGAAAGCATATATTTCAAAAATTCATAACTGCACTGTATTCTTAATCGGACCGGTTTCTGGCATTTCAGCCTTCATCAGCGATTTATTGAACATTGTGATAATTGTTATGTTTTTAATTGAATAGATTGTTTCTATATGAAAATTTGTTCTACTTAGGGCGGCCGTGAGGTTTTGAACCATGAACCTTCACATACACTCGTACTTGCACTTTTTGAATTTTTGAATATTTTTTGCATTTATACTTCTAATTTCCACTATTCTCAGTTTTCGTAAGAGTTGTCATATGTGATGTACGGTTTTTGTACATACCTACATATGCACGTTACATATATTTGAGATGACGCTTTGAAGCGAAGAAATTTTTTGTTTGTTACAAACACATTTTTATTACAAACACATTAACAAATTTAATAAACACACACATGGTATTGCATAATTTTATGTATGTGTTAGTAGCAACTTTAAATGCAATTTACTCAAAATAAAGGAAAAAATTTAAAAATCTCTAAATCTGAAAAACGGCTAAAAAAATACTTTTCAAATAATATACGTTTGGTCAAAATCGGGAAAAAACAGTAGAACAAAACATCGGTCACAAGAAATCGCCTAGCCTATTAATATTATAGATATCCAAAAGTAAAAGTTTGGTCTCCAATAACTTCAATATTTAATAAGCTAAAGCGTTTTATTCTAAAATGAACGCTTGAAATATAATTGTATGTGATTATTATATAGCGATGCCAAGCGCTAGGTTATCGTGCTTGATTGCGCGATTTTTGACAACCCAATCCTTTTATAATTTGGCACTTTCAATTTTCTTTTTTAAGTGCTTATAGGGTGTTAAACAAATTTCGTGATGAACAAAAATTTTTAATTTATATTTTTATTTATTATGGGTCAGCATTTAAGATGAAAATAAAATAAATTCAAACAAAATTTCTTTATATTGAACTCGACGTTTCGTTGACTCTTTTTGAACTTTATCAGGAATTTACAATTTTTTATTATTTTAATTTACATTTTCGAGATCGTTATCATGTAAAAAAATTAAATTTAAAAAACTGGACATTACGACAAAAATTCAAGTAAATCAAATTAATAAAAATGACAGAAATAAGAAAATAAAAAATATAATTACAGGCTTGAACGTATTGACTAAAATTAATATATATATATGGGGCGTTTCATGTCAAGTGAACCAACTTTTGAAACCTATTGGATAGTAGTGTACACACAGTTTTTCAACAAGATTGGTCCAGAACTCTCTGAGTTAGATGGGGGCCAAAGTTTGACATTTTGATCAAACAGGTGTTTTTTCTCATCCATGTAACTTTTTACCTATTGTTCTAAGCAAAATTTGTCTCAAATAGTTTAGATAGCTATTTCTTCAGTCTTTCGGAAAAAAAAAATTTTTTTTTTGACTTTTTTTTGCAAAATCAAAAATTTTTTCGACTTTTTTTTCAAATAAGGAAATTTTTTTTTTGCTCAAAAGTTCCATCGACAAGCGGTATAAAAGCATGGTATTGAGCGGTGCCATCGATTGTTACCGCAGAATGGAATCTGCCTTTCAATTTTTCAATATTTCTTTGCTACTAAAAATTATTTTAGTTTCTTTACAATAATTCTTTGCCCAATGGAATAAAGCAGTCGCATCTAAGATGTGATCTATCAAATAGGACTTATCGGATCCCTTGACATGAAAAACCCCATATACATATATATATATATATATATATATATATATATATATGGCGAGCATATGTGTTTGAATGTTTATCAATACATTACTTAGAGCTCTATAGAATCTTTACTAAAAGGCGAATGTTTTCCAGAGTTTGTTACTTATTTATTAAATTAATTTATAATATAAAAAAAAAGTTTCAAAAAATATTATATTCTCCATGTACCTAAATTTTAAAGAAAATTAAAATAACTCTATTCGAACACTTTTGCAAGTTGTTGTTTTTTTTTTTATAAAATTGAAGACGAGCCTTGACGTTTTAAATTGTCAGCACAGTTTTTTTTTTTGTTTAATTGCTGAAACCATTCACTAACGTTTTTGTTTATTGTCTTAGCAGCTAATTTTGGTGATTTGGTATCGGTATTTCCCATGAAGCGTTCAATATAACGTGCTTTGGAGCCTTGCGAGAACATTTGTGACAGTATTGGGTGCCAACTTACTGACTTAGCTATTTTTCTGCATGGTTGTCCTTTTTCATTTAAGTTCATTATTCGGTGGATAGCTAAAAAGAAATACCTTTCAAATGAAGGGTGTTTGGTCAAAATAGGATTAAAACTGAGAGCCTAGATACTTCATCCATATCTATACGAATCAGTAAACTTACAATAAATTGCCAGAGATTTTTAGTTATGTTTGCATATTCAGCTTAAATGAATATTTCGGTATTTTTCAAGATTGCTGAACTTTTTTTTTTATAAACATTTCTATCCGAATCAATAAATTTACAATAAAATGCAATCAATTTCTTGAAAATGCTAATTTAAAATTTTTTTTCATAAAAATCTAGCCGGATAATTAACAAATTGCCATTGATTTTTAATTGAATTTTCTGTGCATATTTTGCTTCAAATGCAAGTTTTTGGATATTTCAAAGCAATAAATTTGAGATAAAAAAGCTAGTATTTTTGCTATATTCTTCATAATTTTGCATATTGGACTTTTTTTTTAATAGATATCGATCCGAGGAAATAAATTAAAAATAAATTAGCATCAATTTTAGGTTGCATATTTTTTCATTAATTTGTTTTAAAACCATGTTTTTGCATAGTTTCATCAAAATGTTGATTTGTTGAACCTTTTTTCATATAAATCTATCCGAATCAGTAAATGGGCTTTACAATAAAATAGAATCTCTTTTAATTGCATATTTTTTGCAACTTACCTTAAAATGCATTTATGCATATTCTCATTAAAATTTTCTTTTATTGAACTTTTGCATAAGAACATAAATTAATTTAAAATAAACTAGAGGACCCCTGCTGCTCCGCAGCATTATATTATATTAATTTTTATAATATAATACCAAAATTTGGCAAGAGAAGTTAACGTACAGTAATGCCAAAATATGCGAAGAGAAGTTAACGTACAATAAAAGTAAAGTTGGTTGTCCACGCATAACTTTCCTCAAACCCAACGAATTTGCCATGAGAAGTTAACGTACAGTAATGCCAAAATATGCCAAGATAAGTTAACGTACAGTAAAAGTAAAGTTGATTCTCCACGCATAACTTTCCTCAAACCCAACGAATTTAAGCAGTTAATAGCTCAAAATAAGGAGCTTGATCCAATGAGTGTTCTTAGACCTATGTCAACAGCCTAAGTTAATTAGAACTCTAGTTATAGAGGTTTGAGAGAAGAAAAATAGTTGCATAATATTTAGCTTAAAATGCATATTTCTGCATATTTTCTTAAAAGTTCTCGTTAACTGAACTTATTTTAAATATACGTATGTATTATTTATATATACTAGCAGATTCCAGCCCTCGAAATTCGAGTGCAAATTCTAGGAAATTTTATTTTTTCATGAAGGTATGCTAATCAATTATAGTCAATTCACAAATCAAAACAAAAACAAACTCATTTTATTACACACACATTAACAAATTTAATAAACACACACATAGCGTTGTATAATTTTATGTATGTGTTAGTAGCAAATTAAATGCAATTTACTCAAAATAAAGGAAAAAATTTAAAAATCAGTAAATCTGCAAAACGGCTAAAAAGAAATACCTTTCAAATAGTATACGTTTCGTCCAAATCGGGATAAAATGGTAGAACAAAACATCGGTCACAAGAAATCGCCTAGCCTATTAATATTATAGATTAGCTAGTATAGATTTTATATATAAAAATAGTTATTTAGTTTGTTTGTTTGTGGTTTATAGGAGACTACACCACTTTACCGATCGTCTGAAATTTTTACAATTGGTAACTGCCTATCCGGAAGGAAAAAAAAGGCTATATAAGTACTATGGAGTACTATGACAGCAAGAGTTCTGAAACTATATACATGCCCATTAAGGTGGCCCTTCATTATAAGGAGGGGGGAAAAAGTTGATAACCTATTGCGAAATGACACCAAAGATGGAAAATTTTTTTGATAAAATTTTGTACATTGTACATATTAAACTAATTTCAAGAGTCGCGGAATAAATAGGCGGGATCGGACCAATGGGCGCGGTAGCCACCTTACAAAATAAATATTTAATGTCATATATCTAGAGTACTGTAATAGTGAAAGCCTTGGACCTTTGCCCTAGTTCATGAGTTATCGTTAGATTCCAAAATCGTCAAAACCGAAAATCGCAAATAACAAAAATCGCCAGAAACAAAAATCGCTAAAAACAAAAATTGCTAGAACCGAAAATCGCGAATAGCGAAAATCGCAAAAAACAAAAAACGCCAAAATCAAAAATCGCCAAAGCAGAAAATCGCAAACAAAAATCGCCAAAACCAAAAATAGCAAAAAAAATCGCCACAACCGTGAATAACAAGAATGCCCAAAATCAAAAATGGCCCAATAAAAAATTACCAAAACCAAAAATCACAAAAAAAAATAAAAAATCGCCAAATCAAAAAAAAAAACGCCAAAATCTAAAAAAATAAAACTAAAAATGGCCAAAAATCGTAAAAAACAATAATCGCCAAAGTAAAAAAACGCAAAAATCTAAAATCGCCAAAAAATAAATAAAATAGATTTCTACAAAATGTATTCCCAGTTTTATATTTTGTTACGATGGGTGCAGTGAAGCGCATCGGGTTACAGCTAGTTTACAATCAATTATCATTTTTATACCATATACCACTATGTGGTCAATAGTTTATTATACCGATCGACTCAGTATCACATTCTGAATCGATTTAGCGATGTCCGTCCGTCCGTCCGTCTGTCTGTGTGTCCATGTAAACCTTGTAATCAAACAACGAATATGAATATATTTCGATGAAATTTGGAATATAAGCTTCTAATGACCGTAGCATGAACACTAATGAAATTGGTGAAAATCGCTGCATGTTCAGACCTCTATGAAATCGACTTGAATTATCATAAAATCCAAATTATTTTATAGATCCCGGTGAAATTGGGTTTGTGTATGTTTATTACACCCAAAAATCAGTAGTCCAAAAATAAACCCTATAGGACAATTCTTAGTCATAGTCCCGATCTTCACTTAAATCTTAAAAAAAAAACAAATATATTGCGCAAATTTTTCTCAAATTTGGTTTGTATATATTTTTGCAAAATGATGAGGATCGGTCCCCATATGAATTTATGAAATTTTTCATATCTGAAAAAAATTAAATACAATAGCTTTCAAATTTGGATTATGATTTTCTACATCCAATTAGTTGGTCCCAAGATATAGGGTCTCTAAACGCATGGTATAGGGTATCTTATAGTCGGTCTAGACCGACTATAATTTTCTTACTTGTATTTGAATGCATATCGCATATTTTTTTTCGCATATTTACCATAAAATGCATATTAATGCATATTTTTATTTTTTTTTTTTAATTTTTATTGAACTTTTCCATAAATATCTACATCTATATAAATTAATTTACAATAAATTAGGTTAATGATTGAATATTTTGTATAAATGTCTAACCGAATAAATTAATTTGCAATATATTAGCATCGATTTGTAGTTGATTAATGTTTTAAATATTTTGTTTTAATACCATGTTTTTGCATATTTTCACCAAAATGTTTTTTTTGCATAAAAATTTATTCGAATTAAGAAATCTATAATAAATTGTCATTGATTAGTGTCATAATTTTGCATATTGTTTAGACAAAGATATGCCTTCGCTAATTTTTTGTATTTGGATCTAAACATTATTTCATATTTACATTTTAAAATAGACTGAATTCGTATTTATCTGCTTTTTATTTGGTTTTGTTAAAATTAATTATTTATAAAAATTGACTATATTTATAATTTTTATTAAATTTTTTTCATTTTTCCGCAGCATATTAAAGTAATAGAAGATTCTGAGGCTTAAAGTTTTCAACATTTCAAAATTGTCATGAGATAACCGAGTATTCAGTGTATTTTTGCATTTGTAAAAATTTGTATTTTGCAAACAAAATTTTTTTATTTTCAAACACAAACAAAATGCATGTAAACAATGAAAATGTTAATGTTTTGTGAATGCATTCAAAACAATTTAGTGATACTTGTTAAGCACAATTAAACGGACGTGTCACAAAAGAGAAAGAATTCATTGTTATAAAGTCGTCCTTAGTAACAGTGTTTTTCTTTTAATAAATAAAGTTAAATTTCCAAGGTGTGTAAATAAGAATAAAATAAAAATTTTATATAATTAAAAACTAAAAACTATCTGTTTCTATCTTATAAGTCAAATGTTATCTAAGTGTTTTTGTTTTAAATAAATTTTAATCTATATTATGAAAATTTGTTGGCAATTTATAAAAAAAAAATACTATATCAAGTGTCAAATTTATTATTGTTTACATTGAACTTTTGTTTTCGACTTAAATATTTATAAGAACACTAAAGAAATATAAAATGCAATGATATTTAATATTATTATAAAATAATCATAAAAAAACATTATATAATGTGAGTGATTTTGAAAAGGCGAACAACCTTTCTATGTCCTTCCTTGGTTTATCATCCAAACTAAAAGTTGTTATTTGAAATTAAGCAAATTGAATTACTATAATTTTTTTTATGTATTGTGGCTTTTTGAACTCCAAAATCACGATTAAAAATTGTTTAATGGACAATTTTGTTTTATATTTAGACTTGACTATTAAGAGTGAATCTTGAGTTAGAAACAACACATCTGGTAACTAAATAATGAAGTTTATCACACAAATTAATACTATCACCTTAAAATAATACTTTTACTCTAGTTGACCATAAGTCATATTAAAAGAGACGATAATTTTTTTTAAGGAGGATTAGCTGCCAATGCGACAATTTATAAATAAAAATGTTATGACAAAAAATCGAATTTGTGCCAAAAGAAACTAATCCCTGAAATGAATTTCAAGACAATTTCAAAGGAAATTCTAAGGTCCATGGTTGAAGTTCCGAAAAAAATTCGGAAAGCAAACGGATATGGGTTAATTTTTTTTTTTTTTTTGTAAATTTAGTCTTAAGGAGTGAGATCGTTTTTCCTCTTAACTTTTTTCGCAAGTATTATTTAAATTATATTATGATCAAGTAATCTTTGAAAAATATTTCAGATAATATGCTTAATCCCAACCCTTTTCATTTTGTTAGTTTGATTAAAATATAAGAACACTAAAAAAAGTGTTATAAGCAGCTGTACCGAATCTTTAATAACCTCCATCGGAAATTTACGTTTACATTAATATTTGGACTTATTGCACTACTTATAACAAATGTAAACAAAATACTTGAAAAAGTAAACAATTTGATAAACTTAATACTAAATTATTACAACAAACACACGAATTCTTAACATTTTTTAGAGGATTTCAATGGACAGACGGACATCGCTATATCGACTCGAGTTGTTGGGGTCGCAAACTAATTTTTCTGTAAGTTACAAGCGGAATGACAAACTGATATATACTCTCTGCATGGTGGTGTGGAGGGTGTAATAAAAGTACGTGATAATTAAATATTTTTAACAAAATCCAACTTGGTCCTACAAAAAGTTAGCCAAAGAATCAAAGGTTTGCCGTCTAACTGTTTCCAATGTTATTAGAAACAATCAGGAGAATTTGACCATCGATAAGAAACATGGTTCGGGTAGAAAGAAAAGTCCATATGAAGTTTTTAAAGCCAAGAAAATAGAAAGCAAAGTGAAAAGAGCTCAGAACACATTTGGTAGAAATTCAGCGTAGTTAGCTCATTGCTCGGGCTATTTTAAAACATACAATGTCCAAAATGTTTCAGACAGGAAGGCTGCAGAAAATTTAGAGGCCAAAAACAGAACACGAAAATTGTATTCATGTTTTATAAAAAAATAACTCCTGCTGCATAATGCATGACGAAAAGTATGTAGTGACAGATTTTTCGCAGAATTGCTAATGCTCGAGGAAATGTCGAAGTTAAGTTTAGGACCCAAAAGCAGACCAAATTTTCAAAAAAGTATCTGGTATGTTAAATAATGCGCAGTTACTGCAATATACTTCCTTTCATAAGCCAACACAATGTGTACACATATTTTTCACACGACTAGGCATCCTGTCACTATAGTACGAAAGCTCTTGAATGGTACAAAAAAAATAACTTGATTTTTATTCCGTTTTCCTTTTTAAGTGCTTTTAGTGTCCTTTACACAAATTCCGTGTTAAACTAATTTTTTTAAATGAATATATATATCTGTGGTCACAAGCGACAACCGCCTAAGTCGACTTAAGAACGATTTGAGATATGTATGCAATCACATTATACTAACAACGCCTTATATTTACGTGAAATACCCATTTCTCTAACACCCATTACATTTATATAAAAAGTTATTTTTCTCTAAAGCATAATTTTCGACTTAGTCGGTTAATACTTGTGACCACACACATATACATATAAAGGTACATATATATGGGGGGTTTCATGTCAAGTGCACCAACTTTTGAAACCGATGTCTTCCGATCGGGATGAAATTTGCACCAAGGTTAGTCCTATTGGATAGTAGTTTAGACACAATTTTTCAATAAGATCGGTTAGAGGGGATCAAAATTTGACATTTTGGCCAAACAGGTGTTTTTTCTCATCCATGTAACTTATTACCTATTGTTCTTAGAAAATTTCCTCCCAAATAGTTTAGATAGCTATTTCTTCAATATTTCGGAAAAAAATACTTTAAAAAAAAAAAAAATTTGTAGACTTTATTTTTGCTAAATTAAAGCATTTTTTGCCTTTATTTTCAAAAATGACATTTTTTTTTTCATAGAAAGCTTAGGATTTTTCCTTTAAGAGCTTTTTGGTCGCTTAGTGGAATGGGAGTGGGATATCTATCAAAATAAATGTTTTGTAACTCAAGGCAACGGTTTTTCAATTTTTCACAAATGCACTATTTTGAATTTTTTCCTATTTGTGTGAAAAACCTTACAAATAAAACTTATACTGAGAAACTAGACAAATTAACCTTTCCGAAGGTATGTAATATGGCTAACTAAAATTTCATACCATCAATACTGTAATACCCACAATATGTTAACCTCAGGAAAAAAATCACTTTTTTTCTATAGAAATGTTGAACAATTATTTTTTTATTTATTTGTAATAATAATTAAATTAATATATTTATAATAATTATAATAAAAATAAATAGATAAATTATGTAATAAAATTTAATCTTAAAACATTAGATCCATCATAACTATTTTATAGTTAATTTATTGTAGCTGATGAAGTATTTAAGTTTTGTCACTTTTTAAAAATCCAATCTTTCATCCAGCTTATTTGTCGAATTTATTTGCTGCTTTTTTAGCCAATCCTTTCTTGGCGTTACTAGGTTCAGCTGTTGATTTCGCTGGTGTTTTTTTTTTTTTTTTTGACTTTTGAAAGAAATCGCATTGAGTAGAGGCAGAAAACTTTTTCATCTCGAGTCTTCCATCGACAAGCGGTATAAAAGCATGGTATTGAGCGGTGCCATCGATTGTTATCGCAGCATCGAATCTGCTCTTTAGTGTTTTCAATGTTTCCTCATAATCCTCTTTGCTACTAAAAGCTATTTTAGTTTCTTTACAATAATTCTCTGCCCAATGGAATAAAGCAGTCGCATCTAAGATGCGATCTTGATGAGAGCACTGGAGGCTATACTTCGCTGCATTTCTTTTAAGGTTTGCCCCAATACCATCACATGCTCCTTTACCATGAGCAGTAGGATGAAAATGCCACTCAGCTGGCATTCCAAAATCTTTTTCATGAGCCATAAGTTTTGCGAAGCTACTTTTGTTTTTAAAATGATGACAAGCTCCGTCCGAAACGTAGTATACCTTCCTTACTGTAAATTTAGATTTTAGATATTTTAGTATTATCTTCTGGTACTCATAAACTGCAACGGTATCATGTTTTAAATCGTCGGATATGATTGCCATACTTTTGTGTTCCAGTTTTTCATCTTTCATGTAGTAAATAACTACTGTGAATATAGTTGCTTGGTCGTTATTGAAGTGGAATTCTTGTATGGCATCCTGAAGAACATATTTATAGTTTTCTGCGAAATCATATGAATTAACGAATTCACCAGACTTCAAATGTGTCTTAAAATCTTTGAAGAATGACCATTGCTCTTTGACTAAAAAGTCATGGGTTCTCAAGTTTAGCAATCCTGCACACATTTCTTCCACAAAATCATCCACATTTAAAATTATTGTTTTCAATGTGCATCTGTCAGTCTGAATCCAAGAATCAAATTTGACCTCCTCTATATATTCTCGATCTAAGGAGTTGATTAAATTTTCTTTGATGAATGTGGTTTTCGGGTAATTGGTACATTCACCTAAGTGGCAAGAAGTTGCATTAGTCACATAGTCAATTTAAGGCAATCGCGGTAATCGTGTAAATCTTTTGCCGAATCAACTGTTAAATACTTTAATTTGATTTCCTTCAACATCAGTTTAACATTTTCATGGTAAATGCAAACGCATACTGTGTGAGTTCCGCGGCTTCTTGCCAAAACGCAATGTTTTGGCCTCATTTGGGTAAATTTCGTGAAGCCAATTTTAACATCCTCGTGTTCAGATTGAAATATTGCAAATAACTCTTTCAGGTTAGAAAGAATCATTCTCTTCTGTTATGTTATGAAGGTATGTTACGTACCTTCGGAAAGGTTAATTTGTCTAGTTTCTCAGTATAAGTTTTATTTGTAAGGTTTTGCACACAAATAGGAAAAAATTCAAAATAGAGCATTTGTGAAAAATTGAAAAACCGTTGTCTTGAGTTACAAAACATTTATTTTGATAGATATCCCACTCCCATCCCACTAAGCGACCAAAAAGCTCTTAAAGGAAAAATCCTAAGCTTTCTTATGAAAAAAAAAATTCCCTTTTTGAAAATAAAGGCAAAAATGCTTTAATTTAGTAAAAAAAAAAAAAGTCTAAAAAAAAATTTTTTTTTTTTTAAAGTATTTTTTTCCGAAATATTGAACAAATAGCTATCTAAACTATTTGGGAGAAAATTTTCTAAGAACAATAGGTAATAAGTTACATGGATGAGAAAAAACACCTGTTTGGCCAAAATGTCAAATTTTAATCCCCTCTAACTCAGAGAGCTCTTGACCGATCTTGTTGAAAAATTGTGTCTAAACTACTATCCAATAGGACTAACCTTGGTGCAAATTTCATCCCGATCGGAAGTCATCGGTTTCAAAAGTTGGTGCACTTGACAAGAAATCCCCCATATGTATTAGGGTGACAGCCATTTTTTTTGAGCCAAATCGGACAATGCTTTCTGGAAGCGCATTGAGTTCAAATTTCAAATATACATTTATATGTAAAAATTTATCAAAAAAAAATAATTTTTCACAAAAATTTTTATATTAATAAATGCGTGTCAATTTAATTAATTAATAAACCATAATCTAGAGTCTCTTGAGTTTTTTTTACGTGTATACCTGTCTTGACGACTTAACCACACGGTGGTCTTAGCACATGGAGAGATACTATGCGTCTTGCCTTCGCCCCGCCATAAGACGGTTACAAGCTGGATTGATGTTCACGGCATCACTTCACACTTTGTTATTGTGTCGAGCCTATTTAAACTCTTTTGCTTTAGAGCTAGCAACACCTGGGTGAATGCACCTCCACATCGATCTGCGATCTGCCCGCGGTACGGACACCACAAGCCACTGCGAAACTCCCCGAGGGGCCGTTCCCAATGAGATCGTAAAAGATTCGTCAAAGACTTCTGCTTTGACCTTGCTTACCATAACACTGTTTTCTGACCCATTTCCACGCACTCTTGTAGCGTCAAATCTACTCATGCTACATCCGACAATCTTGCATCCGATTCATCTTGCGACTCATCTTCCACTCATGCCACCCAACCAACGCATATACCAGCATTTCCATCGAACGCATATACCAGCTCTTCTACTCACAACCACCCCTACTAGTCACACACAGCGATCTCCTCTGCACATCAGATTCGAAAGCCTCTAGTGCCACGTTCGTAATGTGGTCCAACAATACCGTCAATTCAACTTGGACTCACATATATTAAAGGGTTGTGACAACCTTTTCATCTGGTTGGATGTTTCACGATCCACCAGTCGGCTATCAGATTACAGTGTTATGGCTCGCTTGGTATCCACAAGAAGTCGAAGAGTCCTCTTTTTGGGCAATTCGATCTCCCCGCAGTACCAAATTTAGCGCCTTTTGGTAAGGCTTCGCTACTAAGTAGCCAATTTAGTAACTACCAGTTATCCCCCGTGAAGGGATTGCACTGGCAAACATTTCCCTTCCTTAACCTTTAGCCGCTAGGAATAATCACCAGAATTAACTGGCTTTGCCTAGCGTTGCCCAGGAGCACCACTTGGAGGTAGGTTATAGGCCATTGTATCATGTCCCTGGCAAGCCAGTTCAATGAATACAACTTTTGCTCCCACCATATTCTAGAGTAAACTATCTTTCAATAAAACAACAAAAATCTATTATCGGTTGAAAAACAGCCAGGTTATATCAAGTTCCCCAGGCAACAAATGCGCCGCAGCCCACTTGATTAAGAAAATCGAGCTCAGGTTTTCAAAGACATTGAAATAATTTACAACAAAGACATTTTTGTATTCTCCTGATTCCAAAATGTTCTTATGTAAAGTATTTTGCTTCTCGTCTATTGCTATGCCGTTCTAACGTAATGTAAAAACGGTACGTATTTTTTAGCACTATTTCAAAATCTCCACTTTCACTTTTTAAAAAATTTTATTCAAGAAATTTACCGAAACCAACGATCGGACTTTAAGGTCTTATTAATAAAATATACGTGATTAAAAATGCCAAATGTTATAGGCATCATATTCTTAATTTGGCGAGGGCAGCGTTTTAATTTCAGTGGATTTGAAGAAAAATTTGATTTTTCATACTTTTTGAACTTTTAGGCTACATCTTTTTGATGTTTTCATATTTCAAATATCTTTTACCAAAATAGTATACTACTTGATGCAAGTTTTCAATGTTGTAAATTAAGATTGAATTGAAACAATATAAACTGTCCCTCTTTAAATTTTTTTAAACAAAAATAATCAAAATAATATATATTTGCGCAAGGATTTCGATAAAACTTGTTAATAATATTTTAATTATTCTATAAAACAATATTCTGGACTTATTTTCTGAAATTAACCCGTGGGGCACTCCTGATGTCAAATTGACTCTTTTTTTAAATAAAACAAATTAAATGTACACATTAATTAGTTTTTCAATTTAATACAGTATAAACAAATTTGTATATCGAGGGCTTATATTCAAAAAGTGCTATCTACATCAATAATTATTTTAAAGAGCACGTGCACACAGAAAAAGAATTTGTTGGAAATAGGTTACCATTAAAAATAATTATTTATTTATCATGATATATTATTGTAATTCAAATATATTTGAAAATAAAATAGATTTTCTTTATAAAATACCTCTTAACCATAATTCTAATAAAACAGCAAAATAAGTTCCTTTCACCAATGAAAGTTTTTATGCAAGTTGTTAAAATAATTCAATTGGGGCAACTGAACTAAAGCCAGTATAACATGTATTAACTCTAAATAGTGGTGATAACAATAAAATATTCCATCATAATGAAATATTTTAAACTAAAAACGAATTTACAGTCATTGTTACAAATTTTATGTTAATATGATAGAAACAAATTTGTATTTATAACAATTTTTCGGTTACAATAAAGTGGGAAACTAAATTTTAAACTATTTGGTATTTACAACCGAAAGGAAATCAAATTCAGTTATTCATATCATCAAATATAAAAAAAATGTTAAACCTAACCGAATTTTCGAATTAATATGTCATTTTTGAAAAAATAAGTCAGAAGATAAAAAAAATTTAAATTAATCAAAAATATAAAATAAAATTTTTGTTAATTTTAAATTATGTTTAATCGTATGTACATACATATGTATGTACATAAGAATGGATTGTAGCATAATAAAGAACATTAATCGATTGGGTAAGTGGTCATTATTTTTTTTTTGCTGTGTTTTTATTTTTTGTAAAAATTATTTTATGCAAAGTTAGTTTAAATTCAAAATAAGCTTTTCCAAATTTTGTTGCATTCTATTAGAAGTAAGATCGTCAAGGAATAGTTTTTATAAAAAAGCAAGTAAAAACACAACAATAATGGTCGTAAATTTTTCATTCTATAGGAAATCTTACTATTTTAGGTAAAATTGCTACAATGCATAGATAAACTGCTATTTTTTAACATCAAATCCAAATTGCTTTTACCCAATTTTATGAAACTATCTTTGGCCATTAAGTTGGTATTTGGGGGACAACAAAGCAAAAGTTAAATAACCTTGAAAATTATCAAACAACAAACTGTCTGGCCATATTGTTTAGCGTTGGCAAATTGATCAGAGTTAATGGGAAACGTATACAGCTATCTCTGCAACTACTTCAACTGAATAATGGCGTTTACCATCATACACACTCCAAACGATTTGCAAGCAAAATAAAACAGACGAGAAAAAGCCTTTCGGTGACGGGGATAGGATCGTACATTCTAACCATATTTGTCTACAGTAAAACGGTCACCTTACTTGGATCCAAACATGATGTGCGGCCTTATTTTTACTATATTTTTATATTGCACAAGTTCTATTTTACTTATAACATTTTTAAGAAATATCAGAAGAATATAATGCGAGGATACAACATGCAGCTATAGATAATTATCAAACGTCAAAAAAGTAGTATAAGAGCCTAAGTGAAAACGGGAACATTTATGCATTAACTATTCCCTATTCGTATGTGTTACAAAATCTTTTTTATCATGTAATATAATCTTGTCTTTTATTAATTTTAATTTCATATTTAGAAATAAACTAATGAAAAAAAATAAGAACATTAAAAATGCATGTGCTTTTATATATCAGATGATTAGTGCGCTTTTAAAATAGGCTACCTGATAAATGGTTGTTACAACCAATAAATAAAATCTAAATTCCATTTCATCAATCGAATTTATTTCAAAATTCAATTGCCTGAGTACTTAATACGTTAGTTTTTAAAATATAATTTCAGTAATCACAATAGAATAATGTGATAGTACATGGGACTATCAAAATTCGGTTGGCAACAAATACAGTTGTCACAACAAATCCGTTCTCTGTGTGTGTAAAACCAATTTATTAATAAGATCTGAAAGTATCTGTCGATCGATTTGCTACAATAACTATTAAGAAATAGTCGTACTAATCATGTATGATATCAAAATTAATATTATATTTGACATTTATATCAGAAAACAGTTTGAAATTCGCGTGTCCCAAAATGTGTCCTCGTTATAATTTTTTTTTTCAGAATTATTATATTCATATAAAGGTATATCGAGTGCTTATATTCAAAAAGTGCTATCTACATTTGACAGCAATATTAATTTTTGATTTCAAACTATGAAACTATGATTTCAATATATATATGAAATAGCTGTCAAGTATAATATTAATTTTGATATCATACATGATTAGTACGATTTCTTAATAGATATTGTAGCAAATCGATCGACACATATTTTCAGATCTTATAAATAAATTGGTTTGACACGCTTCATTTAAAATAATTATTGATGTAGATAGCACTTTTTGCATATACATAAGCCCTCGATATATAAATTTGTTTATACTGTATTAAATATAAAAACTAATTAATCTAAATATTTTCATAAAATAACGAATAAATTTGAGTAATTTTATAAATTTGTTTTATTTAAAAAAAGAGTCAATTTGACACCACAGGGCTAGAATAATTAAAATATTATTAACAAGTTTTATCGAAATCCTTCCACAAATATATATTATTTTGATTATTTTTGTTTAAAAAAATTTAAATCTCCTTAAATTTGACTTTTGACTTTAAAGAGGGACAGTTTATATTGTTTCAATTCAATCTTAATTTACAAGATTGAAAACTTAAATCAAGTAGTATACTATTTTGGCAAAAGATATTTGAAATATGAAAACACCAAAAAGATGTAGCCTAAAAGTGCAAAAAGTATGAAAAATCAAATTTTTCTTCAAATCCGCTGAAATAAAAACGCTGCCCTCGCCAAATTAAGAATAGGATACCTACAATATTTGGCATTTTTAATCACATATATCTTGTTAATAAGATCTTGAAGTCCAATCGTTGATTTCTAAAAGGTTCTTGAACAAAATTTTTCAAAAATAAAATTGGAGATTTTGAAATAGCGCTAAAAATACGTACCGTTTTGACATTAATTTAGAACGGCATAACAATAGACGAGATGCAAAATACTTTAGACAAGAATATTTTGGGATTAGGAGAATGCAAAAATGTTGTTGTTGTAAATTATTTCAATGTTTTCGAAAATGTAAGCTCGGTTTTCTTAATCAGGTGGGCTGCGGCGCATTTGTTGCCTGGGGCATTTGATATAACTTGGCTATTTTTCAACCGATAATAGATTTTGTAATTTTATTAGAAGGATAGTTTACTCTAGGTTATGGCTTATTACTTAACTTAGTTGAAACGCAATTGTTAATATCAAAGCTTTTGTGAAAAGTTATTTTTTTGGTAATTTTTACATTAAAATGTGTATTTGAAATATGAACTCAATGCGCGTCCAGAAAGCATTGTCCGATTTGACTCAAATTTTGCGAACTTCGACCCGCACACCTCAGAATTCGATAAAAAATTTTTTCATACAAACCGCTGTCACCCTAAAATATATACTTGAACTACATATATTTATATAATCTATTTGTTAGTCGTAAATCACTATTTTTAAGTTGTTTGATCGTAATTTTTTATATGATCGGTTAATCGAATAATTCTTAACCACATGACAAGCAGGCTAATTTATATGGCGACTATGACTAAAATATTCCCACATTCTTTGTTTTTGGAATAGTGATTAATGGATATAATAAACATTCATAAAGGAAATAATTTGGATATTAAGTCAATTTGTATTGAAGTCATAGAGGATATTTATATAGGGACTGGGTTGGAACCAGCGATGCCAATTTTACACATTTCGTGTTACATTTAGTGCTCTTGAGTGATACAATAACAATAACGCGGCTTTTTTTTACCAATAGAGGCAAATCCTCTAAACTATCTAGAGCTTAGGCCAATGCAGAAAAATTGGCCTTTTGTGAAAAGGGCGTCTCAAAAAGTAGCAGATTTTAAACGGAGATGGACTATCTGTTCCAAGAAATGAACAGAAGCTATTATAAAATCCCTAATGGAAAAGTTTCCGGAGAAGTTATTTTTTTTTGTAAGTTTTAATATAATTTAAATTAAAAAAAATCAAAGCATTGATTCAATGGTTTTTCCTTATTATTACATTTTATGATGTAAAATTTTTTTCGATGTCGCTCCGTATTTTTTATTCTAAGTAAATTATTGAATCGCTTACATTCTTCCATATTTTTGCCCATAGTTTTCTCACTTTTTGAATAATAAAGTGACCTCACAGCGTATTGTCTTGCTCGGAATATTTTTGGACCACGTCCAAGAATGTCACATCAAGAGCATGACCAATAAAAAATATTTTATTACTTTTTATTACTTTGACACTTCACAATACATAAATATAGTCGCACTTAAAGTGTATAATGAATGTTGCCTACACCGAAAAAAGAACCCACTTGAAACATTTCGAAGCCAATTTTTTCGTAGAACATACGAAAGCTTCTTATATTTTACGCTTTTTAAAATATTACAAACTAAAAAAATCTGTCGTAGCCACCGTTATATAAAAACAAAATATCATTTTATTTATGGCATTTTCTTCTCTGGCAAAATTGTTACCCGTTTTTCCCATTTCGCACTTTTTTCTTTTTTGTTTCCTTTCTAAAAAAAAAAATGTCAACCTTCGAAAGGGCAACGTGTTCTTTTCTAAAAATGTACAACTGTAAAATGTGAAAGATATGTGAAGTTTTCGCACTCTAATAAATCTGTGGGGAAGAATCGCACGATAAAACAGCTGACATTTGTGTTGTTTGTAAATGTGTATTTGTGGGAAGAAACAAAAAAAAAAAAAAGAAAAGCGTAATTTTTATTGTTTTGTTTAAAATAAGTTATTAATATAGAAGATATCAATGTCCTTTAATTTTTTTTTCTTTTTTTGGTGTCCAAGAATGAAAACGTCAACAAAATCAGGAGCCAAATCACCGCATTCGATATCGTGTAAAATCAATCGAAATTCCATATTTTGGTTTATTACTTACAAAAATCAGCCCTCGTTTAATTTTTACTCTTAACCAGGGTCATAATTCGTTACCTCTGACAGAGTAAAATTATTCTTAGTATTTTATTTTGGAAAATAAAAAAAAAATTTCGATCGAAGAATTTCGATAACGATGCGGTGTTTGGCCCCAGATGTTTATTAAAAAAATGTTGCAAAGTTGTAATTTTATTAAGGACCTAAATAACAGCTATCAAAATTTTAGGAATCGAAAAAGTTGCCCTTTTTTAAGAAATATTTAAAACAAGTTGCACAGTAATTGTTATTGGCAACATAAAAAAAATCGTTGGTCGTAATTGTTAAAATTCAATTTAATTTTTTTTCGTTGTTTTGTAACACTTACATTTTTTTTTCTTGTCAATAAAAATTATTTAGTAACAAATATTTTTTTAAATTATTAAAAACGTTGTTGAACAATTTAAATAAATAACGGTGTAACTTATCGGATAAAAAATTAAGATCAATAATGTATGTGAAGTTAAACCAAAGTTCATTTAGCTAAAAATAAATACAAAACAAAAATTATAAAGAAGAATATTATATGTATACAGAATTAATTTTATAATTTAATTTTTTATTGTTTGTGTATATTTTAATTTCATATTGCGTAACCATGAATTAATAACAAAATATTCAAATATTAAATTAAACTCTTATTCCTTTAAATTTATGAATGATAAAGCAAACAATTTTTATATTAAAATAAATAAAGATATTTCTTAAATGATAACTGTTATGACCTAACTGTTTCTTTTTATTTCTTATCCATAAGTAATATACAAAGACGAATAAAATATTTATTGAAATGTTATAATTACGTATAAGAGATATTATTTTTTTGTTGCCCATAACTGTTTTCAAACAAAGAAAAATATATTAATTGGAATCAAATAGTTATGGCTAAGAAAAAATAAAAGTTTAAGTGTAAGAGTTACTTCCTAAGAAACATCTCATAAAACTTGTCCTTGCATTTTATGTTCAAAGAAGAAAACACTATTAATTAAAGTTGAATCAATATTATATCGTAGATTGAAAAAAAAAGAATTTTTAATTTACGAAATAAATTTTATTACAAGATTTTAATATTTTTCAAAACTAATTTATAAAATTTATATTCTAACTAATTATTTAGAATAAATTTAAATTGTTTTGTAATAAGCTGGCGGTTTTCTTTATTCTTGTTTTGTTCTTTTAGCGCCTTTAAAATGCAACAGTTCATGTTAAAGAAAACTGTATACATTTGAACAACTTCCCTCCAAGTTTCTGAGTTATAGTGCGTTTACATCTGAGAAAAATGTAGTAGATTTTAGTTGAAATCTATTTCAAAATCTATACTGTTTACATCTAACTTTTTTAACATTTTGTGAGATTTTGTTTCCACAACAATAAACAGCTGATTAAAATAAAACATATAAATTAGAAATACCAAAAATAAACAAAACAATAGGAAAATGGAAATATGGATAATTCTAAAAAGGAACAGATTTTATAATTATATTATGCATCAAAAATGAAAAAAGCACAAACTGAAATAAAAATTTTGCGAAAAAAAATCTGCATTTGTTAAATGTATTGTTTGAAAATGTATTGTAAACATCCATACGCGCAGGGGGGTAAATTTTAAAAACAGCGTAACATGTATTAGTAACATGTGAGTCGTAAGACAAAATGTGATTGTATTGGAGAAAAAATTATGATATTATGATAACCTGTTTGAAAATTAAAAATGAAAAATAAAAAATGAAAAAAAAATGAAAAATTAGAAATGAAAAACGAAAAATTTAAAATGAAAAATAAAAAATGAAAAATGAAAAATAAAAAACTAATAATGAAAAATGAAAAATGAAAAATGAAAAATGAAACATGAAAAATAAAAAATAAAAAAATAAAAAATGAAAAATGAAAAATAAAAAATGAAAAATGAAAATTGAAAAATGAAAAACGAAAAATTTAAAATGAAAAATAAAAAATGAAAAATAAAAAATTAATAATGAAAAATGAAAAAAAAAAATTAAAAATTAATAATGAAAAATGAAAATTAAAAACTGAAAAATAAAAAAATGAAAAATAAAAAATGAAAAATGAAAAATAAAAAAATCAAAAATGAAAAATAAAAAATGAAAAATGAAAAATGAAAATTGAAAAATTAAAAACGAAAAATGAAAAATAAAAAATTAAAAATGAAAAATGAAAAATGAAAAAAAATTAAAAATGAAAAATAAAAAATAAAAAATAAAAAATTAAAAATAAAAAATTAAAAAAAAAATAAAAAGGAAAAATGAAAAAAAAAATGAATAATAAAAAATTAAAACTAAAAAATTAAAAATAAAATATGAAAAATAAAAAATGAAACATGAAAAATAAGAAATAAAAAATTAAAAACTAAAATTAAAAATGAATAATGAAAAATGAAAAATAAAAAATGAAAAATAAAAAATTAAATATAAAAAATTAAAAATAAAAAATAAAAAAAAATAAAAAATGAAAATTGAAAAATAAGAAATGAAAAAAGAAAAATAAAAATTGGAAAATGAAGAAAAAAATTAAAAATGAAAAATAAAAAATAAAAAATGAAAAATAACAAATTAAAAATTAAAAATGAAAAATTAAAAATGAAAAACGAAAAACTAAAAGTAAAAAACGAAAAATTAAAAATTAACCGGTTAAAATAATAAAAAAATAATAAATATTTTTATATTAACAGAGCCCCTTCAGTTGATTGCTATAAGTGATACGCTTTCTGTTTGATTTTAAGAAAGTGCTATAAAAAAATCTTTAATTACTAGATGTTTTCACATCTCCCCTGCGATCGGACTCACATGATTTTTTAATATAGATCGTCATTTTTTTTTTTTTTTTTAATAATTAATATTTTATTTCCTTTTTATTCAACTTGTTTGCTTTTGTTTTTAAATGTCAACTTTTCAGTCACTGCGTTGTAATTTTCTACTACAATATCAAAAAACACAGTAGTATCATTTGGTAGTGCCCAAGTTTGACAAAATTTTGTGAGATTTTGAACAAAACTAGTAACGAGCTAGATTTGGCTTTGTATGGGAAATCTAGTAAAAATGAGCTAGATTTCGCTCGAAATCGCATATATACTAGATTTTGCTTAGATGTAAACGCACTATTATAAATGTAATATATATTATATATAATATATAATTATATTATATTATATTATAATTAATTATTATTATAATTATATTATATAACGAAAACCGTTATTCTTGTTTATATATTTAATTATATTTAATATACTATATAAAAAAGTATCTATAATATTAATAGGCTAGGCGATTTCTTGTGACTTATGTTTTATTCTATCGTTTTATCCCGATTTTGAACAAACGTACATTATTTGAAAGGTATTTCTTTTTAGCCGATTTGCAGATTTACAGATTTTTTAATTTTTTCCTTTATTTTGAGTAAATTGCATTTAAAGTTGCTACTAACACATACATATAATTATACAATGCTATGTGTATGTTCATTAAATTTGTTAATGTGTTTGTAATAACAATGAGTTTGTTTTTGTGTCGATTTGTGAATTGACTATAATTGATTAGCATACCTTTAGGGTCTTTATTTAATGAAAAAATAAAATTTCCTAGAATTGGCGCTCGAATTGCGAGGGCTGGAATCTGCTAGTTAATATAATACGTCTAAGTATTAATATAGTAATAGGACTTAGCTACAATTTGTTTGGAGAATAAAATGAGATTTTGTCAATGGTTCTTGAGTTATAGTTGAAAAACTAAGCAAAAAACATCAAAATAAGCAAATAATATAAAAGGTAACCCCCCGATAATGATGTCGAAAATGTTGCATAGCGTTCTATAACAAGAACTATAAGTCGTTTGACAAATATTCCGATATGATAAGAAAAATTACGATTAAAGCACGGACCTATAGAAAAATCGTTGTTGTTAATAAAAAAAAACTTTTGGGACAATGAATGATTCCAAAAACTATATATTTATAACGGGTGGTTTTCTATAAGTTAGTTCTGTAACTTAAAACAAATAAAATAGAGCAAAGAAAAATATTTTTAATATGAGTTAAACTGACTTTATTGGATAGAACTCCAATTTTCAATTTCAGTGTCTATTATACCCACTAATGAGTAAAAATTAAACTATTTAGGACAACTTTTAGTCATATCCTCCATATAAAGCTGCTTCCCGATCTTCGCTTAAATTTATTAAAACACAAAAACATTGCACAGATTTTTCTCAAATTTAGTGTGTATGTTTTTGCAAAAAATGAATAAATACCAAATATGATCAGAATCGGTAAATTTTTCGATCTAGTCCCCTATAAATATAGCATCCGATATGAACTTTTTCATTTCTGAAGGAAAAAAAATTAATAACAATGCCACTCAAATTTGGTTTATGCTTATTTTCTATATTCAATTAGTTAAGTATCGTTTGATGTTCTTTTTTTTTATTGATTAAACAATAAACTCAGTACTAATATCTTTTAGCGCCTTTTCTAATGTTCTAATTTTACGCCTGATAGCGCTTTTTGGTCTTTTGGCTTGAAAAAAGTTGGCATCGCTGATTTGATACATTTCACGTTTTCATGCAAAAACCTAAATTTGTTTTTAAAAAATAAAAACAATTCATACAAAATACTGATGTCTATAAAATCAAAGCATAACCGAAAATCCAATATTTTTTGAATATCGTATTAGAAAAGTTGTTCCAATAATTTTTTTCATATAAATATATTTATGCGATTTCCATATTTGTTAACATTTATATTATGTATAAAATTATATATTTTTTTTAAATATGTAAATCGCTTAACAAAGTAATCGACAAATATTGTCAAGTGTCAGTAACAATAAAATGGGGAGAAAATGATAAATGTTGCCAGCTAGAAAACACAAGGCGTTCAATAATAATTTAACTGTTATTGAACACTTATGAATATAAATTCTTATTGAAGGTTTATATGAAAAAAATATCTATTTAGAAACAATTGTATACTCGTACATACATTATAACAGGAGTTAGAATTTTTTATGAATATGGCATTTTACTATTTAAACTCCTTCTTTTAACTCATACTCTCAGTCTGTTCTGAAACTTGGACATAGTCTTGTTGTGACTACAGATTAATTTTGGGGTAGTCACGCACAGTCACGCATGGTCACGGAGTGATCTAAATGTCATTTCCCCTCATCCGATCGATCCGAAATTTGGTCCATAAGCGTGCTGTGAAAAAAAATTAATTTAGTCACGCACAGTCACGCATGGTCACGCACAGTCACGGAGAGATTTAAAACGAATTTCCCCTCATCCAATCAATCTGAAACTTGGTCGATATACTTTCTGTAAAGAAAGATTAACTTCGACATAGTCACGCGCAGTCACGCATAGTCACCGAGTGATTTAAACCCCATTTCCCCTCATCCGAAACTTTGTCCATAGACTTGTTGTGACCAAAGATTCATTTTAAAATAGTCACGCACAGTCACGGAGAGATTTAAAACTCATATGACTAAGAAAAGAAAGACTTTTAATAAAAACTTTCTTTTTATGGGTTAGATTATTTATAAAAGTTTCATAAAGCTTTTTAATTTTTTTTTTTTAATATTTTCATCTAGCCAAAATCATAACACTGTGCAACATTTTTGAAGCCATCATTAGCAAAACCCCACTTGAGTTTTGCTAGTTTAGCTGCTGGTCAGATTTTATGGCCTCATGTATATTTTGGCTAAAACTTCATTTTTCCGACGAACATTCAATTTTTTTCACGGCTATATCTCGGTAACTAATTTGAATTTTATTTTCCTGTCTTAGGTACAATTGTAGCTATAGACTAGGAGAAAAAAAATGACCCGAAGAAACTCCCATCTAGTATCTCAAAATTGAAAAAATGTTGAAAAATTTTCATCCAAAAAGATCTATTTTTTAAACTTTATTTCCATCAAAATATGATCACATCACGTAACAAAATTGAAGAATTAATGTTTTTGCTGTTCAATTTTTCTCCACTCAAAACAATGTGTTAATGACAGCATGCGCCTACATGACATTTGTATTGACTGCTAGGGCTAGTTCAAGCTTTATATGCAGGTGCACATAGCTGATAAACTAAAATCTCGAATTTTCTATGTAAACAGCTAGAAAATTTGACAAAAAGGATTTTTCAGAATGTTCTGAAAAATTATGAATTATATTATAAAATGTTTAAAAACATTTTAGTAATTTTGAGGTAATAGATGCAATATTTTCGGATTAGTTTGGTTTTTTTTCTCCTACTCTGTAGCTTCAATTGTGCCGAAGACAGAAAAACGAAATTGCGATTGTTTTCCGAGTTATAGCCGTGAGAAAAATTGCATGTTCTTTGCAAAAATTAAGTTGTAGCCAAAAAACCGTAAAATCCGTACAGCAGTTTAATTAGAAAAACCCAAATGGGGTTTTGATAATTTCGATAAGGATTTCGAAAACCGCTCACGAGAAGGTGTTTGCATTTTATGTGTTGCACTGTGTAATTATTCATGTTTTTCTCGATTTTATAGTGTTTCTACTTGAAATTCTCTTTTATTGGTGGCTTGAATGTTTCAAAATGAAATTCTGTAGGTGCGGTGTTTTTAAATCTTAAAACGCGTTTTACATTTTTTATCTTTTATATAATTTACAAATTTATTTTTGTAATTTAAAAACAGTTTTGAAGCCTATATAAAGTTTTTTCGTTAAACTAATTAAAAATTTCGTACAATGTAGGAAAGGCTTTCGTACGAATTCGTTTAGTTTACATCATACTTTCGTGGTGGGTATCAAAGAAGTTTATCGTACAATGTACGTCGGTTGTCGTATATATATGTACTAGGATGGCCTATCGTGCTTCTCTACGTCTAACCGAGACTTATTGAAATTTTGTATTGTGCAATTACAACATTTTAATTTATTTCTGTGGTTTTCTGGAATAACCGCGTATGTCCATTTTTGTCAGTTTTGAGTTAACGATGTCAAATATATTAATTTTTAACGCTCTTTACATGTGTTAAATTTCTTTTTTAAATATTTTTTTTTTTAAATTAATCAACACTCAGGGGATGCCCCCTACAGATGCAGTGCATTGTGTTGATCTCAGGAAAATAGGTTAAGGAGGAAAGAGGGAGTAGTTAATTTTTTTTTTCAGCGACAGAGCAAAGCCTCTGGTGGGAATCGAACCCACAACCCCTGTATGATAGGCGAGCACGCTACCTACTCACATACCGGGGCGCTTAATATTGGCCATTTCTGAGTTTTTCTTTAAATAACGACGTAACTTAAATATTTATTAAATTAATTTGCAGCACTAACGACGTATTTCAACCTGCGTTTGATCGCTGACAATTTATTTTCTCAGAAAACGACACATAGCGACATACGTTGTTATTAATGAAAAAAAAAATGCAAAATAATTTTGGATTATTTTTCATTTTATAACCACTTATAAAAACTTGTGTGTTTATTTCTGTTATTTTTTGTCACTATTATTGTTGATACGTTGTTATATTCTCATCCTAAGTCCCGTTAATTTTTTGTTGACGAACAAAAAAAAATCCATTTTTCAAGCAACAACAACTTATGTCTACATGGGTGGTAGCATTGGTAGTTTTCCTTTTCAAAGAAAACGACGTTTGTCGATATAAGTTGTTTTATCTGCACACACTTTAAGTGTTATTTACATATTGTTTTTCGTCCTTCTCTAGGATCTATTCTTCTGAAGATTTTTGACTCAAAATTTTATATAAATTATTTATTGCCCATATCTACAGGACTGTTTTTCATTCGGTGCAAAAACATGAATTTTCCGAGATAAATCCGGCAACACTTAACGGTTGGCATTGAATTTATAATATCATTTGGCAATTTTTTATTTTTAGCGATTTTTGAATTAGGTGATTCCGCCCATATTATCCACGACTACTAACATTGGTAATTAATATACTTGTCAAAAGTTTCAAGACTTCATAGTACTTTATATTTTTTTTGTATGGGGGTGCCACGCCCATTGGTCCAATTCCGCCCCTTTTTCGACATGGCTACGAACATTAATAATACATACAAACTTGCAAAGCTCTCCTTGTTATACTACTCAATATATTTTATATTTAAAATTCACTTTTTTATGGGAGGTGCCACGCCCACTAAAAACATAAAAAAATATAGCGTATAGTTCCTTCCAGATACATAATAAGACTCTGTAAAAATTTCAGGAAGATCGGTGCAATGGGTTAGTCTCCTATAAGCTACAAACAAATAAACATACATGCTTTCACTTTTACATACATATGTATGAATGTATTTATACCATCAATTTTGTTCAGTGTAGTGTAATCAATATTGAAATTAATTTAAAGGTTGTTGAATCTATGCCAATAGCAAATAGTCAAATGTTTACAAAACGTGATAATTTTATAAGAGTGTGTACTACATTTAATCGAGTAATATATACAATTTTATATTTTTATGTCGATGAATTATACGCTGAGAGGGAATTGAGTAAATTTTTGTTTATTTTAAGAATATACGTACAGTAAGCGAAATTTTAATGGTCGCATAAATAGTTTCTATATTTTTTTTACATTTTTAGTATAAAATTTTCGTTCCTTTTGTATTTTAGTAATAATTGAACTTAAATCCAACAAGTAAACGTGTTAAATTCGGTTGTGCCGAATCTTTGACGCCCTTGACACGTGTTCTAAACACAATACATACTATAACAAAATGTGATTCCGATCACAGGGTAGATGTGTAAACATCTAGAAATTAAAGCCAATTAATTAGTTAATTAATAATTATTAAATAACTTATTAATTAAATAATAATAATGAAATCATAAAAATTAATTAATAATAATGAAATAACTAAAAATCTTTAATTATAAACTAAATGTTTACACATCTCCACTGTGATCGGACTCACTCGGATTATAAAAACGAATAAACAGCTCTCAAAATTGAAGTTTAAATATTTACATTTTATGTTTTTTTATGACATTTGCACATCAACACGAATAAATTTCACAAAATCAATGGAATAACAATCTATTCCAATTGCAATTTTGCAAACTTCAACAGCAAGTGCCATCTCTGTATCACTTATAGCAAACAACTGCAGGGGCTGTGGTTATACTTGTGGAGTTATTGAATTCTGTATATGTTATATGCTTATATTGTGCAATTTTTACAGCAAAGGGTTGTTGAATTAGCTAAAAAAATTTTATGTCGTAATCTTTTCACCAATACACTCATACGTCACACCGTTTTTGTCTTACGTGTTACGCTGTTTAGGTGGTTGTATTGTGAAATAGGTTTTTACTCCCCTGAGCGTATAGATGTTTACGCATCAAAAAAGCTAGGTTTCAAAATAAAATGGCCAGATTTTTTTAAATGTTTAAAATAAATACGATAATTAACACAAATTTTAGCTACCACACACAAAAAGCAAAACTTAAAATAACAACAATAACAGGAACTATATAGAAAAATCATTTATTTTTCTATACTTTTTTTCCTTTTTCATTGATATCTCGGGGCATATTAAACCGATTTTGATGATTTTAAACAGGTAAATGCTCACTATATCAATTAATCATTTTTACTAAATAAGCTCCCCAGCTAGAGGGCATGTTTTTCACAGACACACGCACATCGCTAAATAAACACCGCTTTATTAAGAATACGTATATTTTATGGGTTCCAGATTTTTTTCTAATTACTACAAATGGAATGGCATTCTTTTATGTACCCTCTGCTCACTGGAGGGTTCGTTAATTCAATAATAAAATTGGCGTTCTTTTCTTTGAAGTAAACTATTTTAGTTACAATTACAAAAGTTGGTGTAAGGAAAAAGTTTAAAGTTCCTTTTAATATTTATATTGGAAACAAAAAAAAAAAAAAAGAACAGAAATATTAATTTAAACTTAAAGTTTAACATGTCTATAGGAAAACATATTCCATCTGAAGATAAGATAAATTATAATTGTAATTGAATAAGGGTATGCTAATCTAAAAATATTTACACGAAAAGAAGATCTGTTGAAAAACAATAACAATATGAAAACTAAAACATTTTCAAAAAAAAAAAAAAAAAATTAACGTAATATGAAAGTGATGATAATAAAAATAGGCCAGATTTATGACTATGCCTCAAAAACTAAGTCATATGCTTCACAAATCACATCTGTATATTAGTTCGTGAAGGCAAATCTTTCGAACACTTCTTAAGCAAAATGCGCGCACGGATTAGATTGAAATTTGTACATCATATAGAGGAAAAATGCAAATTGATCAAGTTTATGTATAATATGTGTTAAAAATATACTAAATTAAATAAAATATAATATTTATAATAAATAATTTTAGCAAATTCACAATTCATCGCCTGTGCATTTATTATTGATGGTTTCAAAAAAGGATACATTTTAATCGCCCTGTGTTAAATTGTGAATTGCCTTAAGTAATTAGCATACCTTTAGGCTCTATAAAATTATTTATTAACAATCCTATTTATTTAGATGGTTGTGTGGTCAGTTTTATGTTTTTTCATTTATTTTTATTTAGCTAGTAAGACCTAAAATTTCTTGTTGTAATTAAAACTTCAATTTCATTACAATTTTTCCCGACGTTTCTTCGATTTTTTGTCGATTTCTTCTGGGGATTTTGTCTATTTAATTATAAAAAAACATCATATTATTACACAAATATTTTCCCAAAAACATGAAAACTTACAATTTTCAATATTACATTTAAATACAAGATATATTACATTTAACATATAACACGAACATATAAAACACGAAAATAATACAAAAATTTAAAATCACAGTCTATTTTATTGCAACCATGTAGCTAGCGTTGATGTTGCTAGTATATTCCTTTAAGTTCATGATTCTGCTTATTTGCTTTTGGATGTGTAAGCTTTCTTTAGTAAATCGTTTCCTTTTTATTTATATTTTTATATTTTTTCTGTATGTTCATCATATATTTATATTTTTCACACATATAGATTTAGAAAAAGTATTGAAAGAAAAAAATTTTGTAAAAAAATAAATTTCCCTAGAATTTGTGCTCGAATTTCAAGTGCTGGGCGCTGCTAGTTGAATATTAATATTCCTATCGCATTCAACAAATTTTGTCAAAAGCTACTAATAAATAAATGGAAATAATTGACGAAAGCCTCCATAAACGGTATTTAAAAAAAAGGATAGATTAGACTTTGCAAAATATCACATGCCATGCTTAATTGAGTGGCAAAATATAATATTTGCAATGGCGGAAAAAACTAATTCGTACAACACATTCATTACTGCCATGATTTGAAGAAACCAAAAAAAAAAAAATCCCAAAATAGACAAATAATAACGATACGATTTGGGGAAGCTAAAGTCATAATTAATTACCCGAAAAATAAAAAAATGTAAGACGATATATTTATCGATTATTTGGAGTAGAATATAAATAAAATTGGATCTTCCAAAGGGTTAATGCAATTATTTGAGTTGTCATAAAAACTTTTTTTTTCATTAACTTGAATACCACTTCTAGACTGCTCGAAGCCCAGACTGGAGTACTATTGGAAATATATCAAAAATTGTTAATAGAAACAGCAAGAAATACAATTCCAAGAAATAAATTCAAAGCGGCGATTCTCCAAGAATGTCTAGATATTGACATCAGATCACATCAAAAACTTGTGTAATCAATTCTTAGCCGAAAAATAGAAGAGAAATGACTTAATATTAGCGCAATAATTACATTAATTTTAAGCACCAACTAATTCTTCGGCAGTATATAATACCAGTATCCATATATAATATCGAAATCTGCAGTTTGTAATATACCATCCATTAACCAACATTATGTTAAATGTTACTCTGTCAAATGTTAAATTAAATATCTTAATATATACTTTTACGTAGTCTTCAATGTAGTACACAGACTAAATAAATAAATAAATAAAATAAATAAATATACGGAAAATAAAATACAACTACACTTTTATTTAGCTAAAGATTAAAATTTCGTTTATCTTATCTGGTTTCGAAATAACTGTTTTCAAAATTTCGTGTAAATTGTCATTACAGTTTTTGATTTCATTGTGATACAAGTTTTTTTTTTTTGCATTAAATTAAAGTGAAAATTAAAAAAAAAGTAATGTAACGTGTAATTTGAAAAAAAAAAAAAATAAAAAAATATTAAACTAAATATTTGAATTACAGTCTGTCAAGAAAGTGTTTTGACTTAATAAGAATTTTGACGTTAAAGAATATAGTTCTCTTTTGTTTTAATTTTTTTTTGTATTATTTATAATTATTTTATGTATTTATTAACAAACTGAAAAAGTGTGTAAATATAGAACAAACATGTGAGAGTGTTAAATTCGGCTGTGCAGAATTAAAGATACCATCAATCCGTGTTCTAAACAAAATATTATAGCCAATGTTGTCAACACTTAAAGTCAAAAAATGCTAGATTTAATATTATTATGGCTTGATTTTTTACAATGATGTTTGAAATTAACAAGATAATTAACAAAAATTTTAGGCATTTTCGTGCTTTATTCAATTGAAAGCAATTATTAAATGCAATCAGCATAAATGTAAGTTCATACAATTATGCTTTTGTATGTTTAACCAGAGTAACCGTCCGTTCCTATTTATTAAAAAAGAAGTGTACATGCATCGCTGATACGTATTTATATGTACATGTTTTGTTGTGCATAAACTTTTTTCCACTATTTTTAGTTTTTTATATGAGATTTTTTAGAATTTTTGTTAGAGATTTTACCACACTTTAGGCCTTATCTTAGCACAGTTTCACCCGATTTACCCCATTTTCAACACTTACCTGTTCGAAATAATAATGAACACTATTATCTCAACTTTACCCGAGTAAGTGGTTTATTTTGTGAATGAACGTGATTTTAATAGTCAGACAGACGTAGATCGTTATATCGACTCAAGTTGTTATAAAGATCAAAAATATTTACACTGTATGAGGTCGAAAATTCATATTTCGATGTGTTACAAACGGAATGACAAACTGATATTTACCATCTGCACAGTGGCGCATTTTTGTTTTTACTAAAATAAATATAGCAAAAATAAAAATTATTATAAATTAAAATTAAGTAATTAATTTATAAATTAAAATTGGGGAAAATATGTCAATTGCAGAATAAATTAGCATCGATTAAAAGAAGAAAATATACTTTGGATTTTTCGTTTCTCCTAAGATTTTGGGATTAAGATTTTAAAATAACAATATGAAAACTGATTCTTAGGCCTAACTTTAGGTAAGTGTGTTAAAGCACATGACCAAAAATTGCAAGTACGTGTATATGTGAAATTGATTCAGGTCCAAACCTCACGGCCGCCATAAAATTTCATATAGAAACAATCTCTTCAATTATAACAAACTAAAATATATAACATTTTACACTTACATAAACAAGCATACTGTAGTATGCAATGTGTTGTCATATACAATAATTTTTGTTTCAAAGTTGTTTTATATTTTAGTTTGTTATAATGTAAAAAGTTAAATAGTGTAACTCTTTGCTGGGATTTTCATTTGATCGGTTTCAGAACAAAGGTATAATAAAAAAATAATAGTGTGTAAACATCAATACGCACAGAAAAAAAGAAAAAACAGCGTAAGACGTAAGACAAAATCGGTGTGATGATTGTATTGGTGAAAAAATTATGATATGGCCTGTTTGAAAATGAAAAAGAAAAAATGAAACATGAAAAATGAGAAAAGAAAGATACAAATGAAAAATAAAAAATGAAACATAAGAATGAAAAATAAAAAATAAAAAATGAAGAATAGAAAATAAAAAATGAAAAATAAACCATAAAAAATGAAGACCGAAAAATGAAAAATAAAAAATGAAAAATGAAAAATAAAAAATGAGAAATAAAATATAAAAAATTAAAAATGAAAAATAAAACATAAAAAATTAAAAACGAATAATGAAAAATAAAATATTAAAAATAAAAAATTAAAAACGCAAAATGAAAACTGAAAAATAAAAAACAAAAAATGGAAAAATAAAAATTAAAAATAAAAAATGAAAAACGAAAAATGAGGAATGAAAATAAAAAATGAAAAATGAAAACTGAAAAATAAAAAATGAAAAATTAAAAATAAAACATGAAAAATTAAAAACGAATAATGAAAAATAAAAAAAAAAAAATTAAAAAAAAATAAAAATTAAAAATAAACAAGAGTGTTAAATTCGGCTGTGCCGAATCTTTGATACCATCCACCTCGGTTTGAGGTATTTTAGCATTATTTGCTTTAGATGTTAGTGTATTTTTACTCCCTTTATATCAACTCGTAGTGTCTCCTTGTCGAAACATTTTGGATCGATTTTAACCCCTTTCCCGTGACAAAGGGTTAGTTTTTATTATATTATTACCACAGCGACCACAAAAACAACAAGTCTAGCTATGACAACAACACAACATTCGGAATAACAACAAGAACATTTTTTTTTTTTTTTTTTTTTTTTTTCAGAGATTTCCCTAGACCTGTTCCACCGATTTTAATGATTTTTGAAACAGGAATCCTCCCATGAATTTCGTGAATCATTCTCACTAAAAAGGATCACTGTAGCTGCGCTATTGAGGGCGTGATCGTGACAAGAACAACATAGAAAATTATATTGTTTCAAGACTTTTTTTAGTTCTTCATTCCAATCTCGGGCCCTAATCGACTGATTTGGACGATTTAAAAATAGCGTACTTCCCAGGATGTTAATGATCATTTTTTATATCAACGAGCACCCTAGCTGCCCGATTGACGAAGAATTAAAAATTAACCAGTTGAAATAACATATTATAATAAATATTTTCGTATTAGCAGAGCCCCTGCAATTGATTGCTATAAGTGATACATAGATTACGCTTTCTGTTTTATTTTAAAAATGTGCCATAAAAAATCTTTAATTATTAGATGTTTACACATCTCCCCTGTGATCGGACTCACATGATTTTTTATTTTAATAGTTTCATTTAAGTTCCGCATTACTTTTTAAAATATTTTGTTACAATTTTTTTTTTTGTGTTTAGTTTTAAAAACTGAAGTTGTTTTATTTGTGAATAAATTATTTAATAACAAAATAATTCTCAATTCATTTATTTCTTTTTAGTCAACAATTCTCAAAAATTATATGCGTCTATTAAAATTTCGTTTACTGTATATAGAATTTTAATTTAAACGGTTTTCACAAAAAAAAATACTATTTTTATCATCATTATATCGATTTCGAAGATTATAAAAAAAACAAAATTTTAAAACTAATTATTTTTTGTTAGTTTTACAATGAAAAAAAAACGGAACTAATTGTATTTAAAACATCTTTACCTCAAAGCTGTCATTGGGTGAAATGTTAAAAATCATTTAAATATTAAAATAAATATAAATTAATATTTAACATATTACTGCATATTTAAAAAAAAGTTTGCAATTGACTTGTTTTATTGCTTAAAAAAAGCAGAGAAAGCAATTATATTTTTAATTTGTTTATTGCTTTGTGTTACGGAAAATAAAAATTATTTCTTTATAAAGATTAACGCCCTCTTATTTTGTTTAATTTGCGTGTGAGTTCGCAATGAGATATTTAAATTTTAAACATTTACTTGACATTTTTCTATATACACATTTTAAATGTTTCATTGTATGAAATGAGCACGTAAATTAAATAATAATGAAATTGTCCGATAATTTGTGTTTTTTTTTTTTTAAATATTTCTGTATGTCGACCATTTCAATAGTGATTGACCAAAAATTTCCAGAAAATCTTGCACATACATACATATTATATCCAAAAAATTCAAATTTTTTCAGTTCTCAGATTCTTTAAAAAATCGAAAAGAAAGTCAAATATCTGTAACTTTTAAGAGACATATTTCTGTCACTATCTAATTAAACCGGATTATTTGAACAGTATTGCTGACTTCCTTAAAAAAAAGAAAAAAAAATATTTTTTTTTTTAAAAATTTCACTTTTTGGCAATTGCAATTTTTATTTAAATTTTAAGTTTTTCACTTCTCAGGGTTTTCAGAAAGTATTAAAATTTTGCATTACATTGTCATTGTTAATTTGTTATATGAATTCCATTTCAAGTAAATTAAAAAATATGGAGAAGTAAAAATTAAAGGTTGCATTTTGGATTAATAGAAGAAAAATGCATTTTTATACGTAAATTTATACAATGCAAATATACTTCAAACCATTCTTTTGCCTTTTCTAGACTTTCAAGAAATCATTGATCATTTGGGTATGACAAATGAAATCTTCATATGGTCGCATAGAGTATTTGTATGCAAAACATTATGAAAATTTAAATTTTTGGCCGAATTCTTGGAATATTTAATATTTTTGGCCGATATTTAAAATTTTCTTAAAAGCAATTTGTTTCCTTAAGGTGCTTTACACGATGTGTTTTTATACCCTATACCACTATGTGGTTTGGGTATAATGACTTTGTGCTGCTGTTCGTAACTACCAAAAATATTTGACCTAGACCCATCTTTAATTATACCGATCGAATCAGAATCACTATCTGATTCGATTTAACGATGTCCGTCCGTCCGTCCGTCCGCCCGTCTGTGTGTCCATGTAAAGCTTGTAATCAAACTGCAGGTCGCAAATATGAATATATTTTGATGAAATTTGGTATATAAGCTTTTAGCTGCCATAGGATGAACGCTATTGAAATTGCTGAGAATCGGTCCATGTTCAGACCTAGCCCCCATACAAATGACCCCATGAAATCAACATAAATTGCCATAAGATCCAAATTATCATATAAATCTCAGTCAAATTGGGTTCGTATGTGTTTATTACATCCATTAATCAGTAGTCCAAAAATGATCTATATGGGACAACTCTTAGTCATAGGCCCCATATAGAGCTGCTTCCCGATCTTCACTTAAATCTATCAAAAAACAAATATATCGCACAGATTCTTTTCAAATTTTGTTTGTATATATTTATGCAAAATGCAAGAGAATTTACCAAACATGGTCAGGATCGGTCCATTTTTCGGCCTAGTCCCCATATAGATATAGCATCCGATATGAACTTTTTCATATCTGCAGCCAAAAAAATTAATAAAAATCCCACTCAAATTTGGTTTATGCTTATTTTCTATATCCAGTTAGTTAAACGCATGGTATAGGGTATCGTATAGTCGGTCTAGACCGACTATAATCTTCTTACTTGTTTACATATGTATGTACTGTCACTTTTGTTATCCATATGAAATTCCTCTGTCAAAATTGTCTTTTACATACGATTCATAATTTTTGCTATCACACGTGCATATGTATTTCCGTATGACATAACCTCTAAATGTAAACAACAGCTGATTTAATTTGTGAATTTACAAAAATTTATTGTTAAAAAAAAGTTATATATTTTTTAATTGTTAATTAATATTAAACAATTTATTTTTCTTTCAATATTAATCTATAATATTAATAGGCTAGGCGATTTCTTGTGACCAATGTTTTGTTTTACCGTTTTATCCCGATTTTGACCAAACATATATTATTTGAAAGGTATTTCTTTTTAGCCGATTAATAGATTTAGAGATTTTTAAATTTTTTCCTTTATTTTGAGTAAATTGCATTTAAAGTTGCTACTAACACATACATAAAATTATACGATGCCATGTGTGTGTTTATTAAATTTGTTGATGTGTTTGTAATAAAAGTGAGTTTGTTTTTTTGTGTTGATTTGTGAATTGGCTATAATTGATTAGCATACTTTTAGGGTTTTTATTTAATGATAAAATACAATTTTCTAGAATTTGCACTCGAATTTCAAGGGCTGGAATCTGCTAGTCTTTATAATTTACACTGTTTTTCTTTCGCCACAAGCAGTGTTGTATTTTCATATCTTTGTCATACAAAAATAGAACCTGTTCTAATTGAAAAATGTACATGTGACTTTCCTCATGTGTTGTACATAAACAATGTTTCATATGTATCACACGATGTGTACAACTTTTGTTGTGGGAAAATTTGATAGTACATATGTAAAAAACACATCACGTAATAGCAACTTTATTCCTAAATACAACCATTTATGGAACACAATTCGTATATTATACCATGTTAGTATTGTTGGACCATTCCAAAGCATTTGACACTGTAAACCACAACATATTAATTCTGAAATTACAGAAAATGATGCATTTTTCTTCAACATCTGTAAGCTTAATGTCATCTTATCTTAAAAACAGAATGCAGTGTGTGGAAACCCAGTCTGGAATGTCAAATTTACTTTATATAAAACGAGGAGTTCCGCAAGGGTCAATTCTTGGACCTCTTCTTTTTTCAATTTACTCTAATGATCTTCCCAACCAGTTGTTGCATAGTAAGATTCGCTTGTATGCTGACGATGCACAATTATATATAAGCAACGTAAATAAAGGTGTTGAGAACTGTATCAGAAAATTGAATGAGGATCTTAACAGAGTTTTTCTTTGGGCCTCAGCAAATGGATTAAGTTTAAATCCACGAAAATCTAAATGTATTGTTATACGCAAAAGGACTAGCAAAATTTTAATTAGGCCAAACATACTCATAAATAATCAGCCGATTGAAATTGTTGAAAGCGCAAATAATTTAGGAGTTATCTTCAATAATACGCTTACTTGGTCTGATCATGTAAATGCAGCATGTGACAGAACTTATTCTATGCTTAGAACACTCTGGCCCACACAATGCTTTACACCTATAAAAATTAGAATTTTACTCGCGAAAACTTATTTGTTACCGATTCTGATGTATGGATGTGAGGTTTTCTCCTGTTGCGACACAGAAGGTAAACGAAGATTAAACGTTGTTTACAATAACATTACTAGATATGTATTTGGACTGCGGAGATTTGACAGCATTTCATCGTATTCGAAGAAACTATATGGTGTACAATTTGAGGACCTATTGAAAATACGTATTTTAATCTTTTTACATAATGTTATTATCGCTCGTGAGCCTGACTATCTATTTAATAGATTAAAATTCAGTAGATTTAATAGAACCAAAAATATAATTCAAATCAGGCATCATAGATTAATATCAGAATGGCAATTTTATATTAATGCTATTCGTCTTTGGAACATGCTACCAGTAAACATTAAAGATATAATGTTTGTATTATTAAAATATTTATTATTATTATTTAAAATTTCAATACTGTTTTTGTTTATTTAACTAAACTTATTGATATAAATTTTAATTAATGCATTTTTTATTATATTTTTTATTTTTAATTCTTAATTATTAATTTTTAATTTTTGATTTTTATTTTTATTTTTAATTTTTAATCTTTAACTTTTGCTTTTTAATTTTTGATTTTTAATTGTTTAATTTTTGATTTTTAATTTTTAGTTTTTAATTCTTAATTTTTAAATTTTTAATTGTTGTTATTTTTTTATTTTTTAATTTTTATTATTTTAATGTATTAATTTCTTCTGAGACTCTGATTACCAGTTTTGTTATTATTTTCATCAAAAGCAATGTCAAATTATTACATTTGTCCTTAATGTACCCCTGTGTTGTTTTAAGACTTCAGTCTTGTTACACAGGCTAACAAATAAATAAATAAACTCTAAACTCTAAATATATTAGCGAATCCCGTCGAACGCTGTTTCGCCCTAGTCTACATTCGAAAAAAATTTTTAAATTTTAATATTTAAAATAAGTAAGAAAATTATAGTCGGTCTAGACCGAATATACGATAATATATACCATGCATTTAGAGACCTTATCTCTTAGGTCCAATTAATTAAATATACAAAATAAGCATAAAACCAAATTTGAGTGGCATTGTTATTAATTTTTTTGCCTTCGAATATGAAAAAGTTCATATCAGATGTTATATTTATATGGGGACAAGGTCGAAAAATGGACCGATCCTGACCATATTTGGTAAGGTCACTTATTTTTTGCAAAAACATAACCAAACTAAATTTGAGAAAAATCTGTGCAGTATTTCTGTTTTTTGCTAGATTTAAGTGAAGATCGGGAATCAGCTTCATATGGGGGCTATGGCTAAGAATTGTCCTATAGGCTTTATTTTTGGACTACTGATAAATGGATGTAATAAACATACACAAACCTGATACTGCCGAGATTTATATGATAATTTGGATATTATGGCAACTTAAGTCGATCTCATAGGAATAATTTGTATGGGGAATAGGTCTGAACATGAAATGATTTTCACCCATCTCAATAGCGCTCATTCTATGGCCCATAGAGGTATATATAAATTTCATCAAAATATATGCATATTTGCGATCTGTAGTTTGATTACAATGTTTATATTGACACACAGACAGACGGACGGACAGACGGATAGACGTGCATCGCTAACTCGACTCCGGAAGTGATTCTGAGTCGAACACATAGTGGTATAGGGTATAAATATTTAGACGTAACAGAACATGTTCATATATATATGTATTAGCGATGTATACACATTTTTTTGTTTGTTGTTTTTGTTTCTGTGTTTTTTTTTTTTTTTGTACATGCGAACGAATGTATATCGATGTGGGAGTAGGAGAATAACCAAAATTCTTATACCCTTACTCTCTTAAAACAAACAAATATGTAATTGTATGCACTAAAATTCATGCTGATTGCATTTAGTAAATCAATTTATCAAAAAACAACAATACCTAAAATGTTTTTAATTATTTTACAAAATTTAAACATTATTTTAAAAAATATAACCATTATACTGTAAAATCTAGCCTCATTTGTCTCTTAGTGTTGACAACCTTGGTTATAATATTGTGTTTTGAACACGGGTGGAGGTTATAAAAGATTCGGCACAACCGAATTTAACACTTGTTCCATTTTTATTAAAATACTAGCTGGACCCGGCAAACGTTGTTTTGCCCTCAATGAATTTTTTAATTTAGTTAGAATCTGTATATACCTATATTAAAAAATGTTTGTGCATTTGCTTATACTAGCAGATTCCAGCCCTCGAAATTCGAGTGCAAATTCTAGGAAATTTTATTTTTTCATTAAATAGACGCTAAAGGATGCTAATCAATTATAGCCAATTCACAAATCAACACAAAAAACAAACTCATTTTTATTACAAACACATTAACAAACTTAAGAAACACACACATAACATTGCATAATTTTATGTATGCGTTAGTAGCAACTTTAAATGCAATTTACTGAAAATTAAGGAAAAAATTTAAAAATCTGTAAATCTGCAAAACGGCTAAAAAGAAATACCTTTCAAATAATATACGTTTGGTCAAAATCGGGATAAAACGGTAGAACAAAATATCGGTCACAAGAAATCGCCTAGCCTATTAATATTATAGATTAATTGAAAACTGCTAAAGACAAAACCATGTTTTATTTATGAAAATAAAAATAAATATTTATTGTAACATATAAGAATGAGCAATATATTTCTATTATTGTAATGCTAAAGAGTGAACAATATTTTTAGTTTCATTATTTTCGCAGTAAATTAATAAATTTGCTGGTTTTCCGACACGGGAACATGCCACATATATAATTGCCCGTGGGAAAAACAACTGTTTTCGAGATCCAAACCACATATTTGCAATGATTGTTCTTGAGATTTATTAATTTATAAATTTATTATTGTCATAGGAATTCTTGGCAGCAAAATGTGTTCTCTTTTAAATTTTCCTTTGAGAATTGTGGCCTCAATAACATTGGAAATCATTCTCTCAACAGTTAACCTGGTTCCATTACATAGTCTCGGAGCGTTGAGGTTACGTAGCAAAACTATTGGAGAATAAACTTTTAATTTTAATAAATGCTCCGGTAGACCGGGCACATCAAGTGAATTCAAAAATTCTGTTGAATAATTGACTGCTTCATTTTCTTCAACAACACTATCCATAGATTTGAAAGAAAACGTTTCAATCATGTCCTGAATAACAACATTAATATTATCGACATCGAAATTTTTTGTGGCCAAAATAGCTCTTTCACTTAATCAATCATGTTTACGATATTGATTTTGAATATCGGGGAATACATTTTCAATTAATTCATCGCGCGACTATATAAATTGACAAAAATCTTGTGGATATTTTAATAGTTTGACTGGTTGGGTTAATACTGATTTCACCATTACCCAGATCAAGTAGTTGTTTTGAAAATTGGTCAGCCATTGGACCATTTTGTAATCGTACTCGCATGTTTGTTGTTAGTTTTATAGTTTGAACGCCACTCCATAATGTTGATGATTTTCAGCAGGCATTTATTTCGTCAGCATAGGTTGATTTTGGTATCCACCACCAAAAAGTCTTTCATTGCCTTTTAAATATTTTAAAGTTCTATGTAATGCTTCTAAGGAATGTTTGTGAACCATGGTACATTCATTCCAAATAATAATATTGCATTTTTGTAGAAACTTTGCCATACCGGAATGTTTTTGATTTTGCATACGGCATTCTCAACGCTTAACGATGATTTGAGTACTGAATGAGCTGTACGACCACCATGCAATAATGTTGCGGCTATTCCGGACGAAGCAATAGCCAATGCAATTTTTCCTCCCTTTTTGATTAGAATATTTATATATAAAAATGTTTGTGAATTTTGTAACTTATAAAATTTAAATAAATTTGACAACTCATTATTTTTCGAACGCCAGCGCCATCTACCGGGTCCAAAAAAAATTTTTTTTGGCATTATCTAACATACATATACATATGCACATTCTGATGCCGTTTTCTTTTCTGACAAAAAATGTCGCCCTTTTTTTGCCCTTTTTTCGAAAAGTGTATTTTTTTATATATTCTGAATTAAGGGCAAACTTATCTCATACATCAATCGAAAGGTCTCAAAGTCGGGCCCTCATAAATCGCAAAAATTCCAGCCATTGACTTCTTTCAGGTCATAGTATGAGAATATTTTCCCATTGTTCCCCTTTTTTGAATATTTTCACCCTATGACTTCCAAGAGGATATAAAATTTAAATAAATTTGACAACTCATTATTTTTCGAACGCCAGCATCTACCGGGTCCAAAAAAATTTTTTTTTTTGGCATTTTCTATCATACATATACATATACATTCTTATGCCGTTTTCTTTTCTGACAAAAAATGTCGCTCTTTTTTGCCCTTTTTTCGAAAAGTGTTTTTTTTATATATTCTGAATTAAGGGCAAACTTATCTTATACATCAATCGAAAGGTCTCAAAGTCGGGCCCTCGTAAATCACACAAATTCCAGCCATTGACTTCTTTCAGGTCATAGTATGAGAATATTTCCCCATTGTTCCCCTTTTTTGAATATTTTCACCCTATGACTTCCAAGAGGATAATAATCAAATTTTTTTTGTATTTATGAACACAGCACTTTGAGACCTTTCGATTGATATATAATAAAAGGTTGCTCTTAATTCAGAATATATAAAAAAATTTACTTTTCCAAAAAAGGTAAAAAAAGGGCGACATTTTTTGTCAGAAAAGAAAACGGCATTAGTTTCAGTAAAATCGCACCGTCAATAAGAATATTCGAAATAATTTTACCCCAGCGCCACCTATCGGGTCCATTCATACACACAATAATTTCTTATGACGAAACATACATACATTCTGAATTGCAGTCAAATCGCACAGAAAATAAGAATTTTAACTTGACCCCAACGCCAGCTAGAGGGTTAAATTTAAAAAAACACAGAAGAGCTCGAACCGAACATATGGTGCAAATCTTAAGGTGCTATTACACGAAATGTTTTTTGCATATGTACTGTCACTTTTTTTATCCATATGAAATTCTTCATGTCTGTCAAAATTGTCTTTTACATACGATTCATAATTTTTGCTATCACACGTGCGTATGTATTTCGGTATGACATAACCTCTAAATGTAAACAACAGCTGATTTAATTTGTGAATTTACAAAAATTTGTTGTTAAAAAAAATGTTATGTATTTTTTAATTGTTAATTAATATTAAACAATTTATTTTTCTTTCAATATTAATCTTTAAAATGTACTCTGTTTTTCTTTCGCCACAAGCAGTGTTGTATTTTCACTTGTTTGTCATGCAAAAATAGAACCTGTTCTAATTGAAAAATGTACATGTGACTTTTCTCATGTATTGTACATAAACAATGTTTTATATGTATCACATGATGTGTACAACTTTTGTTGTGGGAAAATTTGACAGTACATATGTAAAAAACACATCATGTAATAGCACCTTTAGCTCGACAGCTCTTATGGTTCCGAAGATCATTCGTTACAAACAAATGCACCAACGTTTTTATATATCTGTGGTCACAAGCGATAACCGCCTAAGTCGACTTAAGAACGATTTAAGTTATGTATGCTGTCATATTCTACTAAAAAATCTTTATATTTACGTGAAATCCCCATTTCTCTAACACTGCTTTTTAAAAAGATATTAATACAAATATTGTGACCTAAGCCGTAATGAAGCCCTATTACATTTATATAAAAAGCTATTTTTCTCAAAAGCATGATTTTCGAGTTAGGCGGTTATTGCTTGTGACCACAGATCTATAGAAGATAGATAGATAATTTTAATAAAATTTTCTTTAATTTTATTTTTTTTTTCAGATGCAAATATTTAGAGTTCTTCAGTTCCTGTTAGCTTTTAGTATTTTCTACAGCTGCCGAGGATACAATATACTATTTATGGGTCCGTTTCCCGCACCCAGTCATTGGATGTGGCTGGAGCATTTTCAAAGAGATTTGCTAAAAAGGGGACATCATGTTACCAGCGTTAATAATCATCCCACAAAATATCCACATCCGAATTTAACAGAAATTATCATTGATCCAAAATTTGATATACCCAGTTACTGTAAGATAATTAATAGAGCACCTGTACACAAAAGAGCAATTTCAAAAAAAGAAAAGTTCATCCAGTTCTAGTATTTTTATACCCTATACCACTATGTGGTTTGGGTATAATGACTTTGTGCTGCTGTTTGTAACAACCAAAAATATTTGACCTAGACCCATCTTTAATTATACCGATCGAATCAGAATCACTTTCTGAGTTGATTTAACAATGTCCGTCCGTCCGTCCGTCCGTCCGTCCGTCCGTCCGTCTGTGTGTCCATGTAAAGCTTGTAATCAAACTGCAGGTCGCAAATATGAATATATTTTGATGAAATTTGGTATATAAGCTTTTATCGGCCATGGGATGAACGCTATTGAAATTGGTGAGAATCGGTCCATGTTCAGACCTAGCCCCCATACAAATTACCCATATGAAATCGACATAAATTGCCATAAGATCCAAATTGTCATATAGATCTTACTCAAATTGGGTTTGTATGCGTTCATTACATCCACTAGTGAGTAGTCCAAAAATGATCCCTTTGACCCCATATGGAGCTGCTTCCCGATCTTCACTTAAATCTATTAAAAAACAAAAATATTGCACTGATTCTTCTCAAATTTTGTTTCTACATATTTTTGCAAAATACACGAGACTTTACCAAACATGATCAGGATCGGCCCATTTTTGGACCTAGTCCCTTTAGCATCCGATATGAACTTTTTCATATCTGCAGCCAAAAAAATTAATAGAAATCCCACTCAAATTTGGTTTTTGCTTATTTTCAATGTCCAGTTAGTTGGGCCTAAGAGATAGGGTTTCTAAACGCATGGTATAGGGTATCGTATAGTCGGTCTAGACCGACTATAATTTTCTTACTTGTTTTGTATTAATTTTGTCTACAAACAAAGATGTTTTTTAATGAAAAAAAATTTTTTTTGTGTACATGTGCCTCGCATTAAATTAAAACTCGTGCATGTGTTTGATATAAAATTAATTTATTCATGTTTACTTCCAGTTCCCAAAGCGAATATTTTTCAGATGCGTTTTGCTAGTGATTTCCAAAATCTACAATTGTGGTGGAAAGTGGGTACCTTAACCTCTGAATATGCCCTTAACGATGCCAAAGTCAAGTCACTGATAACAGCCAAAAATCTAAAATTCGATTTACTAATACTAGAACAATTTTTTCATGAGAGTTTTTTAATGTTTGCACATAAATTTAGTTGCCCTGTGGTGACTATCGGCACCATGGGTTATGCTGATAATATGGATCATGCGATGGGCTTATTAACGCCATGGTCAATTATACCCCACTTGTTGTTATCACACACAGATCATATGAGCTTCAGGGAGAGAGCCTATAATGCATATTTATCCATGTACGATTCTATTTTGAGAAGATGGTATTATATGCCAAAAATGCAGGAAATGGCTGAAAGACACTTTGGATCGCATTTGCCAGGTAAGTGGATTTACATAATTTGTTCAGAAATGAAATGTCGTTGTCTCAAAAGAATATAGTATATCTAGCAAAAATTTGCTGGGCACGATTGAATTTATGTTGTTTTTCACACAATACATGTATATTTTTTTTTATGTATTTTTATTATATTTTAAAACATAATTTTTTGTTATTCAAGGTCGTTTACCTCATGTAAGAGATTTGGAAAAAAATATTTCGTTAATGTTGATAAACAGCCACAGAAGTGTAGATATACCACGACCCAGTATGCCGGGTCTTATCAATGTGGCTGGCGCCCATATTAAACCAGCCAAATCTCTACCAACAGATCTTCAGGTTTTTTTACTTTGAACTAAACTAAAAACTTATTTAATTTATGAACTTCGTTTTTCTCTGTACTTTAGTCTTTTCTGGATAATTCAAAGCACGGTGTAGTTTACTTCAGTATGGGTTCCTACATGAAAAGCACTGATATGCCTGCTGAAAAAATCGACGTCATTTTGAAAAGTTTTAGTAACTTAAAACAAAACGTATTGTGGAAATATGAAAATGAATCGATAAGTAACTTACCGCGCAATGTAATGATCAAAAAATGGTTGCCACAAAATGACATTTTGGCTCATGACAATGTAAAACTCTTCATATCACATGGCGGTATCTTTGGTACCCAGGAGGGAATATATTGGGCTAAACCAATGCTGTGCATTCCTCTGTATGGAGATCAACATCGTAATACCCTTAAATCAGTTAGAGCCGGTTATGCACGTTCTTTGGTGTTCTCTGAATTGACCGTTAAGGACTTACAAGAAAACATTGAATTACTCCTTACAGATCCTCAGTATAAACGCAAAGCTTTGGAAATATCAGCAAAATTTCGTGACAATCCCATGAATCCTTTAGATGAGGCCACCTATTGGCTTGAATATGTTATGAAGTATAATGGTGCTACGTTTCTAAAGTCCTATGGTGCCTTTATGCCTTTATATCAATATTTGATGTTGGATGTCTTTGCTTGTTTTTTGATAGGATTATTTTTAGTTATTTGGTTACCATTGTTTATATTACGACTTATATCAAGAGTTGTTTTTAAGCGCTCTTCTAAGGACGATTCATGTACAAAAAACAAAAACATATAATTTTTAAGTAGTTTATCCAAAATATGGAAAATAAATGACACCAATTTAATTTTTCCATTTTAAGTTTTTATAAATAGTTCGTACTTAAATCGCCAACTTACTCAGGTACAACCCAAGGATTAGGAAAACATTTCTAGATTGTGCCAAACAATTTTCAGGCTTAGTATCTAACTCTAAATCCACTAAATTGCAAAAATGTTTATATTTTTTTTTTTAAATAATGTTAACTATTTTTAACTCTGAGTTGTATTATATATTATATATTATCTACTTGATTCTAAAAAAACATTTAATTGAAAACAAATATATTGTATAATCTGAAAAAAAGAATAAAAAAGAAAAACAAAAAAAAAAAATATCAAGAAAATTATAATCGGTCTAGACAGACTATGTGATACTCGATACCATGCGCTCAGAAAATTGATCTTAAGTCCAACTAATTGGGTATAAGAAAAATTAGCATAAACCAAAAAGTGATATTACGTTATTTTGCATTTTAGATGACGATATTTTCCCATATTTTTTGATGATTTATTTTATTATGTTTATATTAACATGTTATAATTTCAAAGTGAAGAATTTTTTTAAAGCATACTAGAGCCGCCTAGAAATTGCACTCGAATTTCGAGCGCTGGAATTTGCTAGTAGACAAAAAAAAAATTACAATGGCTAAATTTTTTAAAATGATGTTGTTTGAAATTAATAAAATAATAAAAAAATTTTGGTATTTTCGTGCTTTTTTAATTGAAAGCTATAATTAAGTGCAATAAGCATAAATGTAAAATGTTTATTAGCGATGCATACAATTTTTTTTCTTGTTAGTTTTTCACATGTAGACCAAGCAAAAAAATGTGTTTACATCGCTGATACATACATTATTATCTATTATGAACATGTTCTGTTACGTAGAAAAATTTTTCACTATTTTTATTTTTTTTATATGACATTTTATCGGAATATCTTTACATTCTTGTGACCGATGATTTTTTCCACAGTTTTCTCCCGATTTTGGTCAAACGTATCTTATTTGAAAGGCATTTCTTTTAAGCTGTCCACCAGATTTGCAGATTTTAAAATTTTTAAATTTTTTGGAGTAAAATGTATTTAAAGTTGCTATTTACACATACATAAAATTTTACAATGATATATGTGTGTTTATTAAATTTGTTAATGTTTTGGGGGGGGGAATAGTATATTTACAATTATAATTGTGTTGAATTGAAAAATTATTTCGGCATAAACCAAAAAAGTATAGAATTGTGAATTGTCTAAAATTGATTAGTATACCTTTACGGTCAATAATTTATTAAATGAAAAAATAGTTTCCTAGAATTTGCACTCGAATTTCGAGGGCTTTGCATCTGCTAGTATAAAGTAATGTGTTGAAATATTCAGTATTTTATTCACATTTCATGAAACCAAAAAAATCTTGTACACTCTTCATATTACGCAGTATGGAAAGGTATCCATCATCAAAGCCAGTTTTGTTTTTAGTTCTCTACGCCACTCGCAGATTGCTCTTTATATTTCTAATATAAAGTCAGAAAATTAAAAAATATATATTCAAAACAAACTTCATTAGAAATGAAAAAATTAATTATAAAATTTTGGGAAGAGTAAAATATTTTGAGGAAAATTTATGAAATTGTAAAAAGCCCGCACTCCATCGACAAATGCATTATTGATGTGTACGAGAAAAATGAGTTCTTAAGTACACCAAGTGGAAGTGGAAAGCCCAAAAAAAAATTCCAATTTTAAAAACGAAAAAGTAAATATGTTCAGCAACACACACAAACTGTAACAAATTTTTGCATTCGGAAGGCATAACAAGTAAGAGTGTTAAATTCGGCTGGGCCGAATCTTTGATACCCTCCACATTTTTCATTTTCAATTTCACTTTTCAATTTTCATCTTTCGTTTTTCATTTTTAGTTTTTCATTTTTAATTTTTAATTTCTCATTTTCCTTTTTCCTTTTCTCATTTTCATTTTTCAATTTTCATTTTCCATTTCCATTTTCCATTTTTCACTTTTCATTTCCCATTTTCCATTTTTTATATTCCATTTTTAATTTTTCATTTTTATATTTCCATTTTTCATTTTCCATTTTTCATTTTTAATTCTTAATTTTTCATTTTCCATTTTCCATTTGCCATTTTTAATTTAAAATTTTTCATTTTCCATTTTCATTTTCCATTTTTCATTTTTCATTTTTCATTTTCCAGTTTTCACTTTCCATTTTCCATTTTTCATTTTCCATTTGTCATTTTTCTTTTTTCATTTTTCATTTTTTATTTTTCATTTTCCATATTCCATTTTTCTTTTTTCATTTTCCATTTTTCATATTTCAATTTTAATTTTTCATTTTTAATTTTCCATTTTTAATTTTTCTTTTTCCGTTTTCCATTTTTCATTTTTCATTTTTCAATTTTAATTTTTTATTTTTCATTTTTTATTTTTCATTTTCCATTTTTCTTTTTTCATTTTCCATTTTTCATTTTTCATTTTCTATTTTCTATTTTGCATTTTCCATTTTGCATTTTTCAATTTTCATTTTTTCATTTTTCATGTTCCATTTCCCATTTCTCATTTTCCATTTTTAATTTTTCATTTTCCATTTTCGATTTTCAATTTTTCATTTTCCATTTTCCATTTTTCATTATTAATTTTTCAATTTTCAATTTCCATTTTTCAATTTTCAATTTTCATTTTCCATTTTTCATTTTCCATTTTCGATTTTACATTTTTCATTTTCCATTTTTTATTTTTATTAATTTTTAATTTTTAATATTTAATTTTAATGATAAAAAATATGTGGTAAAACTTGCTTAGGCCAATGTGACACGTGCAGTATTAATGTAGACACAACTGTAATGACTTCAACAATACGAAGAATTACAACATATACAACATATCTTAAGAAAGACAACAAACACACAGAAAAATTTTATTTTTTCAAGAGTTTTTCAAAGTTTCGTTCATAGCTCGTGAACCCTTTGACCGATTTTAACGATTTTGAATAGCAACTCCTTTGGGATATTAATAAACGATTATATATAAAAACGAACGGGGTCTAGCTTAGATATTGACGGCGTGATCGTGATTTCCACAGACAGACGGACAGACGGTCATCGATAAATCAACTTCCCTTGTTATAAGGATCAAGAAAATATATTTTTTTGGGGTCTCAGGAATTTATTTCGATGCGTTACAAACGGAATGACAAACCTATATATACCCTCTGCCACTGAGGTGTGGAGGGTATAAAAAGGCATAAAGCAAAAAATATAAAAAAAAGCGGCTGGAATATGCGAAGGAGTATGTCTCGAAGCCAGCAGAATTTTAGAACTCCGTGATATATACAGATTAGGCAAAATTCAATATATATGGATCCGATTGACGAGTTTTTTGTGAAGAAAGAAGGGTACAGATTAGACGCAAACAATGTTAATAAATCTTTCAAACACGGCGGTTTGGGGTGCAATGGGTGCTAATGGTGCTGGAAATTTTTTGTTGAAGGCACGATGAAAAAATTCGATTATTTATGATTTAAATAACAATTTGCGGCAAACAGCATTATATCATATTATATTAATTTTTATAATATAATACCAAAATTTGCCAAGAGAAGTTAATGTACAGTAATGCCAAAATATGCCAAGAGAAGTTAACGTACAGTAAAAGTAAATTTGATTCTCCACGCATAACTTTCCTCAAACCCAACAAATTTGCAAAGAGAAGTTAACGTACAGTAATGCAAAAATATGCCAAGATAAGTTAACGTCAAGGTTCAGAAAATACACACATGAAACACACAATGTTCTGTTCAAAAGCAGCCAACACATATCTTTATTTTCATATCAATTATGTTTGTTTTTAAATTTTCTTCGGTGCCCAACACAACCATGACTGTGTTCGTTTTAATATTTCGTTATTTACACGAACATTTTTGTATCACGTACTTTTTGTTTCAATCACACATAAAGCACACATTTTTGAGTGTTGCTTTATTTGAAGTTCATGTTCTGGTACGTGTATTGAAAAAACAAACAGAACATGTACAATAAACAGGTTCGAGTTCAGTTATATTTTAAGTCGTGTTGTGGCTCGTGTAGTAAGAAAAAACAGAACATGTACAATAAACAGGTTCGAGTTCAGTTATATTTTAAACACGACTTAAAATTGTCCACGCATAACTTTCCTCAAACCCAACGAATTTGCCAAGAGAAGTTAACGTACAGTAATACCAAAATTTGCCAAGAGAAGTCAACGTACAGTAAAAGCAAAGTTGATTCTCCACGCATAACTTTCCTCAAACCCAACGAATTTAAACCCAACGAATTTAATAGCTCAAAAGAAGGAGCTTGATCCACTGAGTGTTCTTAGACCTATGTCAACAGCCTACGTTAATTAGAACTCTAGTTATAGAGGTTTGAGAGAAGAAAAATATTGAAAAAAATCTTGAATGCAAAGTTTTTTCATAAATTCTTTTAATAAATAAGATTAATCCTTGATAAATACGATTTGTATGTAAGGAATCCTTATATCTTTTAAACCATGTTTTTTTATTTTTATAAGAATATTTTAATATAAATAAAATAAAATTGAAACCGCGTAAGCCAGAGATCGAGTTATTTTCACCCCTAAACCACATATTTGTCAATCAAATTTGATCATTTTTAATTTTCGGACCCTTTGCAAACCTTCGAATTTTCCCAAAATTTAGGGTAAGTGAATTACGGTCGTATAGTCGACAGTTTCATTTATTTTATTGTTTAAAGTAATGCCATATATTTATTGCAACGAAACAAAGTACAACATATTTTGCTGTTCGGTATACAGAGAAAACAACATTGTAGCATCATATTTGTAAATAATTTGGAACAACATGGGTTTAGTCTTTATTTATGTCTATCGTTTCTTTAGTTATGATATTTGGCTGGTTATTCAGGTCAAGATCTCAAGGCAAAATCTGCAATTATTGCAGTAAAGATAATTTAACCCAACATCTTGTCTCCCAATGTATATTACTGTGGAATGTGGAATACAATTTTTAATAGCTGTATATAAAAAAATCCACATATGCATATAAACGTACGCTCACATTTTCAAAAATATAGCATACTTCAAGTCTTGTTTCTTAAAGACAATAGGTAAAGCATACTTTTGAAGGTAATAATATATTTTTAACGCTATTGTGAATGAATCATTCTTTAACAATGATTTAATCTTGCATGTGTTCACATGTTTTTATGTAGGGTTATTCATGTGTATGAGGGAATGTATTTTTTCTATAATCCCCATTAAAAAGCTTTATATCAAATTATACATAATTAAATCACGACTCATAGCAATGCCTTCCCCCAAACACCTACACAAGTGCACGTTTCTAAAAAAAATAAAAAAAAACAAACCAAAAAGTCTTCTAAAAGACAATAAAAAAAATTATACTTGTATTACTTAAGAATAGTTTTAAAAGTAAACAAAAATTATACGAAAATATTTTAACACCGTCAAATTAACGCCATAAACCTGAAGTATGTGTATGGCTTAAGTTGATAATCGAGCAATCATTTTTAAATAAATACAGAAAATAACTTCTGTTTGAGAAATGAATGAGTTTTGATAGAACAAATTATTGTGCACAAGATTAAAAAAAAAAAAGTGATATGAACATCCGGTTTCGTAATAATTTAAAACAGTAAATGGAAGATATATTTAATTATATTTAAATATAACATCCCAGCATAAAAAGGAGCAGCCAAAGAATTAGAATAGATGTCTATGTTGGATCTGCATGTAGTTTTCAACCAATGAATTTACAATGGTCTTGTCATACGATGGAAGTTGTGTTTTATATATCTTGTGAAGTACCTTCAACTAAAGCTTTAAAAGTCATGATAAGTCACTTTTTCTTCAGTTTAAAATTTTAGTTATCAATACAAACGTTTCTTCCTACTTTTATGTCCATTATCTTAGAGGCGTGTACGCAGGATGAAGCCATGGAGGACTAATAGGACTATGTTTTAAATAATATCTTATTTTATTTCTCTATAAAAGCAATTACCTATGTATGTATATATTTTTCTCGCAACTTTTTTATTGAAATTTCTAAAGAAGTTTTTATTTGAAATTGTTGTCTACATAAAAATTTTTTAAGAACTATATGTAAATAATAATTATGCATATAAGAAAAATTAATGAAATTATGAAAGTTAGAAAATTAATGAAATTTAATATGTTAAAAATTATACAAGAAAAATTAATAAAAAATAATGTTAACGATTAATACTTTATTTTTCATATATTATATGTGCATTTCCATAGAAACCGCAGCCAAATATTCAAAGTCTATAAAAGTACATTGTTTTAACATATTTTTATAGGGAATCTATTAAAGTTAACTAATGTAAACAAATTTTTTATGTAGGGGAAGAGGTTGGGTTGTGGCCATAGTTAGGTTTTCGGATTGTAACTTTTCACCAAATGCAAATTATTCGGACAACTGGATATCTATGGAAAGCTAGAGAGAGACCTTGGCTAACTGCTGGTGAAGGAACTAAATCAATTTCGTCAAATGGAAATTTTTTTTTCTAAATTTTGTGGTGGCCATTTTTGGGGCAAATTTTTTTTGGTTGGGTTGGGGCCACCCTTGGAAAATCTGGTAAAAATAGGAAAATATGAAGAAAAACCACTACGAATATAGAAAAACTTAAAGTTTATTAATTTTCAATTGGCATTATTATTGAGAAAAACTTAAAACTAAATAAAAAATAACAATGATAAATAAATGGCATTATTTGTCTTCCGACTCACATAAAAACACCATTAAAATACACAATAAGCAAGTTTGATAAACTTTAGTCGACTATCGCACTCACATCTGCCCTACACACCGAGTTATTATTGCTTATATGTTTTATATTGCTTACTGGGTAGTTATTTTGACATCTACGACGATATTTCACCGTTAAAAAAAAGGGTGGCCACAACCCAACCAATTTTAGTGGCCACAACCCAATTTTGCAGCCATCTTGAGATCTGGTGAAATTTTTTTTTTTGGTGTCAACATATTGGTTGCAATCGATATTAACTCACAAAGTATAATAAATTTACTGAATAAAAATGCATTGCACTCACATTTTTGATTGATTCACTTCGATTTCTAACTCTATTGAAAAGTGGTAAATTTGTATTATTGGTCTTTTTCAAGCACAGAAAAATAAATTTGTTCTCAGCACAAAGCAGACGTGTCTGGTGCTGCCACACAAATGACTTTTGCAAGAAAAACACAGATGCTTTAGGTCAAAAGATACGCTGGGGTAGCCACAACCGAGCCGTGGCCACAAACCAACCTCTTCCCCTACTTATAACACATTTTGAAATATGGAAATGCAAAGTCGAAAAAGTGAAAAACTTTTGTTTTAAACATTTCTGTTGCACGTTTTGTTTTGCTTAATGTTCTTAATGAGAGACATTATGCATTGACATTTGCTGTTTTAAATCTTTGTTTATATTTCAAGCATATAAGAAAAATGAAAAAGAACGATGCGATTGCCAATTGCGGAAACTTTTTTTATTTGATTTACCGTATATTTCGATGTCAAGTTCGACATTGAAAAATAAATTTTTTTATCTGTGAGTCAAAGGTATTTGTACAATGTTCATCAAATATTATTAACAAACAGATATTTTTATTGCAAATTTAATAAAGAAATTTTGCTGGAAAATAATCAGCGGTTTGCTCGTGGTATTTATTTAAAGTTTGTAGCATGCGGCATCGTAAGTGTAAAATGTATAAATTCAAAATATGTTTTTTTTTTTTTTAATAAATAAAATATAAATAAAACACATAAAATTTTTGAATGTGTATTAGGCTGGCTAAAACTGGAGAACCAATGTTTGCGTTGGAAAGGTCTACTTTCACTGATGTTTTGAAAGGAAAGAACATCGAAAAATGTCAACGCCTATGGATTTTACGTATAAGTTTTTGCATCAATACATTGTTGATATGTAAATTATATCATTATGGAAGACCTGATTTTTTATAACTTTCACGTTCCATCCGCAATGAAAAGAAGTTAAAGAACATTTATTTTAAGGTCAAGAGCCAGCAGATCGACATGATATAACTGCATGTGTATTTAAGCAAAACATAAATCGTTAATGGACATGTTAAATAAAATTAAAAATATTTGATGCAGTACGTTGCTGGATGTATTCGATTGAATGGGAAAAGAAAGGACTACCGCACGCTCACATTTTAATTTGGATGGTTGATAAAATAATACCAAAAAATTTATAACATTATATCAACAGAAATTCTTGATCCTGAATTGCATGAATATAATATATATATTATTTATTTCTTCTAAAAACATTTAATTTAGAATAAATATATAATCTGACAAATAAAAATATAAAAATTAATAAATAAAAAATTAAAAAAAACTAGGTATAAAAAAATAAGCATATTTTTATTTGAAAGTGTTATCTACATAAAAATTTGTTAAGAAATATAAGTAATAACTATTCATATAAGAAAAATTAATAAAAGTTATATAGGAACATTAAATATATTAAAAATTATACAAGAAAAAATAATAAAAAATTCAGTAGAAAAGAATTATGAAAAAGTTCAGCAAGAGAAATTAATAAAAACTAGTAGAGCCCAGCACTCGAAATTTGAGTGCAAATTCTAGGAAATATTATTTTTTCATTAAAGTTTTGTCTTCCAATGTTTTTTAAATTTATATACTATGTCGGACAAAATAAAGTATAAAAGCATCGATTTCTTTTATTATTGCGAAAAAAATCGTTCATCATTATTTAATGTCAAATAAACTGGTAAATTCATTTATTTCATCTTAAATACTACAATAATAATAAAGCAAAAATACTTTACTTCATATCTTAGTAGATAATATATAAAATTAAAATTAGATAATTTTTTTGGTTAGACAAAATAAAGTATAAATTTAATTTGTCTTTATATAACTGGTAAAATATACCAAATATTAATATTTTGTTGCACCACCTTTGTTAATTATGACCTCCCTGAGTCGTTTAGGCATACTTGAAGTCAAATTTTTAAAAATATTTTTTGGAATCGCTATCCATTCGGCTTGCATTTTGTTCCAAAATGAATTTATGTTTGTCCGCAACTCCATTGGAATTTTATCATCAATTATGGTCCATAAGTGTTCTATCAGTCAAGAATCTGAGCAGGCTACTCTAATTTTTCGATGTTATTTTCTTAAAAAAAATGTTTTGCGACCTTGCTCGTGTGTTTGGGGTCATTGTCTTGTTGAAATATAAAGTCCCCCAAACCCATTTCTTCAGCACTACTGTTAAGATTTCCTTGCAAAATACTAAACTAGTGCTCACCAGTTATTTTTGAGGCTATTTTGACCAGACGTCCCGCTCCTACGGTTGAAAAACAGCCCAACACCATAAGACTTCCGCCACCATGTTTGACCGTATGTGTAATGTTTTTAGCTTTTAGCCTCTGTGAAGGTTCACACCACACTCGTTGACGATGTTTTATATTTTTTAACTCAAACTTGGACTCGTCTGACCAAATAATGCGATTCCAAAATGATTCTGGCATATTGACATATTTGTTAGCAAAGTCCAACCGCATTTTTATATTTGCAGTACGTACTAGTGGGTTTTTCTTTGCATATGAGCTTTTCAAACCGCTACGGTTGAGTCGTCTTTGTATTGTTCGGGATAAAATATTTAATTTTAACTCTTCCTTGATCTATCTGGCAGAAAGAAGTAAATGGATTTTTTTTTGCCAGAATTGCGATATGTGCATCTGTTGTCTTACATTTTCCACCACATAGCTTCTTCCAACTTTCATTTGCTTCAGGTAATGAAATATTATATTTTTTGGATAAATCTTTGTATACCATCCCATTTGAGCGATCTTTTACCAACATATCTTTTAAATCCTTTGACAAAGGCATCATTTTCGGTTTCTGTGGAAATATTTTTAATTACTTGAAAATCGACTATTTTAACATATGTATGTTAATATAAAAGCGTTTTTCAAATATTGAGACTTTTGAAAAGTACTTACCCTTTTTATTATATTACGTGAATAATTGGAAAAAAATATTACAAATATTTGCACTAAATATATTTATACTTTATTTTGTCGAACTTAATTGTTTGATTGCAAGAACAGAAAAAGAAAGTAAAACATAATAATTTGGGGTTTAATTTTGGGACTGCAAACCAAATTATCTTAATACTTTTGAAATCTTGATTAAGAGAAATTATTATTGATCTTATTCTTTTACACTTTATTTTGTCCGACAGTGTATATAAAAAATTTATGAATATTTAAATGAGCCTAAAGGTATGTTAATCAATTTTAGCAATTCACAATTCAACACAGAGCGTCTGACATATAATTTAAATCATTCGCATTAACAGGGTGTAACGAATTATTAGAAATATTTTATTTTATTTAATTTATAATATATTTTTAAGACAGATTAAACATAAATGTTATCATTCTCAGCTTCTCCTCCATATGAACTATAATTATTCCAATTTTCACACTCCTCCGTGACCGCAAATTGCTTAAGAAGGGAACTAAAAATTTACCTTCACGTATTAATACATAGATTATACATTTAACAAGAATTAATAAAAGTTATATCAGAAAAAATAATATATTCAAGTTATATAAAAAAAATAATAAAAAACTGAGCAAATAAAATTACCAAAAATAAGAAAAATCAACACATTCATTAAAAATTATATATTTTTTTCTTATAAAATAGAATAAAAATGAGAGATTCAGCGAGAGAACTATTTCCTGAAAAAATTAAAAAGCGATATAAATTAAGACTAAAGTATAAATATTTTTTAATTTCATAATTACCTACTACAAGCGAATTTCTAATTTCTAGAACTGTATCGGCAGAAACCGCGACATTACGATGAATATGAAGTAACGCTAATCCATTGAACTATTTGAAGTAATTTTCGAACAGTTAAGAAAATTGATTCGTCGCATATATTACAAGAATTGAAAAACATGGCGCTACCGTAGCTTCAGTTCACCAATGCCCTGAACCATGTTACAGTTCTTAATACTTTTATAATTTTCTAAAAGTAATTTTGCAGAATTTTCGTGCTCTGATGAAAAGCTTTGTTCATTTGGCAAAAGACTCAAATAACTCTGTAATATATTTTCATGTTTCTGAAACCAATCGTGAACTTGCATAACGATAATACTGTTCACGATTTTCAACTGCAATGTTGCAGCGATGAGCTTGTCTGCCAGTTAGATGAGGATTCGTATTTCTACATTAGGGGGAGGTGGGGATAAGATTTTAAAGGTGAAAAAGATGCATGTTTTCATAATTTTTTTTGAAGATATGAATAATGTTGGATTATAGTTTTCATACACACGTTGTAGTATAACATTTGAAGTATCTTTCAAAAAATGTTCAATTAAAAATTTTAATAAATAAGTCCGTGACAGCGAATCTCTGGAGGCGCCTCGGAAAAAGTTGTTTTATGGTGAACATCATAACGCGTTACCGCATCATGTGAATTAAAAAAAATGAAATGCTTTTAAACGGTGATATTTTTCCCGAGGTAATCAGGAGGAAGAGTTTTTTTTATTTATTTTTTGCAGCATTTTGAAGTGAAAAACACTATAAAATTTTGGTGAATTTGTTGCTAAAAATTGGGGAAAAAATTGGTATATAAAAAGATCTCCCTGATTACCTGTTGATTTATGTGTAGAAATAGTGTATTTAATTTCAAAAGGATCGGTCAAGTAGATTTTGAGTTATGATATTCACAGATTTCACGGACCTGCCGTTCGAGGGCATTTCGCTTGAAGCGCTGTATCTTCGTTAGGTTTGCTCCGATTTACCGATTAACGATTGACACAAAACTCTTTACATGTTGTATATTCAGATTCAAAAAAGTTTTAAGACCTTACCTCCTTTGGCTCGTCACATATTTTCTTGACATCGCTTAAAATTAGACTGTATTTCCAGAAATATTAGGACAGACTTGTGGCGTTGAATCCATCGTATGGAACATATTTGCTTTAGTCGTGTTGCTGTTGATTCTGTCGCTTTTTTATCCATATAATTTTTTAGCACGGCTTGGCACCTGGTGGCTTGGTTCCTAGTGATTCTATACACTTTTATATAAATGAAATTTCGCAACCATCAGAAATAGGGAGGTTTACACTATGATATGCACAGTATACATTAGGGTGGGTCAAATTGTAGGGGGCTGAAAAAATCTCCATGGGTTCATTGCGATTCTGGTACTATGGGCCATAGACAGTATATTTTCCCAAGCTACCATACCTCTAAAATCTTTTTCGAGCCTGCCAAAGTTTCGATGAAGATATTTTCATGATATTTTGCATAGTACTAATTCAAATGTGAAAAATTATTGAAAATGTGTATACCGGGGGTTTTCTGGGTCGGGAAATCCATTTTTCAATTATTTTTATTTTTAACAGCCGCCAGGGGGCGTTTTCGTGCATTTATGTGGATTTTTTTTCACCTTTTTCGGGAAAATTGACTAAATTATTGCACAAATCGACGAATCTTTGACGTTGCCATATTTAAAATAGCCCAAAATATTCAGCGCTGAAAATTTTTGGGGTACCCAGATACGACCTATAACGATTTCATTCAATTTAAGACAAAAAATCGTTTTTTATACTTGTTCATGCAAAGAGTAAATAAAAAAAATTCTTTTTTTCCCACTTTCTTGACAACAATATTCTGAAGTTTATTTATATTTGTTCTAGCTTATTGATAATCACTTTTGTTTCTGTTAGATAATATCACAGTACAAAACATGATTTTGGGACTCAATTCTGACAATTGCACCTGAAAGTAGCCCCAAAAATTAGATGCATTGCTTGCGAAGGTTTGTCGGTGGAGTTCTAAAATTATGCATTTTGAAGATGAAAGCACCGAAGATGAAGATGAAATTGGTGGACACACTGAAGAAAACATGCCCTTGAATATTATGTCTAACTCGAATGATGATGCAGACTCAGACCATGAATATGAACAACCTACGAAGAAAACAAGATCATCAGAACCACAAGCGTCAACTTCAACGAGAATGGATATTGACAATAATTTAAAATGTTCTAAGTTTTGTTTACATGCATAGATAACAAAAAAAATCTCATATTTTTTATGTAAGAATAGCTGTAATATGAATCGGAATTTTTATTTTCATGCAAAATAAAGTTTATAAAGAAAAAAAAAAAAAACAGCTGAAAATGGAAAAAATGGGGGGAAATGGGCATTTTTGCAATTTTTAAGGTACTGGATGCATTTTTTCCCCCTATTCAACATCTACGACTTAGTTTCAGACACAAAAGAGATATTCCAGTTATTTAGCAAAAAAGGTGAAAATGGGGGAAAAATGGGGAGAAAATGGGTATTTTTGCGATTTTGAAGGCACTGGATGCACTGGATGTTGATATTCTCCTATTCAATATCAACAACTTTGTTTCAGACACAAAAGAGATATTCCGTACGGTTACCGAGTTATAACCGTGTTAAAATATACAAAAAGTGATAAAAATCCACCTTGAGCAAAAAATTCGTATGGCCATTAAATTGTAATGGCAGCCAACTTGACAAAACGAATGTTGCAGAAGTTCTTATTTTTGGGGCTACTTTTAGTTGCAATTCTCAGAATTTAGTCCCAAATCAATGAGCTGAAAAATGTTGTACTGTGTATGGAATAAATAAAGACAATTATTTAAAGCAAACAAAAAGAGAACTATATCTTTAAACATAAAACTCAAAGAAACTAAATTTTTGTTATGTCAAAACACTTTTTTAACAGACTGTATACACGTTTTTCTTTGCGGTTTTGCAGTTATGCGGGATTCCATACAATTTATGTGCGGATTTCATTTTATGATTTAAACGTTTATCTACTATTTTACTTTTATTAAATATATTTTGTATTGAGATGCCCATTGTTTGTAGGTTTTATTTATTGTAAAAATTTCATGGGAAATCCCTGTTATATATGTGCACATCAAATTAGTAGCAAACGTTTGGAAACATTCAACCAAATCGATGTCGAAGACTTGCTTGTTGTTAAAGCTTTAAGTGATGATGCTATTAATTAAATATAATTAGTTAACATCAAAGATTCAGAAAATAAAAATGAAGGGTAAATAAGCGAATTAGCCCCACTTACTACAAAAACGAATCAAGAAGATCTTCAACATGGCTGTATAGTAGAAAACCAGTTCCTTAATAATATTTAGCTCAAATTATGAAATTCTAGCCGAAATTTAGGAACTGTATTTTGGGAAACAAAGAACTTCACAAAAATAACATAAATCATCGTAAAATGTTTAATTAACTAATTTTTTTGTCAAACCAATAAAACCATTTGCTCTTGTAATAAATGCTGGATTAATTGTTATTAAGTTCAAACGGTTTCTTATATTGACGCAGACGTAATCGCATCACCATGTGATTATAACGATTTCACAGCAGTTCACAACCGGTTGTGATTTCTGTCAGAAAGTAAATTATAATTATCATTATATTTCACAACTAAACAAAAATGATTAATTAAATCAAACTCAATATTTTATTGGCATTTTTTCGGTTATTTTTAGTTAAAATAGAGCAAGTCGTTATTTTTTTTTTGGATAAAAAATATGGTAATAGATTTTAAATGAATTCTAATTCACTAAAATATAAAATTTTAAAAATAATTTTTTTAACAAGCACGAATTTAAATTCGGTTATGTAGAATTATTGACACCCTCCAGCTAGGTTCTATTTAATATTAATATTATAGATAATATTATATTAATTAATTAATATTAATATTAATATTAAATATATATATTAATATTAAATATATATATATATATATATTATATATATATATATTATATAATATATATATAATATATATATAAAATAAATATATAATATATATAATATATAATATATATAATATTAATCATCAATATTAATATTAATATTAATATTAATAATATTAATATTAATATATATTAATATATATATTATAATATTATTAATATTAATATTAATAATAATATTATAATATATAATATATTAATAATTATATAATATATTAATATTAATATTAATATTATTATTAATATATTATATATTATAATATTATTATTAATATTAATATTAATATCTGGACTTATTATATTTATAACAAATTTAAGTAAAATATATGAAAAAGTAAACAATTTGATAAACATAATAATAAATTTTAGGTCCTACCTAATTTTAGCCAGGTTTTTTTTTTTGTAAATGAGCATGATTTCAACAGTAAGGTGGACAGACGGACAGACGGGTATTGTTATATCGATTCGAGTTGTTATAATATGTCTATGTATACTAGCAGAGCCCAGCCCTCGAAATTGGAGTGCAAATTCGAGGAAATTTTAGTTTTTCATTTAATAAATAATTTTATAAAAGCTAAAAGTTTTGGTAATCAATTTTAGCCAGTTCACACTTTTGAAATAAATTTCATTAAATTTCATCATAAATATTTGTTGAACATACAGAAGATATATAAATGGGTTTGTTAATAAATAATTTTAAAGGAGCCTTAAGCTATGCTAATGACATTTATAAGAGAGTTCAGAAAAAAAACACACACTGAATAAAAAAACTCGGCGCTGAGTAATTAGGCCCAAATGAACAAATGTCCCCAAATAAAATTAACAAATGCCCCAAAAAGTTGGGTTTTTGTTCATAAGCACAAAAAAATTAACGAATGCCTCAATTTTTCCAAAACCCAAATAAAAAATGAACTTATGCCCCAAAAAACATTCGCAAAATTTAACACATATTTTTATTTAATGGTTTTTTTTTTTTTTTGCCAAATATCTATTGAAATAAAAATTTGCATATTGCTCTCAATATTTCTCCGACAATAAACGCATTTAAATTATGTATTCTTTTCAGCAGCATCATTGCAGAGAGCTTTAGCTCGCAACCCCATAGCATATCTTGCAATGTTTGCAAAACTTTCTTCGCATTTTTGCGTTTTCTTATCCATCAAAATGTAATATATCGGAATGATCTGCAAAAAATATGTTTTGCGGGGATTACGAATAAGTTAACGACAACTGAGTGGCGCGGGTGTGGCTGCCAAACCCGTGCAGAAGCGGCGCTTGTGGATTACTTCAATTTACAAACGATGCTTGATATTTTTTCAGTTTACAAAAATAAATCAAATACAAAGAAAACAATAACATAAACCGGTTTCGTAGTTTATTTTTGGAGTATATTTGTTCATCAGTCTTGAAAAAAAAAATGAATCTAGGCCCCAAACTTACAAATTAAAAATGAACAAATGCCCCAAAATATTTCAGATTGGAATAAAAAATGAACTTGTGCCACAAAAGCCATAAAAATTGGGGCATTTATTCATCAGGAACATACAAATTTTTTGGGGCATTTGTGCATTTTTTTTGGGGCATTTTGGGGCCTAAGTACTCAGCGCCGAAAAACTCGTACATATATGTAAACAAACATAGCTCAGACCAAGAAACACATATTTTTATTTTGATATCAATTATGTGTGAATCTAAAACATGATTGTGTTCGGCACCGTACAAAATTTAGAAACAATATAAAAATATGAATATGTGTTGATTGCTTTAGAAGAGACCATTGTGTGTTTGATGTGTGTATATTCTGAACCTTGATTTATAATAAACCCACACAGAGTACGAATTTTATGTACATTAGAGCATTACACCAAAAAATTTTCTAGAAGTGCAAATCTGTAAATTTGGTGGGCAGCTAAAAATAAATACCTTTCAAATGAGGTATGTTTGGCCAAAATCGGCTATTAAGTACAATTTTTATATCGGTCACAAGAAATCGCCTTACCTATTAATATTATAGATCCTTTATGGGGTCGCAAATGCATTTTTGGTGCGTTACAAATGAAATGACAAACTGATATATAGCCTCTGCACAGTGGTGTGGAGGGTATAGCAACAGTATGTTGTAGGTATGCAAAATAGCGTTCTTAATATAAAATTTCTTAAGGGGTTTGATATTGAGATTAATTGAGATTTTTAAGAAAGAAAACAGTTTGTATATTCTTTTATTTAATACGCTTTATTTACTTATTTTCAGCAACTTCCCGACCAGCTAGAGCTCTGAAAATTTTATCATTGACGTAAAGTGGTCGACAAGACATTACTGAATTATGTTGCGCGTTTAACCTGAAATCGTATAAAAGCATGTTTAATTTTTTTTTATAATTTACACATGTTTCAAGTTTTCATGAATATATTTCTAAATAAAAAAATATATTTTTTTTGATGTAGCAATATAAATACATATAGTTTTTAGTCTATAAAATAGGGCTGCTCATTTAAATAAAAACTCAATAAAATTTTCATATATTGTATTACAATTAATTTGAATATTTTATGTACATTAATTATGCTTTCACTTTTCATTTTTTTTAACGAAATTAAATAATAGAAATTAGTCTCTATTATATCGTAGAACATCAAAAGAATTGGAAATTTTCTTTTTCGAATTTGAGTATGGGAGATCGGATTCCACAAGATATTTCTACATATATGTTCAGGTAATTTTAAAGACAAAGTATTTTTTATTTATTTACTTTTAAGTCTATATATTAAACATCCTTCAAGACTAAATATGAAATACAAAGAAATTAAATTAAGTATTCATTCGATTTTCATATTTTGTATCTTTTTGTAAACTATTAGTGGTGTTCTATAAACCCTCATATAGGGCTAAGCCCCCCTGATCGAACCATTTTGTCCAATTATGTCATTTAGTTTTTCCATATAGTACTTCGATCTTTTTGTAAAATTCAATTTATTTTTTATTTTTTTTATAATTTACTAGTCCTAATATACTAATGCCACTATATATCTAAACCCCTCAACTTAATTGTAAAACGTATTTAATTTTCGTAGTTATCTTCATAAAAAGATATAAACATGTTTGTTCATATAGGGATATGCCACCTTCTCCGAGAACAGGGACCTAGTGTGTGAGAATTAAGTTTTGAGAAAAAAAAACGCATTTAAAGTTTCTACACCCTTTTAGGTACCAGAATCCATCGTTTCTGACACAACCCGTTTTTTGACACGCTAGGTCCCTTTTCTCGGAGAAGGTCACATATAATGCATAACATTTTGTAGAACGTATTTAACTTTCGTAGTTATGTTCACAATAATTCTGTTAATTTAACAATCTCTGTTAACATTTTTGAAAACCGTGCTTATCTATCATCGCTAACTTCACACCTTTATATCTGTAGTTTTCTGTGTTAAATTTAAAAAAAAATATTGGCCATTTCTGAGTTTTTCCTTTAAATAACGACGTAACTTAAATGTTTATTAAATTGATTTGCAGCACTAACGACGCATGTCAATCTACGTTTGATCGCTGACAAATTATTTTCTCAGAAAACGACACATAGTGACATACGTTGTTATTAATGAAAAAAAAAATGCAAAATAATTTTGGATTATTTTTCAGTTTATAACCACTTAGAAAAACTTGTGCGTTTATTTCCCGTGAACATTTTGATTTTATGACATACGCGGTTATTCTAGAAAACCACAGATATTTGCGTGATTTGATATAAATGTTAGAAAACTGCTTGCATAATATTTTTCCGATGCATAACTGGCAAACACCTTAGAATATTTTTAATTTCACAAAATGGGTACAAAGCGTAAAAAGGAAATTACTTTGGAACGGTAAAAGCAAATTCAATAATTTGACTCAGTCTTTATCCACCTTTTAAACTGCTTCATTAGTTTTATTAACTTTGATTGAAATTTTAAAAGTTACAAATAACATTTTTCAAAATTTATGTAAAGTTTACGAAAAAAAAAAATGTTATTAAGGGTCCCCAAAAGAGCAAAAAAATTACCGAAACTTATGATTTCTACACAGAAAACTAAAGTTTGAATATTTCTCTTTTAAAATATGGACTTCGTGACAAAGAAAATTGTGGTTATGGGCCAAGTAATAAGTAAAACTCAAAAAATGTCCGCAAAACCTGATTTTTGGGTGAAATTCGACTTTAGCGATCTCTAAACCTCTTCGGAAAAATATGATAAAAATCACAAAAATACTTCACACTATATGCTTTTCAAAAAAGGTGTTTTTTTTTAAACTGAATATGGTGAACCGTTTTCAAGTTATTTCCATATATGTAGTGGAAGTGCCTTAATTTTGGACATAACGGCATATCGCGAAAAGTCGAGCTGATAGAAAAAAATCAAGTCCAGATATGGATTCAGAATCCCAAATAACCTAAAAAATAGTCAGTTCTAAATCAACAAAAACCTTGTTCCCTTGTGATATCTAATCATCAATATGATTAACCAAATGTTTTCATTAATCGTTTGCTGGATGAATCAAGACTATTGAATTATACTGTGGAAAAAATTCAGGTTAGCAAAAGTTAGGTCGATTCTGAGAGTGAGAGGTGAAAATAGAGTCTAAATTGGAAGACCCGTATCGCGGCGTTTGTTTATGTTAGTTCGAATTTTTTTAAATCGACCTTCGAACTTTGCAGTCAAATGCCGATTTTCAGCATATTGTTTATATGGATTTTTGGCTATAACTCTAATTGATATTTTTTCAATCTGTAAAAGCCAAATTATTGCTAGAGACCTGTACAACAATTAAAATTTTTAAAAAAATATATTTAGAAAATTTTTGTGGTGCTTATGAAGCAAAATGTTGGAAAAATTATTTTTTTTTCATGCTTTTTGAAAATATTTTCCACAAAACTAAGTCTTTTTTGCTTTCTGTTTGATCTATATTATGCTTCTCAGTTTCTTCAATAAAATTCATTAGAAAAGAAAACAATCATAATACAAAACTTTCATTTTCCAGCTAAATATTAATTTACTTCTCATTTTTTATGTACCAATTTTGTTCAGTGTTGGTTTTGAAGAAACATTGAAAAAGAAATTATAAAAATATGGAAAAAAATATAATTTTTAAAATGTTAGTTATGAAAAGTTTTGAGTAAAAAAATTAAATAAATTAAATTAATGATTTGGCCAGTTGCCGTTTAGCAGGCGGCTGTGGATCAACATCACTGCTCTCTAATATCTTGGTCATCCTCATCATAATCAGAAAAGTCGATAATTTCGTCCAACAGATATTCTGGAATTTCATCTTTGTCTTCCCCTTCTTCCTCTTTTTTCTCGTCTTCCTCTTCTTCAAAGGTGTTTTTATACCACCAAACAAATTTCAGCGAGTATTGCATCTGGAGATTTCTTCCTCTGTACCTGAAACGAAAATAGTTTTCAACCGTTAACATGTTTAAATTGTGCACTCTGACAAAGATATTAGAAAAGTCTAGGAATACAAAATATGCACACTCTATAGTTACCTCATTTCAAATGGAAGCGCAGTTTGTTGATAACGTTCGCCTTGCTCATCAGATTTAATTGGCAACTGTTGAGCGAGTTGATCAAGAGGCTGATGCAAGAGATGAATTTTGAACGACATATTAACCCCAATTTCATCGAAAGCTGCCAACATGTTTGCAACAGATTGCCTGTAGTTGTCTTTGCGTTCTTTACCCAAAAGTCCTTTAATGACTGCTTTCAATGCGAGCCATGCATTTAATTCTCGGTCTGTCAGAACTTGGTCAAAATCTTGACGACTCATTAGTTTCCGTATGTCGGGACCATTAACAACCCCTTACAGAATTTTAGCGTTACTTAGTCTTGGGAAAATGTCCTTTAAGCGGTTGAATGCTGCTGGTCTTTTTGCGTACATTTCAAAAAATTTTTAGCAATGCCAAGTTTAATGTGGAGCAACGGCAACAAAATTTTCATTTCAGGAACAAGACTTTCGTGTAGCCTATTGTCTTTAGGCCATTTCCGTCCAATGCGACTATTCCAGTTATGCTGTTTATACTGGTTTCTTCCTTTAATACCTTCTCCGTATCGTTAATCCTAATCGCACAAAAAACACGGATATTTTGGACGGCCAGATGCTGTTAAGCCTGTAATCAATGAAACTATTTTGAGGTCGCAGCAAATGCACCACTGGTGTTCGTTATATTTGACTACTTCCAGAATGTGTTTCAAATTATCGAAATTTTCACTAGTGTCAGTGCTATACGCAATCGGAACAGAAGGCATTCTATTTGTCTTGTGCAACAGCACAACTTTTAAGCTGATTAGTGAACTACCGATGAATAAAAGCCAATCATCTTTTTTATAGGTTAACCCTATCGTCTCTGTTAACTTTTCAATATCGTTGCAATAAGCGAAATTTTTTGGCATCATTCACATTGAAGAACTTTTCTAACTCTTTTTGGCGTTTTCGATATGCTGTTACTTTGGTACCTTTCGCCAGCAAATTATTTCCTTTCAAAAATGAAGCCAGTAGTTCGGATTTTTTCTGAGTCAAACACAAATTTGCAACAGTTCCATCCAATTGGTTTTGTGTGACTAGGATTGGGTCCTTTGATGTTTCATAGGCTGTACCTTCACCAGGGTCGTATTCTGAGAAGAAATCCATGGATGTAGCAGCGGCGGTTGTAGTACTGATATCTGTTTGAAGATAAATACTTCGGTATAGTGCTACTGGAACGAATTCTGAGTGCGGTAATGGTAATTGGACACTTGGCACTGCTACATAAGTTTTATTCTTTGCTTTCCTTCTATTCAAAGTTTTATGGTAGTTGATACATCCATAGCAATTTTTTTCTTGATGCGGGCTGTTGTCTAACCACATCATTGGTATACCAAAAGGCATAGCCTTCTTCTTTTCACTTTTCCATTGCATAAGAGTTGAATAGCAATTAAAGCAAACTTTTTTAGGGGCATAGTTTACGTCAGTGATAAACTCTTGCGAGAAATATTGTTTATAGGCTTCAAAAAAAAAAAAATCACTCGCATTGCCACATTTTTTCATCGCTTGCTATGAAACGTCCACAAACATTACAAAAATGGCCCATTTTACATTTTGGTGCCGACATTTTTAATACAATATATATTATACAATGTTTTTTTTTTTATTTTTATGAAACCAATGCACTTAACTTAAATCACTCACAAAATGAAATAAGTTGAAAAAAAAATTAATAGCCAATTTTATCACGACCGAGCGAAAATTAAAAGACATCAGCTTCGGCTGAGTTTCGAGTCTTAACTGAATCTCCATTTTTGAAATTAGTTCGTTTGTACGAAATAAAAAAAAAATCGCTACCTGTGCGGTGGTTGAAAACAAAAAAGTTGTTTTACTAATTCCTAATTCTTGGAACTTCCCTTTTTAATTACTTCTACCTAAATCGCTATTTATTTAATGTTTTTTAACGCAAATTATCGACTTAGACCATTTTCTTTTCAAATGAAATTATTGAAGAAACTGAGAAGCATATTATAGATCAAACAGAAAGCAAAAAAGACCTAGTTTTGTGGAAAATATTATCAAAAAGCATGAAAAAAAATAATTTTTCCAACATTTTGCTTCATAAGCACCACAAAAATTTTCTAAATAAATTTTTAAAAAAATTTTAGTTGTGGCACAGGTCTCTAGCAATAGTTTGGCTTTTTCAGATTGAAAAAATATCAATTAGTCGACCAGTTATAGCCAAAAAACCATATAAACAATATGCTGAAAATCGGCATGTGACTGCAAGTTCGAAGGTCGATTAAAAAAAAAAATTCGAACTAACATAAACAAACGCCGCAAGGTGGCTCATTTGACGAAAACTCGTGCCAAAAATCAATTTTCGAGTTGTTTGACTGGGCAAAAAGGTTTATAGTTTTTAATTAAGAACTGATTGAAGTATCAAATTCTGAAATATCATGCATTTTAAGTGTATAGCTTAGTTTGTACAGCTGGTCAAAGTTGGACTATTTTGAAAAAGAATGAAAAATGACAAAAAAAATCAATATTAATGCAGAGTTCAACTAGTGTTTGTTCAAAATCGGTTGGAGATAAAGTCATGAATTTTTTTTCTCTTGATTTTAGGAACAATTTCAAAGATATTAAAAAATATATATGTATTTTTTAGAAAGGCCTAATTTTTATAATTTTTTTTTTAAACCTTTATTTTTTGCTTAATTTTCAAACTTTGAGTTGAGTTTAAAAAAAAAGGCCGGGCGTGCAAGAAATTTTGAAAATTTTGTATTATTGAGGGAATGTCAATGAAACAATAAAAAAAAAACCATTGCCACAATCGTGCCCGATTGGAGATATTTGACCTTTTATGAGTCAACCCATGCCACATTACAGGTTGAGTAGTACCTATTATACTAAAGTTACTACTTAATATCTTTGTTATTGGATATGATAACTTCCTGAAAATTGGCACATAACTTAATTACAAGAAATAATTTTAAATTTATACTCACTGACTAAGCCACGCCCCCTAGAAGAGTACGCTCCTATACGAAAACAGCAATTTTACGATTTTATTGAAAAACTTTAATTTTCTACGAAGCAATCATCAATGTTTTCAAACAAAGCAACCATTTCTGGCGAATATACAGTTTTTAATTCCGGTATTGATCTAACATGTCTCAGTGATGAAATTTTTGGGTCAGAAGACGCTAAGAGCATGTTAAATAAATCCTCGTTCTGGCTTTTTCGGGAAAACTTTCGAGTGTTTGAGAGTCTGTACTTTTTATAATCCTTGTTCCTGGCTTCTTGTGCTTCTTCGGATAATTCCCCAATAGGGAGAGATTGGTACTCCATAATTTGTTTGCCATGATCTAAAACTTTATGAACCGTTGGGGTTAACATTTTTTTTGGATATTTTTCTTTAATTAACTCGGCGGTTCTTGAAGCATAAATTCCATATTTATTTGCGTCGACTTTTTCTCTGCAGTTAAGAACATTAAGCAAGACCTGCACCCTCTCTATGATTTCGGAGTCAATTCCAGTTATACGAGCAGTGATGTCCACATTTTTGAAAAATTTCCTTGCAGTGTTGCCATCGTTCGTGTTTCCAAAACCTTGTTTCGGCTGATCTACTAGAAGCCCAATTTCCTGGCGAAATTCTTGTTGAATTTTCCTTTTGACATCCGCTCTATCACCTTCTTTTTCAGGCAGAGTATACGCAAGCTTTAAGAAAAATTCCATGAACCGTATTCTGGCATGTAAGGGAGATATGCCATACTGGCAGTTGAGTTCATAAGCTATTGAGTCATTTTCATTCTGGAAGTTCTTTTGCGTCCTCTTACAAATTGCGCAAGTTCGTGTAGATTTTGTATTTGTGATTTCATTCAGGACTTTACCATCGATCATTGTGAGAAAAAGCTCGTGGTTTATACGAAACATTTTATTATGAATGTAAATTTCTGTTGGATGCAGTTCACCGATTTCATGTTTTATGTTGTTAACAGTGGTAGTTATATGTGCAGGAGTTTCTTTAGCATATTGAAACATTACAGGTCTACAAAAGTGGGTTGAAGATGGTCGAGGGTTTTTCCAATGTTCAGCCAAGGTAGACTTTAACCTCAATGGAACAATTGAAACCATAAACATATTTGCGTCAGAAAAGCTCTCATCATTATGTGGCGTAATTGATTGTTTGTATGCACTTTGTCCTGAGGATCCGTCGCAGCCCCATTTTGTTAGTAATGTTAAATCACGTGGAAGTAAATCAACTTCTTCCATGCTTTTCGTAGTGATTATCCGCTGAACAGTGTGGTTCAACATATCTTGAAGTTTAACTTTAGCTAGTACATCTGTTATCTCACAAGAAAGTGGCACAGTTTCCTTTTTGGCTGACGTTATTCCAGAATAGCTTGGCAAAATGTCTACTTTCTTTGATTTTAAGGAATTGCGCAATATTATATATTTTTCTTTTGATAACCCCAAATCGAGAAACAAAGCTAAGGCCTCTTCATTATTGAACTTTACATTTAATGTGGAGTACGGTGGAGTAGGAATGCTTTTTTGTATTCTTTGAAGCCTTTTCGGGCTCGCCTTGGATATTGCTGCTGTTATACTGCCTTTAACCCTTTCCTTGTTCTTGTTATAATTTAGTGATAAGGCTGTCGAAAGATTTACCGTTGACATATTTTCAGTAGCACCAGTAAACTTCCTCTTTTGGCTACGTTTCGAGCACTCATCTATTGAAACTTCGGGCCTTCCTCTAGAGCTTTTCGAAGTAGTGGGTTTCTCCATTTAAATGTCATCAAAAGTCAACTTATTATTTTCAAGCCATGTTCCATAACTTTCAATGAACCTATTTCGGAACAGATGTTTTGCAATCCACTTTTGTCTTATATTTCTATAAAATCGTTTCAATGCATTTTCATGTTCCTGAATATTTTTGCAATTTAACTCTTTAGTTACAGCTATTATAAAGTTCTCAGCACTATCACTCTTTAAAAATAGTTCAAATAGTTGGTAATACGACAAAGCCATTTTTAACATATTATGAAACACGCGTTGTTTGACGAAATATATAAGTTAAGTTATTTTTTATTTAAACTTTCAATTTTTTTAAATCTATGATGATTAACAAGATATTTCAAACTTTATCGAGAAGACACTTGTTGTCGTATTGGCGTTCAAGCAGAGAGAGACCGGAAGCTCAGAAGTTGGTTGCGACTACAATATTATTGAAAGCCATTTTTCCAGAGTCAGCTGTTAAGTAAACACAGGGAGAGTAGTAGCTTAAAATAGTAGTATAGGACTAGAAACACAATCAAGCCGTAAATCGGTACTCGAATACATATTTACATATGACTTCTAGAGGAGTATTTAGTCAAATCGGGGAACATATATATGGGGACTATATCTAAATCTGAACCGATTTCTCTCAATTTTAGTACAGATTGTCTCAAAATTTCGATTGAAGCAAAATTTCGATCTGTGCTTCAAGAAAAAAAGCACAAAAAACAAAAGTCTGTAATCTACCAATTTACCCGCCCTTTTTTAGGCGTGGCACTCTCATCTTTACAGCACATAATCTTTGAAGTCTCACGATTTATCAGTAAAAGTTTCAAATCGATATCTGCTGTAGTTCAAAAGCAATGATTTTTGGCACGTGTTTTCCCAAAATGAGCCACTGTGCGCAGCGATACGGGTCTTCTAATTTAGCCTCTACTTTCACCCCACACTCTCAGAATCGACCTAACTTTTGCGAACCTGAATTTGTTCCACAGTGTTATTCGCACATCTAAAGAAAACCCAAATGAGTGCAAAATAACTTTTTGAATCTTATGCTATCAGTACAAGTAAAAGGCAACATTAAATTATGTACAACTTGCCTTTTGTTTAATATTTTTTATATGTCTCCTGAGATGCTCCGTTTGTGTCTTAAGTCTTTTGTTTTCTAAAGGCCTTTACTCCTCATTTTCTTAAACATTTATTGTATTTAACGTGGTTTAAAGCGTATTGTATGACAATTACATAATAAATAAAAGTTGATCAGGCTATTTCTAGGTTAAATTAAATACTTTGAGGTAAACTTTAATATATTATTTCATTTTCTGGTTTTACATCAAGCCCTTTTACTGTGGTGTGCATCACGCATAACTTACAAGTACTCGTAATATGAGTCTGGCTGGCAAAGAAGAGACCAACAGACGGACAGAAATGACTTTCTCTTTTACAAAGGAAAACATGATGTTATTAGGTTTATTGTTGTTGCGGTTTTTTTTTCTTTCTTAAGGTTCAAGTGCGCATGTGACGCAGTATGTTAATATAGAAATGACGAAAATTTTTGATTTTTTTTTGTTCAAAAAACAGCTTTAAACTGGTTGTTTCTTTTTATAGATATCAGTTTCGAAAAAATATTTATAAATATATGTAAAATCATGCGTTTCGTTTTTTGGTACCCCATCAGTCAGCTAAAAATGCTGACATTCAAAGTTGAGAAGATGAAAATGAAAATGAAAATAATGATGCATATATTTATGTTTATTGTAGTCTTAGTCAGTTTGTCAAATTAGTTTTAATAACTACTAATTAAAGTAGTTATATAAATTGTAGGCTTAATTAAGAAATTTAAATTGAAACACTTGATAAATTGAGCTCAGATTATGTGAATTTATTAGGTTTATTAAATTTATCAAATGTGAGCTTGTGAGGACTGCACGTAATGGAGCGTGCAAGCCACTACTTGAAATTGTATTTGATATTTTTCGTCAAATGTCTCAATCTCTTCTTTTTGACTGAACTTTAAGATTTGCTAAACTTGAAATAAATTACAGTAATATAAAGAAATGTAAATGAAATGCTTGATTTCATTTCGCTGTTTTTGATTTATAAATTAACAGATTTCAATATTATTTAAATAATGCTTTGCAACGATATTAAATCTGAGACTTAGTATGTACATGTATGTCCTACGCGCTTCGAGACTTATCGACTTGTATGTCTTCATAATCAATTTTTTCTACGAAATTTGTTTTGTACAATAAAAAAAATTTATTTTATTTATTTTATATTCAATGCTTGCTAATGAACAATATTTTTCATTTTTTCATTCGGTGCAACAGTTATGACTCTTCGGCGTTCATACTCTGAAGCAAGCTACACATGAGAAAAACATGGGCTTTTCAAATTAAATTCAGCAGCAGTTAACGATTGGCCATGAATTTAGAATATCACTTAGCAATTTTTATATTAGCGATTTTTGATTTTGGCGATTTTTGAATTCGGCGATTCCGTGCATATTTTCCATGACTATTCACATTGGAAATTAATGTACTTTCTATATTTTCAATACCGTCACTTGCATAGTACTTCAAGTTTTTTGTATAGGAGGTGCCACACCCACTAAAACTACCCCGCCTATTTTATACTTAACTACTCACATTAATAACAGATGACTTTTTAAAGCTTTCTCTATTACAGTGCTTGAGATATATTATATTGAATAATTACTTTGTAAAGGATTTAACAACCTATAACTTATGCACAAACATACATACATACTTTCGCTTTTATATATACATATTGTTTTGGCTGAAAATATAACAGCGTTTGCAACAGTGATCAAAAGTTTCTAGCATTTGTTGCTTATTTTATAATTACTTATTTTCTTATTACCTTTTTGTTGAACAATTAACACTCTTTATTTGACAAAATTTGTTTTCATATATGACAGGTGACTGTTTAATAAAAACGTTCAAAATTTATATATGTATAATGTTGAGACTTGATAATTGATATTTATAACAAATATCTTTTTTATTTTTCGGAATATGAATTCAATGGAGGTTGGCACGAATAGATGTGTTTGTTTATTGTTATCATGCGTCTAAAACGGATATTTTTTTAAGAAGGTGCGAACAAACTAATTAAGCTTTTTGGTATGGCGTATATACCTGTGGTTTTCTGGAATAACCGCGTATGTCCATTTTTGTCAGTTTTGAGTTAACGATGCCAAATACATATATTAATTTTTAACGCTCTTTACATGTGTTAAATTTTTTTTAAAAAAATATTGACCATTTCTTAAATGTTTATTAAATTAATTTGCAGCACTATCGACGTATGTCAACCTACGTTTGATCGCTTACAAATTGGTTCCTCAGAAAACGACACATAGCGACATACGTTGTTATTAATGAAAAAAAAAATGCAAAATAATTTTAGATTACTTTTCAGTTTATAACCACTTATAAAAACTTGTGTGTTTATTTCTTTTATTTTTTGTCACTATTATTCTTGAAACGTTGTTATATTCTCATCCTAAGTCCCGTTAGCTTTTTGTTGACGAACAAAAAAATCCATTTTTCAAGCAACAACAACTTATGTCTACATGGGTGGTTGCATTAGTAGTTTTCTTTTCCAAAGAAAACGACGTATGTCGACATAAGTTTTTTTTATCTGCACACACTTTAAGTGTAATTTACATATTATTTTTTCGTCCTTCTCTAGGATCTATTCCTCTGAAGATTTTTGACTCAAAATTTTATATAAGGTATTTATTGCCCATATCTACAGCACTGTTAAATAAAAAGCTGTAGAAACTTTATATCGTGCCCATAAATTCAAATATAACGTTTTTTGGCTCCCCTGAACATTTTGATTTTATGACATACGCGGTTATTCTAGAAAACCACAGATATATGAATGTAGAATTTTAACAACTTGGTGAAATCACTCTCACGACTATTGACTTTATGACATATTAAGCCTTAATATATGAATTCAGTGGACATTGATAAAACTAAATGTTATAGACAAAAGAAATACTGTAACCTACGATATCTTAAAGAACTGATGAATTGTTTATCAACGTTTTCTCATCTGCTTTGAATTTATTTAAAGTTGTTACATAAATTTGGATCCCGAGACATATAGATTTCTAAATATGGCGGCCTGAAAAGTGAAAAAATGATTAAAAACTCACATAAGTTGGTTAAGATAGTTAAGATTACTAGCAGATTCCAGCACTCGAAATTCGAGTGCAAATTTTAGGAAATTTTATTTTTTCATTTAATAAAGACCCTAAAGGTATGCTTCACAATTCAACTCATTTTAAATGAAGATAACAAACTCAACACATTAACACAAACATATTAACAAATTTAATAAACACACACATAGCATTGTATAATTTTATAAATGTGTTAGTAGCAACTTTTAACGATCATAACTCCAAAAAAAATATCCCCGACGATGAAAATCTGTATATCAGGGTAACAGCTAAAAAGAAATACCTTTCAAATGAGGCATGTGTGGTCAAAATAGGCTTAAAATTGACACAGTAGCATCGGTAACAAGAATTTGTCTTGCCTATTAATATTATAGATTAAGATTATTTTAAAAGTAGTTTCAAGTTCAATTTGGTTATCACTTAAATGGGGTTATCATTTAAATGGAGTATGGTCATATTTTACAAGCCGTTTTTTTTTTGTGCAAATGTCAGAGGTCACAATAATATTTGAAGCTGATTGCCTTCTTCATTCATTAGTGGGTTGTTGACAATTGTTTGCTGAGTTATAAATAAAAATTCAAAGTCAACTAAAAAATTTAGTACAAACAGTTAGGAAATTTAATTTACCCTTTACCGTGCGTTGCAAAAAAAGATCCAAAATGCAAATGCACGAATACTATGTACAGCCTTTAAATATTTACTTATATTTATTTTTTTAGTCTATGAAAATAAATAATTACAGACAGTGTGAAGATTAAAAAATGCAAAAGAAACATTGATTTCTAATTCAAATAACTAATTTTTTTATTTTTTTTTCATCTCATCTTTTATATATGTTTATAATACAATAAAAACACGTTTATAGACCCTAAATCTTAGGTCCAACTAATTAGGTATAGAAAATATACAAATTTGAGTGGCATTGTTATTATTTTTTTTTGCTTTCGGATATGAAATAGTTCATATCGGATGCTATAGTTATATAGGTACTGGGTGGAAAAATGGATCGATCCTGTATTCTATATTCATCAAGGTCGCTAATTTTTTGCAAAGACATATTACAAACCAAACTTGAGAAAAATGTGTGCAATATTTTTGTTTTTTGATAAATTTAAGTGAAGATTGGGAATCAGCTTCAAATGGGGGCTATGGCTAAGAATTTTCCTATAAGTTTTATTTTTGGACTACTGGTAATAAACTTTGAACGATATGTACATATATGATAGTTTGGATCTTATGGCAATTTAAGTCAATCTCATAGGGGTCATTTGTATGGGGACTAGGCCTCAAAATTAACTAATTTTCATCAATTTCAATAGCGTTCATCCTATGGCCGATAGAAGGTTATATACGAAATATAAAATATACTCATATTTGTGACCTGTAATTTGATTAAAAGGTATACAGACAGACACACATCACTAAATCGACTCAGAAAGTGACTCTGAGTCGATCGGTGCAATAAAAGATCGGTCTAGGTCAAATATTTTAGGTAGCTGCAAACATCGGGGCAAAGTCATTATACCGTGACCACATAGTGCTATCTATAAGATTAATAGGCCAGGCGATTTCTTGTGACCGATATTAAAATTTTAGTGACAAACTGATTTTGAGCAAAACTACCTCATTTGAAAGGTATTTCTTTTTAGCTGTCCACCATATTTACTGATTTGCACCGTCTAGAACATTTTTTTTTTTTTTGCAAAAACCCTGCATTCAATTGATTAGCATACCTTTAGGCTCTTTTAAAATTATTTGTTAACAAATCCATTTATATATCTTCTGTGTTTTCAACAAATATTTATGATGAAATTTAATGAATTTTATTTAAAAAGTGTTGAATTATGAATTGGCTAAAATCGATTAGCATACTTTTAGGCTCTTAAAAAATTATATATTAAATGAAAAAATAAAATATCCTAGAATTTGCACTCGAATTTTGAGGGCTAATGTTAAAAAAAGGACAACTTTTTAATTTGTGTGCAGTGAAATAAATGTTTGCACACTTAAGTTTAAATCGAAAAATGTTTAATTTATTGTAGATTTATGGGTTTTTGTTGCTAATATTTTGGGTGTCTGCCTTGAGCATCAATTACTAATTGCAAACGAGTACGCATAGAAACAAAAAGCTTTGGAGTATTATATTTTGCAGGTATTTTTTCGGACTCTTCTTTAATATATTAATTTATTTTTGTCTGTTGGCCTTTTTCTTTAGATGGACCCACAAATTTTCGATAGGATTCATATCAGAACTTTGAGCAGAGGTATTAATAACGTTTGTACATTTATATAATATCCAGGACCTACACAAATATGATTTATGATTCGGATCATTATTTTGAAAAAAATTTTATATGAAATTATGCGAATTTTCCTCGTCAACAAAACTGAATTGTCGAACCCTAGCGGCAAGTTCATTGTTTAAAATATCAAAATACACTTTTTTTAGTCATTATTTCATCCAAAATCATGATTTTACCAACATGATTTTACCATTGCTGACATACAACCCAATACCATAACTGACAGTTTTCCATACTATACTGTAGGAATTAGATTTTTATTTTCTTATGCTGTTGGAGGTTTTTGTAAAATTTTTTGGTGTCCATCATGATAGATAACGTCATTTTAGTGAAATGTGTGCCTTAGCAAATTCAAATGGTGTTTCAATACTTTTCACTGAGATCAAAGGTTTTTCCTTAGCACTCGTGAGGAATATTTGTCTTTTTTCAGTTCGAATGATTTCATGTGAAATACTCAGCCCATAAATATTATTCACTTGAAGAGCTCATCTTCTTGTGCTGGATTGCGGCTTATCGTAAATGGTTTTAATTATTTTGCTTTCAACACGCCGTGTCACTTTGTTGGTCTACGGGTGACCCTTTCAAATCGAGTATTCCATTCTTTTCAGCACTGGCTGTCCTTATTTAGAGATAGAACGTAATAGTGATTTCCCTGGCTGATTTGCCTTCGCAATATTAGAAATGCACCAATCGAATAATATTCTGGCCAATTGGTTTTGCTGGCATTTTTATACCCTATACCAAATATATTTGACCTAGACTCATTTTTTATTATACCGATCGGCTCACAATCACTTTCTGGGTCTATTTAGCGATATCCGTCCGTCCGTCTATGTGCCCATGTAAACCTTGCAATCAAACTACAGGTAGCATATAATAATAAAATTTGATAAATTTTGATTAAATATTTTTTAATAAAATTTGATACATTAGCTTCTATCGGCCACAGCATGAACGCTATTGAAATTGGTGAAAAACGGTGCCATAATATTAGACTAGATTATCACTAAAGCATTCTAATTCTGCCGTTGCGTGTGACCTACGTATAAACTGTGTTCCTTTCACTGTTGAAGAAGATTTATATCGTATATTTAATACAATTTGCAAAACAATTAAGACTCCCACACCCCAACTACAATATATACACCGTTTACAAAATAAAAATAATAAAAACAATGAAAATTCTCCTGATGGCGTTATCATCGCTAAACTAATGACACCATATGACAAAAACTTTGTCCTTAAGGCGTTAAATGCATATAAGAAAGAAAATAGAAATCTAACGTTAAATATTTTGGGTTTTGAACCTTATGAAAAAAGTCACTATATTTACATCAACGAAAACCTAACAAACTGCAACTTTAAAATTCTTTGCGAAGCAGTTAACCTTAAGAAACGAAAATTACTGCACTCAGCCTATTCATTTCGGGGACTTGTTTACATCAAACGAATGCATACGGATGAGCCAATATGTATTGAAAGCTTAGATGCCCTAAATCATTTATTTCGCCTGGATGAAGGATCTAATTCACAGCATGATGATTATATATTCTCAAACAGTGTTTCTTCTTAACTTGCTATTTTTACACTGTTAACATTCTTTTTATTTTGTAATTATAAACATATTTAAACAAACTTATATTTTTATCTTACTTAAATCTGTACACAACAACTTTTTTAAAATATCATACTTTTATTTATGGACTAGTTTCATTTTATATCGCGTTGCTTTTAGTTCAGTATTTGAATTTTATTTTAATGAATATTGTTGGTAACATAAGTGGAAATTCTAAAGATGTGACGTTTAGGGCCATTATTACAACTTGCCAATAGCTAAAGTTAGGATGTTATCAGGCAGATTATTAGTTTTTCGTTATTACAACTGTACTTTAAGCTAAAAGTGACCGATAAGCTAAAGGGAAGATATTGTTGCCTTTAACTTTTAACGTGAGGTTTATGTATTTAATATTGCCACATTTCTCAATTTAGTTTTGGAAATAAATTTATTTATAGATAGATATTTTTGTTGAAATCTCATCATATGGAAGAAAAATGCTGATTGGTTGTGCTTACCGACCCAAACGTGATGTACCTTTTGCCGATTTTATGAACAAAATGGAAATCTTAACCATGCCTTACAATGATATAGCAATTTTGGGAGATTTCAATTCGAATCTACTAAAAGAATCGTCGTTTAAAGATAGTATGCAGTCATTAGGACTTACACCAACGAATATTACAACACCAACACACTTTACAACGTCCAGCAGTACATTGATTGATCTAATATTTGTCGCTAATCCGTCGAAGGTCCTGCTGTATGATCAAATCTCAGCTTCCAGTTTTTCTAAACATGATCTGGATTTTCTAGCCTATGATTTCCAGCTTCACCAAGAAGATCAAATTTTTTTCTCCTGTCGTGATTACAAGAATCTTAACTATAGTTTGTTGTATGAAAATTTAAACTTATTCAATTGGAACCAAATATACCAAATGACTTCTGTTGATGATCAGTTGGAGTTTTTAGAACGTAATATCTTAAGCCTCTTTGATGATACAGTTACGTTAAAAAAAAAAAAAAAGTTATCACAAAGAGTAAACCATGGTTTTCAACTGATGTCCAGCAATCAATACAACGCAGAGATTTTGCTTATTCCCGGTGGAAACGTTTCAAAACGAATGAATTGAAACTCGATTTTCGCACTGCTAGAAGTGAGGCTAATTCTAAAATAAGAATGGCTAAAACTAATTACTATTCCGAACGATTTTCATCCGCCATTGACTCCAAGGATACATGGAAAACCATTCGAGATATTGGTATTGGCAAAAATAATAAAAATGAAACCTGCCCAATTGATGCAAACGAACTTAATAGCATTTTCACTTATCTTCCGACGACAATAGTGAACAGTACAGATTCGAACAACAATATTATGAATAATAGCTCCTCTTTTGAACAAACTGCATTTGAGTTTTCTTGTGTTAGTCAGTTTGATGTATTATCCAGTTTTTCATTAATAAAATCAAACGCCGTGGGTTTCCATAACTTACATCCCAAGTTTATCAAGATCATTTTGCCATTAATATTGCCTTATATAACACACCTATTTAACATCATTATTACATCAAGTTCTTTCCCTACTAAATGGAAATATGCAAAAATAATACCTATTCCAAAATCGAAAACGGAGTATCGCCCAATAGCTATATTAAGCTTTCTGTCAAAAGTAATGGAAAAACTACTACATCTACAAATGAGCAATTATATAAACGAAAATCAACTAATGTCTGACAAGCAGTCCGGATTTCGTTCTAACCACAGTTGTACTACAGCTTTGGTTAATGTAACCGAGAACATAAGACGTGAACTTGATTGTGGTAACATAAATTTTTGGGACTTCTCGACCATTCAAAGGCGTTCGATACAGTAAACCATCAATCACTATGTATGAAGCTAAAACACTTTTTTAACTTTTCATCCACTTCTACGCAGTTTTTACATTCATACCTAACAAATCGGACTCAATCTGTATACATTAATAATTCGACCTCAAGACCTGTAACACTCACGAGAGGCGTACCTCAAGGAACGATTCTGGGTCCACTTCTTTTTTCCATCTATGCCAATGATTTGCCACAACAACTATCTCACTGCAAAATACACATGTATGCGGACGACGTTCAGCTATATCTGAGTAGTCCAGTAAGCTCCATAGAAGAAAATGTTGAAAAGCTAAACTATGAACTTAATAAAATACATTTTTGGGCCACTGCAAATGGACTTTGTCTCAACCCATATAAATCAAAATCAAAGGCAATAAAATTAATAGCAATGCCACTTATTTGGCTTATTTTCTATATCCAATTAGTTGGAACCAAGAGATAGGTATCTAAACGCATGGTATAGGGCATCATATAGTCGCTCTAGACCAACTTTATTCTTAGTTTTATTTTGAATACTTTTTCATAACATTTCACTTAATAAATTACAAACATATATAAGCTTGTTTTTAATACTATTTGGCATTATATTGCAAAATCTTAATCCTTTATAAAATAGTGATTTTTGCACATCATTAGTATCTGCTGGTTGAAGCCTGAAATCCATAGCATTCCCCAGGCTGTATGATTGAATATCACCAACGTACCTTATTTTTTCAATCAAATATTCGGGTGTGTCTCCATTCTTCATTTTCTGTATGAAATTTATTGTATTTAGTTCTAATCTTTGTTGTATATTCAGCCAGTCAGAATATCTAATATAAGATTTATAGAGATTTATTTTGTAATCTTGTTATCTGCCGCTCTGAACAACATGTGTATAACACAGTTGATCCATATTCAAAATGGTGTTTAATAATTGTATTATATATATTCATTTCAGTTGTAATTGATAGTTTATTTCTTATTAGTTTGAAAAATCAGAATTTTTACCTATTTTTTACATAAATATATATTCAATATGTTCCTTGAAATTTAAGTCTTTGTCTATTAAGAAACCCAGATATTTAATGTTGTTAACTTTTTCTGTTATTACATTATCTATAATATTAATAGGCATGGCAATTTCTTGTGACCGATGTAAGTTTCACAGTTTTACCCCGATTTTGACAAAAAATTTATTATTTGAAAGGTATTTGTTTTTAGCTGTTACCCAGATTTACAGCTTTTCATCATCTGGAACATTTTTTTTGGCAGTTATGATCGTTTAAAGTTGCTACTAACACATACATAAACTTATACAATGCTATGTGTGTGTTTATTAAATTTTTTAATGTGTTTATGTTAATGTGTTGAGTTTGTTTTCTTTATTTAAAATGAGTTGAATTGTGAAGCAACCTTTAGGGTCTTTATAAAATGAAAAAATAAAATTTCCTAGAATTTGCACTCGAATTTCGTGTGCTGGAATCTGCTGCTAGTTCATTTTAAATGTTATGTTAGTGTTCATATTTATTTCACTTTCGTTTAATTTTAGTTTATTCATTTATATGCAATTATTGATATTAGACATATCCGTTGTAAAATTTTCATGACACATTTCTTCAGCTGTTGCTTCTGTAAAAATCAGAGTGTCGTCTGCATATAGAACAATTTCGCATTGGTTTAAAACTGTTTCCATATCATCTATATATAAAATTCATTTTCTGTTTGTTTGTTTGTTTATTTGTTTGTTTGTTTGTTTGTTTGACCGCTATACAAATTTTTATTTTTCAACGGATTTTTCTGAAATTTCGTACACGCGATCTCTATACCCCAGGAAAGGTCGCCATATACTTTTTACCGGCCACGCGTACTTTTATACCCACTTTTTGTGTAAAATTCATTTTCTGTTTTATTCATATTTGTTCACTATACAAATTTTTGTTTGTCAGCAGATTTCTCTGAAATTCGGTACACACGATCCCTGTACTACAGCTAAGGTTACCATATACTTTTTATCGACCACGCCTACTTTTACGCCCACTTTTTATATACAATTCAATTTCTGCTTTTTGGTATATTTGTTCGCTATACAAATTTTTTTTTTCAACGGATTTCTCTGAATTTTGGTACACACGATCTCCGCACTCCAAGAAGGGTGGCCAAATGATTCTTACCAGCCACGCCTACTTCTGCGCCCACTTTTTGTATACAATTCATTTTCTGTTTTTTTGGTATATTTGTTCGCTATACAAATTTTTATTTTTCAACGGAATTCTCTGGAATTTGGTACACACAATCTCTGTACTCCAGGAAATGTCGCCATATGCTTCGTACCAGCCACGCCTACTTTAACGCCCACTTTTTGTATACAATTCATTTTCTGTTTTTTGGTATATTTGTTCGCTATACAAATTTTTATTTTTCAACGCATTTCTCTGAAATTTGGTACACACGATCTCTGTACTCCAGGAAAGGTCGCCATATGCTTCGTACCGGCCACGCCTACTTTAACGCCCACTTTTTGTATAGAATTCATTTTGTTTTTTGGTATATTTGTTCGCTATACAAATTTTTATTTTTCAACCGATTTCTCTGAAATTTGGTACACACGATCTCTCTGCTCCAGGGAAGGTCGACATATTCTTCGTACCGGTCACACCTACTGTTACGCCCACTTTTTGTATACAATACATATTCTGTTTTTTTAAACGGATTTCTCTAAAATTTGGTCACACGATTTCTATACTACAGGGAAGGTCACCATATGCTTCTTACAGGCCACGCCTACTTTGCGCCCACTTCTATGTATGCAAAACTTATTTTTTTCCTTTTTTTTGTTTCTTTATTTGGTTGCTATACAAACTTTTATTTTTCAATGGCTTTCTCCGAAATTTAGTACATATTCCAGGGAAGGTCGCCATATGATTTTTACCGACCACGCCTACTTTTACGCCCAATTTTCATATAAAATTCATATCTAGTTGTGTGGTATATTTCTTCCCTATACAAATTTGAACTTTTCAACGGATTTCTCTGAAATTTGGTTTACACGGAAATAACTACACGGTGAACAAATTCCCAAACTTAAAAAAAGGTACCCAAAAGAAATGAACTTAGTACCCAAATTTATTCTTAAATTTTTACATATTTTTATTTAATGAATTTTGTTAAATATTTATTTTAGTAAACATTTGCATACTGCTCTCAATATATGTCCTACAACAAATGCATTTAAAAAATCAAAAAATTTTCAATTGAAATAAAATAAAAAACAAGTAAGAAAATTATAGTCGGTCTAGACCGACTATACGATACCCTATACCATGCGTTTAGAAACCCTATCTCTTAGGCCCAACTAACTGGACATTGAAAATAAGCAAAAACCAAATTTGAGTGGGATTTTGATTAATTTTTTTGGCTGCAGATATGAAAAAGTTCATATCGGATGCTATATCTATAAAGGGACTAGGTCCAAAAATGGACCGATCCTGATCATGTTTGGTAAAGTCTCTTGTATTTTGCAAAAATATGTACAAACAAAATTTGAGAAGAATCAGTGCAATATTTTTGTTTTTTAATAGATTTAAGTGAAGATCGGGAAGCAGCTCTATATGGGGTCAAAGGGATCATTTTTGGACTACTCATTAGTGGATGTAATGGACGCATACAAACCCAATTTGAGTAAGATCTATATGACAATTTGGATCTTATGGCCATTTATGTCGATTTCATATGGGTAATTTGTATGGGGGCTAGGTCTGAACATGGACCGATTCTCACCAATTTCAATAGCGTTCATCCCATGGCCGATAAAAGCTTATATACCAAATTTCGTCAAAATATATTCATATTTGCGACCTGCAGTTTGATTACAAGCTTTACATGGACACACAGACGGACGGACATTGTTAAATCAACTCAGAAAGTGATTCTGATTCGATCGGTATAATTAAAGATGGGTCTAGGTCAAATATTTTTGGTTGTTACAAACAGCAGCACAAAGTCATTATACCCAAACCACATAGTGGTATAGGGTATAATGAATTTACTGCCCATACAATTTTTTGGGGAGAAAGTTCATTTTATTGGGAAATTTGTTAATTGGGGACTAAGTACTCAGCGCCTGGTAAGCATAGTGAACCAGTTTTCAAGTCGAAGGCCTTTTTATCCCGGGCAAGACCGGGTAAAAACAGCTAGTTAATGTATATAATAAATAAAAGAGCTTCTAAAATTGAGCCTTGGGGCCCTTCAAAATCATTCGCTATTGCATTTGATTCAACACTATTAACTTTTATAATTTGTCTGCAGTTAGTTAAATATGATTTAAACCATTGTAATTCTTCATCTTGGATACCATACTTATGGAGTTTCTGCAGTTTTATAAGGATTCTTATAAATTCAATATTATAAGTAATTGTTATTTGTTCAAATAAAAAAAGGCTAGTAATATTAGTATTCGTATCTAGTTTATGAATAATATAATCATTATACAAAATCTGGGAGTTGAATGTATTTTTATTTTGCCAAGTTTCCGTTAGAATTTTAAATTCTGATTAAAATTTAAACTATCAGTGAATAAGTTGAAAGGTTTGTATTACATCCACGAACATTTTGGTATACAATATACGTTTATTTGATTATCGGCACTACATCTGTTTTTTTTTTTTTTGATTGTTTGTAGCACGTGATGGAAGGCTAGAAATATTGTTGATTTTTTTATCGTTTTTATATATGTACGTATTCATGGAAAAATGTATTATCAGGCCAGAAACATGGATTAATAATTAAGTCAAATATATATAATTCGTAACAATATAACAATATCAGTATACAAATTAATTCGAAACAATATCAGCATTTAAATTAAGATTATTTTTTAATGTAGTCATTAATATCTTCAGTGGTTGCTTCAGAAGTAAAACGGGATATAACAAGTAAGAACATTAAATTTGGCTGTGCCGAATATTTGACACCCTCCAACCGTGTTATAAAAATATTAATATAATCAAAGTAGTTAATACTAAAAGATAGAAAAGGCTATATTTCACATTACCATTTTAAGATTTTAATTTTTATTAATTTAAATCTATAGACCAATGTTATATAATACAAAAATATATTATCAGTGTCGACTGAATACTTTGGTTTTCTCGGAGGATGTAGATGTAATAACTATATATAGAAGTTCTATTTCAACTAAACTTTTCATTACCAAATACAAAAATATTATATTAAATAAAAAAAGAACCTTTTTAAACTCTTTCTTTTAACTAATACTCTCTGTCTGCCTGTCTGTCTGTCGTGGGTCAACCCCATTCCCCCTTATCCAATTGATCTGAAGCTTGGCCAATAGTCTTGTTGGGACTACAGATTAATTTTGGGATAGCCACGCACAGTGACGCATAGTCACGCACAGTCACGGAGTGATCTAACTGCCATTTCCCTCATCCGATCGATCTGAAACTTGGTCCATACACTTGCTCTGAAAAATAGATAAACTTTGACTTAGTAACGCACAGTCACGGAGAGATTTAAAATGGATTTCCCATCATACAATCAATCTGACACTTGATCGATATACTTATTTGCTGTAAAGAAAGATTAACTTCGACACAGTTTCGCACAGTCACGCATAGTCACGCACAGTCATGGAGAGATTAAGACATCACTTCCCCTCATCCGATCGATCTGAAACTTTGTCCATAGACATGTTGTGGCCAAAGATTAATTTTAAGATAGTCACACACAGTCACGCATAGACACGCACAGCCACGGAGTGATTTAAACCCCATTTACCCTCAGCCGATCGATCTGAATCTTTGTTCATAGACATTGTGACCAAAGATTAATTTTAAAATAGTCACGCAAAGTCACGCACAGTCACGGAGTTAGATTATTTTATTTCTAACACAGAGATGGATATTAATTTACTGCTGAAAATAGGCAAAGTTACAGAATTTTGATCATATAATAATGAAATTTGACGTTTCTTAAATAAAATTTTGAGTTGAGAATTGTTCTAGACCACTTAAATAAGTTTTTTAGGTTTATAGCATACGAAATAAATAACTGGGAATATATTTTGCAGAAAAATATTTTATTTAGTTTTGGTGATTTGACTTTGGCGTATTGTTTTTTGCGATTTTTGTTTTTTTCGTTTTCTGATTTTGGCGATTTTTTTTTATTCGCGATTTCCGTTTTTGGCTATTTTTGATTTTGGCGCTTTTTTGATTTTTGTTGTTCGCGATTTTCGATTTTCGAAATTTTTGATTTAGGTGACTTTTGATTGTGGCGATTTTTGTTATTCGCGATTTTCGCCTTTGGCAGTTTTTTGAATTCGGCGAATTTTTTTTTGCTATTTTTGATTTTGGCGATTTTTGTTTTTCGTGATTTTCGGTTTTGACAATTTTTGATTTTGTCGACGTTTGTTTTTTGCAATTTTTGATATGCGCGATTTTCGGTTCTGGCAATTTTTGTTTTTTTTTTTTGTAACTTTTATTTTTGGCGATTTTTATAATTCGCGATTTTCGGTTTTGGAGATGTTTGACTTAGACGATTTTTTTTTTTGTGATTTTTGATTCGGACAATTTCTTTTTTGTTTTGATTTTGGCGATTTATGTTATTCGCGATTTTCGTTTTTGGCGATTTTTGAGTTCTGCGATTCCTCCCATATTTTCTGCCCATGTACACACTCACATTGGTATTTAATATAATTCTCAAAGGTTTTAAGACTGTCATTTTCTTAGTACTTCATTTTTTTTTATAGGAGGTCCGATCCCGCCCACTTTTTGGACAACTACTCACATTAATAAATTATGAACTCAAACAAAGTCCCAAGCGCTCACTATTACAGTACTCCAGTTATATGATATTAAATACATATTTACTTTGTATGGGGGTGCTACTATCATTGGTCCGATTCTGTCCATTTTTCATCAGCCCACTCACATTAATATTATACTATAATACTATTACAGTACTCCAGATAGATAAATGACTCTTCAAATTAGTTTAATATGTACATTAGGGTGGCCCTTAATAAAAAAAGTGTTCAAACTCTCGGTCAAACCCCCTAGAAATAGCAAAAAAACTGAGAAATACAAAGTTTTGGGCCAATCAAAAAACATTTAGTCGTGCCTCAACGCGATTGAAAATTTCAAGTGTGTTTGTAAGGGGAAAATATGACCTTTTTTCAGATTTTGCGCAAATTTCGTTCTACAGTTTAATTTTTCCGACAAGTTGTTATATAATTCGCGATTAGTATTAAATTATCCTTTCAAAAAGCTACAAAACTTCAAAATCGAATAATACATCGCCAAGAAATAGCAAATGACCCAGACCACTTTTGTGCTAACAAAACTAGCTCATGAAATTTGATGGCATTTTTTTCAACTTTGAGAAATTGATTAAAGCCATAATTTCTTTCTATACTTCTAAGGACTTAAATGTGAAATATTGTTTTATTACCACGTTGGTAACCATTGCGCATTGAGACCGAAAATGGGAAATTTTTTTGATAAAATTTTGAAAACTCCTTTTTTAAGTTTTAAAAAATTTTCTTCATCAAAATTTAAAAAATTTGATCTAAAACTTTAGGGTTTTATTAAACACATGTCACAGATTAACTGTGTGAATTTTTAAGTAAATCCCTGTGACGGAATTTTTTGGACAATGATTTTATTTTTTCGGATTTCGAGGAAAATGGGATTTTAGTAAAATATTCTGAAAATGTACTCTTTCTAAATACAAAAATTCATCATTTTTCTAATTTTAAATGCTATATTTTATCTTAGTATCCTAAGGTTTCGGAAAAAAATAATATGACCCCATTAACCCTTTTGTAATTGTGGTCACATAAGACCCCAAGCTAGTAAAAGACAATTTATTCAAAAAATTCAAATATTTTGTAAGTGCTGTTGAATTTTTAGATGCGATGCTTTAAATATAATAACCAAATGTGACGACCTTCCGCTCCTTAAATTTGAGATAAATCCGAGAACGTTAACCCATTATTTGCCAAGGACAGCTTTGGATTTTAAGATATTTTTCAATAAAAATTACCGAAAACGAGTTTTTCTATTAAACTCGATGAAACCACTATTTCGGTTAATTTTTATTTATTTAACCCTTCAGTGCTCCTGGCATCAAAATAATCCGTTGTAATATACATACATTTGGTGCAATTACAGTACAACTTCGACAGTCCGGACACATATAGTTTTGGGCAAGTCCGGATTATCGAGTTGTCCGGACTATAGTAGTGAAAATTTTTAAAACAATCTAAGTGAATTAAATACATACATATGTACTATGATTTATTAAAAAACATTAAATTATTACATTAAATTATTATATTAAATATATGTATGTATACATATTATGATTTATTGAAAAAAGAAGTTATTTTGTGCTGACTAACTTTGTTGAGATGAATGTTTTGTGCTTTTTGCTCAATTCTCTTCAACAAAAGAATATCCTGCAAATCAATATTATTCTCCTCAGCTCACTGAATACAAACTGAAAATGATTTCTTTGCATCTGCAGTAGATATATTTGTTTTAGCAGCCATTTCTACAAAGTCTTCTTCAGAGTCCATAAGCAGCACTGGCGATTCTTTTTGTTTAGCATGTTGTATTATTTCTTCATCGGAAAACTCCAATGAGAATTCATTTGCACCAGTTGCCCAATCATTGATATCTTTTTCAGTTAGGTCATTACTGAATGTCATAGCTCCAATCAAATTTTGAATGGATTTTATGCCATCAGCGATGCTATCAGACAGCAGTTCTTCACGCAGAACCTGAAGAGGTATCAAATCTTCATCATCCCAACAAGATGCAGTTCTTGGCCACAATGCAGACCAGCTTTTCTGAATATTTTTTTCGCTAATGCTTTGCCATGCTAAATCCAAGAAATTAACCGTATCTTTAAGGCTAAACATTTTTAAAGTTTTAACCACATCGACGTCATCAGCATTTTCTGATAAAATATGTTGCAATAATCGCTTTTTGTAAGTAACCTTTACATTTTGTATTAAATTTTGATCCATAGGCTGTAATATTGCTGTTCAATTTGGTGGTAAAAACATAACTTTAAAATTTGGATCAAAATTTATTTCATCCGTTTTAGGATGTGAAGGAGCATTATCTAATATCAATAATTCTTTGAGTGGCCTGTTAACCTGTGTTAGAAATTTTTTCACTTCTGGAATAAAATGGTTTTCGAACCAGTCGAAAAAAATGGACGTAGACATCCATCCTTTATTAGTTGCTTTATATACCACTGGAATTTTATAACCTTTAAAGGCTCTTGGATTAGCAGATTTGCCAATAACCAAAAGAGGCAGTTTATGTGTTCCGGCAGCATTTGAGCATGGCATAAATGTCACACGATCTTTGGAAATTTTTCTTCCTGGGGCTGATTTTTCCTTCGTATGCACCCATGTGTTACCAGGCAACACTCTCCAGAAAGCGGCAGATTCGTCTGCATTATAAACTTGATCTTCACTCAAATCCATCTCAGCAACAATGTCAGCAAAATTTTTTTTAAACGGCTCTTTCATCGCTGGAAACTTTTTCACCACAAATTTTTAGATAACGAATACCATGCCGTAACTTAAATTTGTCTAACCAGCCTGAGCTCGCTGAAAAATCGTCCTTTCCCGTTATCTTTGTATAAAACAATTTGGCCTTTGCTTTTAGTATTTCTGATGAAATCGGGATATGATTGTTTCTTTGCTGCAAAAACCATGTGTAAAGCGCATCCTCTAACTCTGGATATTCAGCTTTTTTCATAACTTTTCTTTCTCCTAAAAAAAGAAAATACATATGTTATGAAAGTGGTTTTATATATTATTTTGTTTTAATATTTACCGGGTCCGTTATAGGTATTCGAAATAAATTGTTTTATTTTCTCCTTATTTTTTTTAATGTCGCAAATCGTTGATTTAGGAACATTAAATTTTTCGGCAACATGCCTAATAGATTTTCCCTCATCAAGACTTTTTAAAATTTCACACTTTTCCTTTAAAGTTAGTGTTTTATGTTTGCGTTTATTATTTAAAGACATGGAGCTTGGTATGAAATTAGTCAAACACGCTTGCTAAAGGATGCACCGAAACTGAAGTAATGATAGTGCCAAATGTAAACAAAGGTAAGAATAATAAAACAAACAAAGTAAAAACGGGAAACCGCCGAAATTTTTTTTTTTTCTTCCATGAAAAAAATTGTCCGGATTGTAGAGGTAAAAATATTATTTTGTCCGAAATGTAGAAGTGTCCGAACTGGCGCATGGCGTGTCCGGACTGGCGCATGTCCGGACTGTCGAAGTTGTACTGTATCTGCTTATTGCTCGCGAATATAAATTAAAACAACTTTTAACCAATTTTGTTGTAAAATTATTTTATGTATAAAAACTATCTATATTTTTCTAAATACAATAAGAAGACCCACAAATAACTAATAAACGACAATTTATTCAAAGGAATATGAAATATAAAATTAATATAATGATATAAAATTAAAGAAAATCAATACTTATTGCAAGTCGTAAGTGATTACAGAAAACAATTTGAATCGCACACTAAATCATCCTTAAATACACCAAAATAAATAGAATTAATTTTGTATATCATATTCTTTTTAATAAATTATTTTTTATTACCTTTGCGTTGTTTGTGGGTCCTCTTATTGTATTTAGAAAAATATAACAAAATTGGTTAAAAGTTGTTTTAATTTATATTCGCGAGCAATAAACAGATAATTGTACCAAAGATATACCACAACGGATAATTTTGATGCCAGTAGCACTGAAGGGTTAAATAAATAAAAATTAACCGAATTATTTTTCTTAAATTCGAAATAGTGGTTTCATCGAGTTTAACAGAAAAACTCGGATTCGGTCAATTTTATTTAAAAATATCTTGAAATCCAAAGCTGGACTTGGCAAATGATGGGTTAACGTTCTAGGATTTATCCCAAATTTTAGTAGCGGAAGTCCTACACATTTGGTTATAATATTTTAAGCACCGCATCTAAAAATTCAACAGCACTTACAAAATATTTGAATTTTTTGAATAAATTGTCTGTTATTAGCTTGGGGTCACATGTGACCCCAATTACAAAGGGTCATATTATTTTTTCCGAAACCCTAGGCTATTAAGATAAAATATAGCATTTAAAGTAGAAAAATTATGAATCTTTGATACAAAGTATTTAGAAAGGGTACATTTTCAGAATATTTTACTAAAATCCCATTTTTCTCGAAATCCGCAAAAATAACATCCTTGTCAAAAAAATTCCGGCTCAGGGATTTACTTTAAACTTCATACAGTTAATCTGTGACATGTGTTTAACAAAACGCGAAAGTTTTCGATCCACTTATTTAAATTTTGTTTAAGAAAATTTTTTAAAACTTAAAAAAGGAGTTTTCAAAATTTTATCAAAAAAATTTCCCATTTTCGGTCTCAATGCACAATAGGTTACCAACGTGGTAATAAAACAATACTTCACATCTGAGTCTTTAGAAGTATAGAGACCAAAGAGAGATTATGGCTTTAATCAATTTCTCAAAGTTGAAAAAAATGCCATCAAATTTCATGAGCAAGTTTTTTTTAGCACAAAAGTGGTCTGGACATTTGCTATTTCTTGGCGATGTTTTATTCGATTTTGAAGTTTTGTAGCTTTTTGAAAGGATAATTTAATACCGATCCAGAATTATATAACAGCTTGTCGGAAAAATTAAACTATACAACGAAATTTGCGCAAAATCTGAAAAAAAAAAAGTCATATTTTCCCCATATAAACACACTTGAAATTTTCAATCGCGTTGAGGCACGACCAAATGTTTTGTGATTGTCCCAAAACTTTGTATTTCTCAGTTTTTTTGCTATTCGCATATTTCTAAGGGGTTTGACCGAGAGTTTGAACACTTTTTCCCCCTCCATATAATGAAGGGCCGCCCTAATGTACACGTACATAGTTTCAGAACTCTTGCTATCGCAGTACTCCAGATATTATATGTAAAATTAGATGTTAAAAATTCATTTTCTATGGGAAAAATCCAAAAAATTTAGCCTAATTTTCCTTCTGGATAGGCAGTTTCAAGGCGATCGGTCCAGTGGTGTAGTCTTCTATAAACCACAAACAAACATACAAAGCTATGTGATCAGGGTATAATGAGTTTGTAACTACCAAAAATACTTTTGTGACAGCCATAGGATGAACGCTATTGAAATTGGTAAAATCGGTACATAATCAGACCTAGCCTACAATCAAGTAACCCCTAGCAGACCAATTAAAATTGTCTTAAGATCCTTATAAACACATATGTGTCCATAAAATTTTGTGTATGTTTGTGTATGAACAAAACCCTGTAGTCCCCATATACAGATGATTCCCTATCTTTACTTAAATCTACCAGAAAAACAAAAATATTCCATACTTTTTTTTTTTTTTGAGATTTGGCTTATACATATGATTTTGAGAAAAATATATAGTTCTGGTCCGTTAATTTTTTGACCTAGTCCCCATATAAAAATAACATAAGATATGAACTTTTTCTGCACGCCACAAACAAATTTGGTTTATGCTTATTTTCTGTATCCAGTAATTGACTCAGCATATTTGAATCAAACAACCTATCTAAACGGATGGGATAGCACATCGTATTGTCGATCTAGAGCGATTATAATTTTCTTGTTTCTTTGCAATTTAAGAGGAACTGTTGGAGACCAAAGCTTAAATACTTATTTGTCAAAGTCAACAAAGGTAAGGTGTAGCAAGTTTATTTACTTCGCTGATTTTTAACTAAAGTTCCATGAAGCTAACGATCATATTTACTAGATCCGCTAACGCATTTTAAGGCTAAGATTTGCAGTTTGTAAAGCTAAAAATTACTTTCACATTATTCGAACGTTATTCAAAAATGAGGGCGAGTTTTACAGCTCGCTTAATTACACTTTACAAAATCATGTGAAAACGAGTTGGCGATAACAATTCCATCTGTTTGAGGGCGGAACCGTTACGTTAAGTATAAAATATAATTATTATTGATTTTAAAAATTTCGCTTTAATAAATACAACAATATTTTGTGGGGAAAAATTTCTGAGTGTATTCGAATTTGAAAATTAACACATTTCTAAACTGTTTGTTTTTCAAAAAATGACAAAAATTAATTTAAATCATCGTAAAATAAGTCAAGGATATAAATAAAGTTGCTAATATTTAAATAACAAAAAAGAAAATAAAAACAAAAATAAATGCTTTCAGTCACATGAACATTTTTAGAAAAAAAATTAAATAAAATTAAATAATAAAGAATTTACCAAATCTGTAGAAAAAATGTATCATCTCAAGTTTCGTTTACTAATATTTTGGCTTTTAATCAAAACAAGTTTGGATTTTTTATTGTTTAATTTAAAAAAATAAAATATATATAAATTTTTGTAATATAAACTGTATGATCAAAGGTACGTGATTTTTTTTTATCTTTTTGCAGTACATGTATTTTTTTAAAAAAGGTGTTAAATAGATGCAAGTAAATGAAAAGGAAATCAGTCCATATAAAATTTTAGTTGTTGTGGTTCAATTTGTTTGCTTGCCATCAACAAGCTTTAAACTGCCATTAAAATGTAATTAGCCAATCACTGAAATTTTTTGTCATATTTGAAAGCTTTGACAAATAAACACTAATCAAATTTGACATTTACTAATAATAATGCAGAGTTATTTCGCAAAGATTAATTAAACTAAATTGATGTTGAGAAATCTTTTAAAATTTTCATAGGGATTCTGGATTCTTTTGTTATCGAGCCGTTAATACGAATGATTAACTTATTTTTTCTTCTTAACCCTTTCCTACCGGCTACCAGAAATAATAAAAAACTATTCGTTATTCTTTTTTATTTCATAAAGGTATCAGAAATTAAACAAAACATATTGTATTTCAGATTTTTCTTTTAACTCTTATGATAACTTTTATAACCTAGACTTAAAAGTACCGTCAGTGTGTTAGAGTATATGTTATTTATTTCCTTCATGGTATTCAGCAAAACTATTTTTTTTCTCATTTACGCATAAAAAACATTGCAGTGAGTGAGGCTTAGACTGCATATTTTTCCTGCTGCAAACTTCGCATCTTCCTTTTTTTCTACAAATGTTGGCAAATGTGCTCCTCTGTTTCCAAGCCTTACATCTCTTACTGTGGAAAAAATAGCTTTGCGCCTTTTGTTAGAAGAAGAGATTGAAAAATATAGTGTGGATGTTCCTTTTTATACCATCCACCCCAGTGTGCAGAGGGTATATATAAGTTTGTCATTCCGTTTGTAATAATTAGAAAAAAAATGTTGGACCCCATAAAATATATATATTTGTGATCCTTATAACAAGCGAAGTTGATATAGCGATGTCCGTCTGTCCGTCTGTGGAAATCACGATGACGGCTTCAATCCTGCAGCTAGGGTGCTCGTTGGCATAAACAATGATTCACTGCCATCCTGAGAAGTAAGCTATTTAAAATTGTTCAAATCGGTTGATTAGGTACCGAGAATTGATTGAAGAAGTAAAAAAAAGTCTTGGAAAAATATGATTTGTCTCTGTTGTTCTTGTCATGATCACGCCATTACTAGGCTAACTGGGGCTCTCGTTTTTAGTGAGAGTGATTATCCAACATCATGAGAAGGTTTCTATTTCAAAAATCATGAAAATCGGCTTAATAGGTCCCGAGAAATCAATGAAGAAGTACAAAAAATTTAAAAAAATATATGTTTCTGTATTTTTCTTGTTGTTATTCTAAATGTTGTATTGTTGTCATAGCTGGACTTGTTGTTTATGTGGTCGTTGTGATAATATATAATAAAAACTAACCCCTTGTACATTTTGTTATCAACTCTGGTAGAAAAATTTTAAAGTTTCCATTGTTTTGGCCTTGCAAAAAAAAAATTGTAACATCATTTCTGTCATCGCCAAGAGCCAGCCTGCAAAGGTTCAGATCAATTGAGTCACGGGAAAGGGGTTAAAAATCGATCCAAAATTTTGTCGACAAGCAGAGAAGCAGACACTGCGAGTTAATATAAAGGGAGTAAAAATTCACCAACATCTACAGCAAATAATGCTAAACTGCCTGTTGTTAATAAAAAAAAAAAAACAATGCAAATTTACCGATATTTTTTGTATAGAAGGTGCCACGCCCATTGGTCTGATCCGGCCCATTTCTTTTCCGAGTACTAACATTGATAACTTATAAACTCACACAAAGTTCCAAGGTTTCCACCATTATAGTACTCCAGTTATATCATATTAAATATTTTTACTTTGTTAGGGGAATTCCACTGATCTGAGTCCGCCCAATTACTTTCCGACTACTCACATAAATAACTTATGAACTCGCGCAAAGTTCCGAGGCTTTCTCTATTACTCTAGATATATGACATTAAATATTTACTTTGTTTGGTGCGTGCCACACCCATTGGTCCAATTACATCCACTTTTCTGCGACTCTTCAAATTAGTTTAATATGTACATGTACATAGTTTCAGAACTCTTGCTGTCGTAGCACTCCAGATACTCCAGATATTATATGCTAAAAAGTCACTTTATAAAGTGAAAAATCCAAAAAAAAAAAAATATAGGCTATTTTTCCTTCCAGAAAGGCTTACTGTACCTACTGAAAAAATTGTGAAACGATTGGTGTAGTAGTGTTGTAGCCTCCAATAAGCCACAAAGAAACAAACAAAAATATGAAGTAAAAATTAAAAAAAATACTATTAAAATTTGATTTCTGGCAACATCTCTAATATGTGCAATGTGTAAAACTGCACATATGGCAATTCTTACGAAACTGCGAATAGTAGAAATTAGAAGTATAAATATATAAATAATCTGAAAAAAATTAAAAGTATGTTTGATAGTGTTGTATCTTCTGAAATTAATATTAAGTAAAATGTATGGTATAAAACAGATTCGTAAGCACATTGCTCGTAGGCTTGACTTTATGTGAGTAAATTAAAGCACATGACCAGAAAGTGCAAGCATGAGTGTATGTGAAGTAGAAAAATTTCATATAGAAAGAATCCAATCAATTATAAAAACAATTATTACAATGTTTAATGCAATCACTGGTGAAGGCCGAAATGCCAGAAACCGGTCTGATTAAGAGTGGAATGTGGCATCGTAGTTAGCGACGTTATAAAACTTGGTGTTCAGATTAGAGACTATTGCAGGATTTGTAATAATGAAAAAGAACCAGAACCAGTATATCTCCTGCTTTCTGAATGTTCAGCCATCCAAGATAGAAAATTAGGCGGCCAGAACTGCTGATATTTAGAAATTTGTGAAATCTAGCATAAACCACAATAATACTGAGTCAAGATAACAACAAAAAAAAAAAAAAACAAACGTCGAAAAACGTCAGCAACCAAAAATATAATAAGGAAGAAACTTTTCCGATCAACGATACATTTATTTATACTATTAAAAGTACCTACCATTAATTTACAGAAAGAAAAAAAAAGGTTAAATTCATATCGATTTGCTTTCCAAACTTTCCCGAATTACTTTTGTATGAAAGGCTTTGAGTTCCTTTTTTTATTTTTTGATTAAGCAGTTGAAAGTATCACTAGTTCTTAGTTGGGGAATATTTGAGGCATTGATTTCTTTTGGCAGAAATTCGATTATTTTCTTTTAAGTTATCAATTGAAACCAGTAGAGTGTCGTAACTTTTTATAAATCTCTGAAGCGCTGGAATATTTTTCATTTACGTATTGACAGCTAATCCTCTTTTGAAAATCACTGGTTCACTGATGCCGCGTCCACTTATTTGGATTTTTCGAGTGACACATAGGACTCGTCAGCCATCACATATTTAAGGTGGCAGGAAGCGGAAAGGTATAATAGTTTTTAGCAATTTGAAGCAACCTGAATTTAATCAGTGCCAAGTATTAGCTCGAACAGTTTAATTAGACGGATTTTCTTCCCAAAATTCACAAAATATTTTTTGACGTTCTATTTATAATAATACATTTTACTAAATTATTTTACTTCGGTATTGACAACTATTTATTTATTTATTAGAAATTAACTTACAATTAAGGTATATAACAAAACAATGATAATTGTTAAAATATATGTATAATTAAATGCAGTTAAAAATGTTTGCTGATTTTAAGTAATTGATAATTGTTAAAATATTTTCATCAGTTGGATCGGCAAGTAGTTCCATCGGATCTTTATTGTTGAAGCAACGGGATCTTTGAGTGTAGAATTTTGGGCATTCTGCTAACAGATGTGAAGGATCGGTTGGATAGGTTAGGTTGCAGCTACACGGGTATGTAATTGGGAGTTTTAAAATACAGCCATGCGTGATTTTGTGTGTCCTAGTCAAAGCCGTATGAATTTTGTTAAGTCCATTCGGTTTATATTTGAGATTATGTTTTTGTTAATGGTTTTTAAAATTCCACGATCATTATTATTTACTTTTTTGTACCAGAAAGATGTTCGTTGATAGGTTGTATCCTTATGTTTATGATGAGATATTATGTATCTGGATAAATCATTAGTGTTGAGGTTTTCAGTTGTAATTAGAGGCGCTCTTAAGGCGTATTTAGCTACAGTGTCAGCATACTCGTTCCCAGGTATATTGCAGTGGCTGGGTATCCAAATTAATTTGATGTTGGGATATTTTCTGATTATGATGCCACGGACTTTCGAGGCATATATGTTGTTGTTAGGGATGTTTAAAATGGATTTCAGAGATGAAAGAGAGTCGCTACAGATAGCGTATTTGCCATTTTTATTTCCAACATATTCCATAGCTTTGGTTAAAGCTATTAATTCTGCAGTCAGTATAGAGCTGTGTTGTGGTAAGTTTCCTACATAGATGACGTTATTTTCTGTTGTAATGCTAAATCCAATGTTGTTCTCATTTTTTGACCCATCTGTGTATTTAAAGTGGTAGTTTTTTAATTGTTGTTAATGCCATTAAAAAGAGAGCGAAATTGCTGAGGATTATTATCGGTTTTTGTAAATTGGTGTAGTGATATATCGACGCTGTTTTGTTCGAGTGACCAAGGGGGAAAGGTTTTGCGTCTGATTGGATGTGAGGTGATCGGTATGTTGAGTTCATCACATTTATGTTTAATTTTTGCAATTGTTGACGGTATTCTGGCATTTTTTTTTTTTTTTGATTTTTTTACTCCATCGAGTATTTTTTTAAGAGGAGTTGTGTTGTCATAGAAGGACTTATATAATTTTGTGGTGAGGATGTCTCTTTGAATTTCCAGAGGAAGAATATTAGCCTCAGCGTAAAGGTTATGTATCCGAGAAGTGCGAAAGGCACCTAGTGAGCATCTAATGGCTGAGTTAATGTGTTTATTTAATTTCGCAAACAGCGATCTTGAAACGTAACCAAATATAGGTAGACCATAATTTACTTTAGATAGGATAAGCGCTTTAGTGATTTGAATTAAGGTATATGTATTGCAGTTGAACTTTGATAATATTTAGATGCTGTTGTAATGATTGAACTTGATTTTCAATATGATCTTTCCATCCGTATCTTTTGTTGATAATTAGACCTAATAATTTAAGGTTTTTAACTTCAGTGAGTTGTAATCGATTAGATATTATTTCACATTTGCAGAGTTTTTTGCGGCATATATGAATGTATTTGCATTTTGTTGGAGATACTCCAGAGTAATTGCACCAGTCAAGTATGTCCTTAAAAAAGTTGCTGAGATTTAATACTGGATTTTTGAGTTTGCTTGATTTTATAATTAGGTTAAAGTCATCAGCGTAGGACGTAAAATCAACTTGGATTGAAATAACTTGGCACAGTTTGTTGTAGGCTATAAGAAACAGTATTACAGAAAGTGGAGATCCTTGTGGGATGCCATTATGAAGTGGGAATGCAGTTGAATAATGTGACCCAACTCTTACTTTAAATTTGCGATTTTTCATAAAATTTATAATATAGTTAATTATTTTTAGTCCGACTGTCCAAGCAATTAGTTGGTCTATTATGGTGTGTAATCCTATTCTGTCGAAAGCTTTTTGGAAATCCAACGATACCACTGTTATGTGCTTACGGAGCGAAAGTGAGTCAGAAATTTGGTGATCTACGTATAACTGACTGTCCATTGTCGATTTTCCTTTTGTGAAACCAAATTGTCGATTATTTAATAGTTTGTGAGTTGTTAAAAACTACCATAGTCTATTTGAAACGACTTTGTCTAACACTTTGGATAGGCAAGGGTTAAGTGATATGGGACGATATGAGTTAAGACAGGTTTTGTCATTACCTTTTTTATAGATTGGTACGGTGATGCTAATTTTAAACTGCTGCGGGATATATGAGTTAAAAATTTTATTAAAAAGTTGAAGTATTCGTTGTTTCATTATGATAGGAAGTTGCTTAATCATCGAATATGAAATTCTGTCCAAAGCTGGTGTTTTGCCTTTAAGTTTATTTAATACTGCATTTAGTTCGGACATATTGAAATCTATCTCAATTTTACTAGCCTCTAAGCTTGGTTCTGTTATTGGTGGGGTTCAATAATAAATTATATTTTTTTGATTGAAATTCAGAGGGAAAGTTGCAGTCGGATGAGTTTTTTGACCAGAATTTTCCTAGTTCGGAGGCTATTTCAGTTTTATTTGTTATTAGGTTATTAGGATTTGTTTGTGAAGATATTCCATGTATAGTTTGGATTGATTCGTAACCAGTAAAAGACTTTATATTTGACCATATGTTTTCAACTCGGGAAGTTGGATTTATGGTGGAGGTAAATTTAAATATTGATTCTTTTTTAGCTTTTTTAATTTCACGTTTAAATAGAGCGTTGTTTCTTTTGTAGTTTATTAGGTTGGTGGTAGTTATATTTTGTTTGTAAACATTCCAAGATTTGTTTTTATTTTTTTTTAGTAGCTCCAGGTTGCAGTTCCACCAAGGAACCTTTTTGGGAATTGTTGGATGAGTTTGTGGTATTGAAATATTCATGGCTTGATGAATAATTCTGCATATATTGGAAGCTTCTTTGTTTATGTTATCACTTCTGGATCGTTCAAGTTCCAAATATATGCATTGGTTTTGATATGCAGTCCAGTTTGCTTTTTTCATAATAAATTTGGCACTAAATGTTGAGTTAGACTGAACCGGTTGACGGAATAGGGTTATGATGATGGGAAAGTGGTCGCTACCATGTAGAGTATTTTCTATTTTGCATTCTGAATGTAGGGAAAACGAGGGGGACAGAAGGATAGGTCGACATGTGAAAAGGTGGAATGAGTGTTGAACAGGGTTGGGGAGCAGTCATTTAATAATACAAGCTCATTGTTGTTAATATAATTTGCTAGTATTTTGCGTCTTCTGTTGTTTGATGGTGAGCCCCAATTTCGGTGCCAACTGTTAAAGTCTCCCGTTATCATAATCGGTTGGTTAATGTTACTAAATACATTAAAAAGATTTTCATTTTATTTGGACCGATGTAAGATGACGCTATTTTAAATTTTAACTTTGAGTGAATTTCTATACATATGGTATCAAAATCAGTTCTGACATCAATTCGTTTGTGTTGTAATGATTTGTGGATGAGCAATGCAACACCTCCATATCGGGTGGTGGATGTGTTCAAACAGTACATTTTGTAGTTTATTGGAATGGGAATAATAGTAAAATTGTGAATATGTGTTTCTTGTAAAGAAATTATTTTTGGACAGTAAAGTTTTACCAGTAGCTGTAGCTCATTATAATTGTTTATAAAGCCATTTATATTCCATTGAAGTATATTTAATGTCATATGAAATATAGAAATAAAATTATGATTTTGGATGGTAAATTTAGTTTTGGTTAGGTAATGAACTATTTTTTTTTTACTTTGTTCAGCATTATACATTTTTGGTACGTTTGCTAGCATTATCATTGGCCTTTCGTATTTGTGTTCTGGTTCTTTCAGAGGTATTTTTAGGTAAGATTTTGGGGGAAGTTTTGCCGTCGGTATTATTGTTTTGTGATGATGTACTGTCGGATAGTTCTGCATCTGACATAACATCAGAGTGTTGGATTACTTCACTGTTGTTGTTGTTCTTTTTGGAGGAGGCATGTTATGCGGTTTATCATGAGAAGAGTTGGTAAAATTGAAAGAAACTGTGTTTGTGGTTGAAGATTGTTGTTGGATGGGTACAGATGATTGGTTGTTGGTACTTCTTGTTATTGATGAGTATGATGTAGCAGCAGAGGGGTGACGATCATTATATTTATTTATAGCAGTTTTTCTGTTTGTTTTTTCTAATGTGATGATTGCTTGAATCTCTTTCTCTTTTAAAAATAAAGGGCATGATTTAGCATTAGCAGGATGATTATTATTTTCTTTATTTTCTTCTTTACAATTAATACACATTTGGGTATGAGAGCAAATTTCGTTAATCTCTTCATTAAGATGGTAATCGGATGAGCAATTAGAGCATATTTTAATGTTTTTGCAAAACTTAGATAAATGTCCAAACCGAAGGCAGTTTTTGCATTTTAAAGGGAGAGGAATGTATGGCCTTATTTTAACTTTCTCATAGCCGATAGATAATTCTGCGGGTAGAGAAGTAGAGGCAAATGTTACGATTATTAAACCGGTTTCTTTAAGTTCGTTATGTATTTTTCTTAAAATTTTTGTACGTTTTGTTTTTTGAGTTTATGTAGAATTTCTTCTTCTGGTATATTGCGAAGGTCATTTGAATATACGATACCTCTAACAAAGTTAAGAGATTGATATTCGCACATTTCAACACAAATAGATTCAGTGAGCGAGGTCAATTGAATCAAACTTCCAGCCTGAATAAAATTTTTAGTTTTAATAAGAATTGTTTCATTTAATAATTTCTTGCATGTATCGACTTCACCTCCGCATACATTATCTATGACTTCTTTAATTAAGAAAGGTGACACTTCTGATAAAGTTTTTTCACTGTTCACACGTTTCATCAAAAGGTATTTTGGGCCGGGTGTTAAAATTGTGCAAGACTTATTTTTGTCCATAGTAATGGGCGGTTTATTGTTTTGAGCTCGGTCCGGCGGGTCTCCCATTATTACTAATTATAAAAAACACAAAACTCAGATATGCAAATGAAAAGAGATATATGATATATTTTAAACGATAAAAAAGAAAAAAAGAAAATACAGCTCGCGTTACAGTCATTACGTCTTGTGTAAACGACTTTACTACGAACACTGTATTGACAACTAGATACTATAGTTATACATATTTTCAGGACAAAAAGTGCTGTTATTGAGAACGCGTTTTGTTAGATTAGGGGTGTTATTTTACACAAACGTTACAATCGGTTTAGATAGATAATTTATTTCTTATATTTATCGTCAAAAATGTTTGTTTTTGGTTTTGCTACTACGAAGTCCTATGACCCAAAACATTTGTGAAAAATTTGAAAGTCGGTACGGGATCGCTGATATCAAAAATTTTTTATAATTTATCGCTGATGGTTTGTTTACAAAATCAAATAAATCACTTTTGAAAAAACATCAAAACATCAGCACAAAGTCATTACACCCTGACTACATAGTGGTATAGGGTATAAAAATGTATACTTAATACAGGACTTCACAGGATGCAACTTTGAGCAAACACATCTTAATGACAAGCAGAATTACCATTGTTATATGATTGTTTCCGTGTTTTGTAATACATATAAATAAATCAAGTCGGACAACTATTTTTTTGTCATGATAATTGGCCAAATGTAGCTCTGTGGGCCGCCTTTAGTAGAAAAATGTCATATAGAAACAATCTAATCAATTATAACATAACAATTACTACAATGTTTAGTATAATCACTGATGAAGGCTCAATGCCAGAAACCGATGTGATTAAGAATACGGAGTAGCTTTTATTTTTAGAAATATATGATTTCGTCTTCTTTACCACGCACTTTTAAAACGATATACAAATTTGCATATTAATTATAGTATTAATTGCAATCTGTCTGAAAAAATGAAAGTAACTTGATTATTTTTTTGACATTAATTTGTGTTGATATACACTAAATATCGCATGTAAATTTGAAAACATCACATGAGTTAAAACAAAATGACAATGGAGCTAAGAATCGACAACCGAATAATAGTAAGCAGACAAAAAAAAAATCATGTAAATGGGTTTTTCTCGAAAACTAAGTTACAAAGGAGAGCAAAATGGGCTTTAAGTTGACATCACCTACAACCAATATCAATTTCATATGAAAAATCCAAAAAAATTTATAAAAATGCGTTTTCTCGAAATCTAAGCTACAAAAATATCAATTTTATATGAAAAATAAAAAAAAGCGTTTTGCTCGAATTTACACTTATTTAACAACAATTTCGCAAGCGAACTGCTATTTAACTGTTGAGTAGTGTATTTTTTTGCTTTTACTTTCATCTGAAAATAAATTGATTGTTCCTTTGACATTAATTACTGTTGATATATAGCAAGCATCACATGTACATTAGGGTGACAGCCATTTTTTTTTTTTGGAATTTCAAGAAGTGCGGGTAGGATTATTATGACACTGAATCTAAAACTTTAGTGCGCAAAATTTGAGCCAAATCGGACAATGCTTTCTTGACGCGCATTGAGTTGAAAGTTCAAATATGCATTTATATGTAAAAATTATCAAAAAAAAAAAAAATAATTTTTCACAAAAATTTGGATAGTAATAATTGCGTTTCAATCAATTTAATTAATAAACCATAATCTAGAGTAAATTGTCTTTCTAATGAAACAACAAAATCTATTATCGGTTAAAAAACAGCCAGGTTATATCAAGTTCCCCAGGCAACAAATGCGCCGCAGACCACTTGATTAAGAAAAATCGGGCTCACATTTTTAAAGTCATTAAAATAATTTAACAACAACATTTTTGCATTCTCCTGATCCAAAAATGATCTTATGTAAAGTATTTTGCATCTCGTCTATTGTTATGACGTTCTAAATTAATGTCAAAACGGTACGTATTTTTTAGCGCTATTTCAAAATCTCCAATTTTATTTTTTAAAAATTTTGTTTAAGAACCTTTCAGAAATCAACGATTGAACTTCAAGGTCTTATTAACAAAATATATGTGATTAAAAATGCCAAATATTGTAGGTATCCTGTTCTTAATTTGGCGAGGGAAGCGTTTTTATTTCAGCGGATTTGAAGAAAAATATGATTTTTCATACTTTTTCAACTTTTAGGCTACATCTTTTTGGTGTTGCCATATTTCAAATATCTTTTATCAAAATATTATACCACTTGATATAAGTTTTCAATCTTGTAAATTAAGGTTAAATTGGAACACTATAAACTGTCCCTCTTTAAGGTCAATAGTCAAATTTAAAGAGATTTAAAATTTTTTAAAACAAAATATCGAAATAATATATATTTGCCGCAGAATTTCGATTAAACTTGTTGATAATATTTTAATAATTCTAAAAAAATAATATTCTGGACTTATTTTCTGAAATTAACTCGTGATGTCAAATTGACTCTCTATGAAAATCTTTAAATATTTCCTTCATCAGGTTGATGATGATGAATTAATTGATATAGAAGAAGGTAAGATATTTAAAAACAAGTAAGAAAATTATGGTCGGTCTAGACGGACTATACGATACCCTATACCATGCGTTTAGAGACCCTATCTCTGGATATAGAAAATAAGCATAAACCAAATTTGAATATCATTTTTATTAATTTTTTTTGGCTGCAGATAAGAAAAAGTTCATATCGGATGATATGTCTATATGGGGACTAGGTCCAAAAATGGACCGATCCTGACCATGGTTGGTAAAGTCTCTTGTATTTTGCGAAAATATTGAGATGAATCAGTGCAATATTTTTGTTTTTTGATAGATTTAAGTGAAGATCGGGAAGCAGCTCTATATGGGGCCTATGACCAAGAGTTGTCCCATAAGGACCGTTTTTGGACTATTCATTAATGGATGTAATAAACACATACAAACCCAATTTGACTAAGATCTATACGACAATTTGGATCTTATGGCAATTTATGTCGATTTTATAGGAGTCATTTGTATGGGGGCTAGGTCTGAACATGGAGCGATTCTCACCAATTTCAACAGTGTTCATCCCATGGCCGACGAAAGCTCATATACCAAATTTCATCAAAATATATTCATATTTGCGACCTGCAGTTTGATTACAAGGTTTACATGGACACACAGACGGACGGACGGACGGACGGACATCGTTAAATCGATTCAAAAAGTGATTCTGATTCGATCGGTATAATTAAAGATGGGTCTAGGTCAAATATTTTTGGTTGTTACAAACAGCAGCACAAAGTCATTATACACAAACCACATAGTGGTATAGGGTATAAAAACAAGGAATGAACGGACGTGAAGGTAGCGCCCCGGTAGGTGAGTAGGTAGCGTGCTCGCCTATCATGCGGGGGTCGTGGGTTCGATTCCCACCAGAGGCTTTGGTCTGTCGCTGCAAAAACCAGCAAATGGTCTTTGTCACCCGGCTTATCCATGTATCCAAAATTAGAATACAAATCTACTTTGTATTTTAATTAAAAAAAAAATTAAAAAAAAAAAATATTCATATTTGCGACCTGCAGTCTGATTACAAGCTTTACATGGACACGCAGACGGTCGATTCAAAAAGTGATTCTGATTCGATCGGTGTAATTAAAGATGGGTCTAGGTCAAAAATTTTTGGTTGTTACAAACAGCAACACAAAGTCATTATACCCAAACCACATAGTGGTATAGGGTATAAAAACAAAGAATGAACGGCCGCGAAGGTAGCATTTTAGGAGTGGAAACCGAAAAGAAAAAGAAGAAAGAAAAGTTAAACGAAAAGATATACAATTGCGTGTAAAGTTCAATCAGGAGTTACCATCATCTTCAACAGTTAAACAATTAATTAAATATTACACATTGTTGTGTTCTGAAATTGTTTCTTAGGAGCACTACATATTTACTATCGCCCATATTCATAATCAAATTCATACGAAAATTTCAAAATTTGTATGAAAAACAGTTAGCCAACTGCTAGAATTTGATTATGAATACGGGCGTATATATTTTAGCATGCTTTCATAAAATAACAAATACATTTGAGGAATTTTATAAATACATTAAATTTGATTTATTTAAAAAATGCTGATGAAGAAAATATTTATAGATTTTCATAAGGAGTCAATCATCAGCATCATCCTGATAAAGAAAATATTTTTTATAGATTTTCATAAAGAGTCAATTTGACATCAAGAGTACCCCATGGGTTAATTTCAGAAAATAAGTCTAGAATATTATTTTTTGGAGTTATTAAAATATTATTGTCCTATTTCGCTTAAATTTTGCGCACTAATAAATCCAGTGTCACAAAAATCCGACCCGCACAACTCAAAATTTGACAAACATTTTTTTTTATACAAACCTCTGTCACCCTAATATACATTTTAAAACATCACATGAGTTGAAATAAAAAACAAATGCTAATGGGACTAAGAAGCGACAACCGAATAATACTAAGCACACAACCTAAAAAAAAACCAATCACAAGACCTTTTACCTGGCACTCAATGGTACATTCAGCAACAAAATAAAAACAAAATAAAATTCAAGATGATAAGACACAAAAATATATTTAAAAACAAGTAAGTAAGAAAATAGTCGGTCTAGAACGAATATAAAATACCCTATACCATGCGTTTAAATACCCTTAGGTCCAACTAATTGGGTATAGAAAATAAGCACGAACCGAATTTAAGCGGAATTATTGTTAATTTTTTGCCTCTGGATATGAAAAAGTTCATATCGGATGTTACGTTTATGTGGGGACTAGGTCGAAAAATGGATCGACTTATTTTTTTGCAAAAAAATTTACAAACCAAATTTGAGAAAAATTTGTGAATGATTTTAGTCAGCTTCATATGTGGGCTATGACTAACAACTCTGTGATTTTCTGGAATAACCGCGTATGTCCATTTTTGTCAGTTTTGAGTTAACCATGCGAAATATATTAAATTTTAACGCTTTTTACATGTGTTAATTTTTTTTTTATATTTACCACTTCTGAGCTTTTTCTTTAAATAACGACGTAACTTAAATGTGTATTAAATTAATTTGCAGCACTAACGACGTATGTCAACCTACGTTTGATCGCTGACAAATTATTTTCTCAGAAAACGACACATAGCGACATACGTTGTTATTAATGAAAAAAAATTCAAAATAATTTTGGATTAGTTTTCAGTTTATAACCACTTATAAAAACTGTTGTGTTTATTTCTGTTATTTGTTGTCACCATTATTCTTGATACGTTGTTATATTCTCATCCGTCCCGTTAACTTTTTGTTGACGAACAAAGAAGTCAATTTTTCAAGCAACAACAACTTATGTCTACATGGGTGGTTGCATTGGTAGTTTTCTTTTTGAAAGAAAACGACGTTTGTCGACATAAGTTGTTTTATCTGCACACACTTTAAGTGTTATTTACCTATTGTTTTTTCGTCCTTCTCTAGGATCTATTCCTCTGAAGATTTTTGACTCAAAATTTTATATAAAGTATTTATTGCCCATATCTGCAGGACTGTTAAATAAAAAGTTCTAAAAACTTTATATCGAGCCCATAATTTCATATAAAACGTTTTTTGGCTACCCTGAACATTTTAATTTTATGACATACGCGGTTATTCTAAAAAACCACAGAACTGTCCTATGGGGTTTATTTTTGGACTACTGATAAATGGATGCAATAAACATCCCCAACTCAATTTGCCTGAGATATATATGATAATTTGAATATTATCGCAATCTTAATCGATAGGGGTCATTTGTATAGGAACTATGTCTGAACATGCATCGATTTACACCAGTTTCAATGGTGTTCACCCTATGGCCGATAGAAGCTTATATACAAAATTTCATCTATATATATTCATATTTCCGACCTGTAGTTTGATTACATAGTTTACATAAACACACAGACGAATGGACGGACATGACTAAACCGACTCAGTTGTTTTGAGTCGATCAGTATAATAAAAGATGGTTCTAGGTCAAATATTTTTGCTAGTTACAAACATCAGCACAAAGCCATTATACCCTGAGCACATTCTGGTATAGGGTATAAAAACTGTAGAAAAATTACATCATTAAACTAAAGCAGCATCCCAAAATACAAAAAGAAAAAACAAAACGAAAATTGACAATTTACAAAGTAAAATCAAAAATAAAAATCATGAAACGAAATCATATACTTTATGTTTAAGTTAACGCCTTTAGTAAAAAAAAAAATCAAAACAAAAAATTACAAAAACCAAAAAAACAATTTGGCCAATATTGACTAAAAATTTAAAAAGCGCGTGATGCCTTTCACAAAAGACAAAAAAAAGGAAAAATATATTAAGAAAAATCTCTTTAAAAATGTGCATGCATATATTAAAAAAAAAGAAAAAAAAAATTATGCAAAAACCCAAAAACAAGGTGCGTATATTGACCTGATTTTACTTTCGTTTGACTTTAATTTTTTCTTTAGTTGCGACTTTGTTGATCGAGCATAACATACAAGTTGTTCGTTGCTACTCGTACAAAAATTGTTTTTTTTTTTGTGTTTGTTTTTGCAGTTTAGACTGAAAAATTTGTTAAAGCTTTTATATTGTTTTGTTTTTTTCTTTGACTTAAGAGTAAATGCTAACACTTTTAACACTTTCTCTGTAAAATTCATATCGCTGTCAATTGTAGATTATGAATTAACAATTACAACAAAGTATGCATTTAGATAATTGAGCACATCTTTTTTTGATTATCTTAAAGATGCCAAATTATTTTTTCAAAGATTTTGCTCACGTTTTCAATTTGCACATTTGTGTGTGTGTGTGTGTGTGTGTGTGTGTGAGGAGTTTGAGAAGGTTTTGAGATGTTATAGGTAGGTAAAACGCATTCATATATGATCTGCTAGGTCGAACGTTGTATACCTTATATCTCGAAAAATCTCGCATATTCATTATATTAAACCCAAAAACCCTCCAAACTAAAAACGCCGAAAAAGTCAAAAAATTTTAAATTATTAAGAAAAAAAAAAAAAAAAATAAAAATTAAAAGTTTCGATATTAAAAAAAACTTTTTTGATCAAAAAATATTAACTGCGTTTTTTATTTTTTTTTTAATTTTTAAAATTGTTATAACGTTTGTTTCACAATTATCAGGTCACTCATTTGTTTACTATTTATATCTCCAGAACGAAACACAGTGGACCATTTCACGAGAAGACGGTGGATTGAAATTTTGATATGTGGTGGCGTTTTTGGTTAGTAGGTGGGCATTGTTTTTTTGATATAAATCGACCGATAACAAAAAAGTTATGGAGGGTTTTAAATACATTTTAATTTTTAGTTGAATTTTAGTATAAAAGTGAAGTGTTAATAAAACATGTTAAAAAAAATTTTTTTTTATGTCATTTGTTTCAGTTACTTTTACAACCAATACATATTAGCAATTTTCTAACCTAAGTCTTGTAAAAAAATGCTAAACTTTGGCCCCCGTAAATTTTTTAGTCCTAAGATTCGCAAGGGCCAAAAGTTGGCTTCTATAAACAGCTAGAGTTAAAATATAATTTATTAATTAAATTTGTATCTATTGTTTCGTTAACTATATATTTCTGTATATTGGCTTAAAAAAAACTAAAATAACATCAGTACAATAGAAATGTATCCAATTCTTATACATTTCTATTGTACTGATGTTATTTTAGGTTTCCTTGAAACTTGTTACTGGGTGATTTTTGAGGCCGCTAACTACAAATTTAGCATCAGATTTCCAAAATTACAATTCTGGATTTAGATTTTTAAAGTTCAAAATGGCGTATTTAATAAAACGAACAGAATTTAAAAATCCAATGGGATTCTCTTCGAAATTGTAAGTGAGGAGTTTTATAGAGCGCAGATTGGGAATATGGTATAACAATTTTTGAATTCAGTAAGAGTACGTACACTCCTTTGAATAAAATAAACCACAAATTTATATTTTCATTATTTATTTTATACTTAAAACTATTTTACTGGAAAATTTTTTTTTTTGCTTTTCATGTCATATCATTTTCTTGACGGTTTATCAATTTCTCTTTGCTTCGTAGGCCTACCGATTTTTTCTTTAATTTGAATTTATCGACATTTTTATCTTCTTTCGATTCTTTTTCTGTATGTAATAGTGGAGTTATTATATCTTAATCAAGAAATGTCAAGCACCACGCCATATGAAATGTAAACCGCTTGGTGCCTGTGCTGTCAACACACAAGAAAAATAAAATTTGAAAATATATGTAACGATAGTGCTAGTATCTGCTTTGTAAGATCAATACGAATAACATACAACCAAATTTTGCTAACACAAATAAGTAAATACTGAATTTTGAAAATCTGATGCCAGATTCATAATCATCAACCCAAAAAACCTCTGAATAATTAATTTCAGCCAAATCGAAATAGTTTTTAAATTTTGTTCGCATCCGCCATTTTGAGTTTAGAAAATCTGATACCAGATTCGTAATCAGCAATCCCAAAAACCTCCGAGTAACGATTTACAAGCCATATCAATGTACAGGGGTATCAATACGGAGTGTTAACTTTGAGAATGTTTTTATCAACTTACCAGGTCACAAATATTGATTAACTTACATACATTTTTAAATCGAGAACAAATTGCTATTTATATAAAAACTACTATAGCGCAGTGCACTGAAAAACTACTATATATCAGACAATTTTCTATAAATAAAGGGGTTTTCAACAGGGACGCTACAAAAGTAGAAAGACAGCAAACGACGCCATATTTCTTGCCGCTCTTTTGATATTTCTCTTCAGTAAGGTTTGCCATTTCATGATGGAAAGATATACGAGCCAACAACGAGTCGAAATTATTAGAATTTACTACCGAAATTCGGAGTCAGTGGCCTCAACGTTAAGAACGCTACGTCTAAATTATGGTCGTCATATTCGTCCTAGCAGATCAACAATTGAGCGTCTAGTGGAAAAATTTGAATCCACAGGCACAGTACAAAATGTTCCCGTGCCAGTGAGACAAAGAAGTGCCCGTAGTGTCGAGAATATTGCTGCCTCTGAGGCTTCAGTTGAAGAAAGCCCAAATGTGTCTCTCACACGTCGTTCTCAAGCGTTGGGCATCTCTGTGACATCGTTGTGGCGAATTTTGCGAAAAGATCTTGGCCTACATCCTTACAAAATCAACTTGATGCAAGAACTGAAGCCGCTTGACCACCAGAAGCGTCTTATGTTCGTGAATTGGGCTGAGCAACAACTTAAAAATGATTCGGATTTTCATCGAAGAATCATCTTAGGCGATGAGGCTCATTTCTGGCTGAATAGCTTAGTCAATAAACAAAATATGCGTTATTGGACAGACAGCAATCCACACGTACTCCATGAGTCATCATTGCATCCCGAAAAAATTACGGTTTGGTTCGGTTCATGGGCCGGCGGCGTCATTGGGCCGTACTTCTTCCATGATGATCAAGACCGGCACGTTACTGTGAATGGGAATCGCTACCGTTCAATGATAACCGCATATTTTTGGCCCCAATTGGATGATATGGACTTGGAGGACATGTGGTTCCAACAGGACGGCGCCACAAGCCACACAGCGAATGTCACAATCAATTTATTGAAAACCAAGTTTGGAGAACGTGTTATCTCACGAAATGGTCCAGTCGATTGGCCGCTTCGGTCGTGCGATTTGATGCCGTTGGACTATTTCCTGTGGGGCTGCATCAAGTCTATGGTCTACGCCAACAAGCCAGCGACGATTGATGAACTTCGTACGAATATTGAACGTGAAATTGCAGCAGTATCGGCCGATTTATGCTTGAAAACCGTCGAAAATTGGGTTCAGCGTCTGGACTTCTGCAAGCGTGTCCTTGGTGGCCATGCAAAAAAGATCGATTTCCATACATAATGGCATCGAACGTACTTTCATAGGAATAAAGAATTTCATCGATATCCAAAACCGTTTTTGTTTTATTTAAAAAAAACTTTTGTAGCGCTCTTATTGAAAAACCCTTTATTTTCATTTTCTAGAAGTTGTTTAGCTTTTTCGTCAAATTCCATTTTTTGTCGAATATCGGACATACACTGAGGAGCAAAAGTGTAACATGGTACACAATGTTAAAATTAAATTAAAATTAAATAATTTTTTCAGCTTATCTTATTTATTGTCATTTCTTAAAAATATAACACTAAGATACTTAATTCTATTATGAATATTAAATAAGATAATTGTAATTAAAGCAAAGTATTCAAATGTTTTAATTTTGCACCCAGCAATATTTTCTTATTTTCTAATCTATTTTATCGCTGTTTTAATATTTGGTGCATAAACCTTTAGCTCTCTGTAGTTCTTGCAGACTGTTTGGCATACTGTTACAAAAATTAGCAACCATTTCGTTGGGAATCGACTCCCAAATGTTATTAACTCGGATCCATAGCTCGTTCACGCCATTTGGGGGTTCCGCGTACTTCGATAGTTTTGCCTTTATATAACTCCAAAAATTTTCGATTGGATTCATATCCGGCGACTGTGGAGGCCACTTTAAAATCGAAAATTCTTGGTTTTCTAACCAATTCTTTACAATTTTAGCCGTATGCTTCGGGTCATTATCTTGCTGAAACACAACGTTTTCAGGAGAAAGACCCGATTTTTCAATGGCAGCTGGTATATTATTTTGTAAAATTTATAGGTATTGCTCCTTTTTCATAATACCATCAATTTTAACTAACGGACCTACTCCATTTTTGGTAATACAACCAAACCACCACCATGTTTCATTGTTTGGGTGACCTGGTTTGGGTTATGGTATTGGGATCTTTAGTCCAGTACCATGAGCGACCATCCGACTCAAAATGGTTAATTTTGGCCTCATCAGACCATATAACCTTAAAAAAAGTAAAAATATATTTATTAAAATTTAAAATGTTAACTCAATATTTGCATTTACCCGGCTCCAATCGTGTTCTGTCCAATTTTTATGTGTTTGAACAAATTCCTTTCTCCGCTGTATGTTGTTTTTGGACAAAAATGTTTTTTTCTTTTTTTCAGCAGCCTTGAGACCCAATCTTTTTAAACTTCGACGAGCCGTTCACCGACTGGCATCAATTTTTAATGTTTTTAGGGCTTCAGCTGGGGTGACGGAATTGCCACATGCTACTAATTTTGCGAGATGCCGACTAGCACGGTCATCTATAATTCTTGAACGTCCAAGACGGGGAACTGTATTAATTATTCCATGCTTCTGCTTTATGCTTTGCACGGTCATATGACTTATTTTTAATTTTTCAGCTATTTTTCTTGTAGATTCATTATTTTTTAATGAATTTATTATTTCTTTAACTTTGGAATCTTCCATTTTTGAGAAACACGTGTCCGATAAAGCACAATTATAAAAATAACGGTTAATTTTTAAAACTACCAATTCTCTGTTTGTTTTTCTTTAATATGCACACAGAAAAATTAAAGGGTGCAAAAGTGTAACATTAGGCCATATATCTTTGTTTACCATTAATTTTATTACTTATGACAATAAAATAAAAAAAGTTTGTATTTTATTTTAAATAGAGGGCAATATATATGATAAGTTAAAACAATTATTTTATTTGCATACATAATGAGGTATACTGAGCATTATTTCACAACATTTAGTAACATGTTACACTTTTGCTCATCGGACATACACTGTCAGACAAAATAAAGTGCGGTAGCATATTTTAAAAAAATTATATAAAATAATTTATAATCTCTACAAAACAAATTTTTTTATTTATTCCATAGAAAATGTTATTTAAAAAATGATTTTTCAAAAATGGTTGACTTCATATATACAACAAAAAACTTAAAAAATTATAAACCTAAAGAATTTTAAACGTCAAAATAAAGTAACACTTCAATGTAATATTAAGAAAACTATAAAAAAAATAAATAACCTAATATGATGTTGCACCCCCTTTATTATTAATGACTTCTTTTAGTCTCCTAGGCATACTTAATGCTAGATTTTTTAATGTACTTGATGGAATTGCCCTCCATTCTATTTGCATTTTTTCCCAAAATGAATGAATGTTGGTTCGCGACTCCATTGCGATTTTGTCATCCAATATAGCCCAGAGGTGTTCAATGGGGTTTAAATCAGGGCTCTGAGCAGGCCATTCTAATTCTTCAATGCCTTTTTCCTCAAAATATTTTTTGGCTACCTTGCTGGTATGCTTGGGGTCGTTGTCCTGTTGAAAGACAAAATCCCCCAAGTTCATTTCCATAGCACTACTGTAAAGATTTTCTTCCAAAATGTTTACATAGTGCTCACCTGTCATTTTTGAATCAATTTTGACAAGTCGGCCTACCCCTGAAGTCGAAAAACATCCCCATACCATAAGGCTCCCTCCACCATGTTTAACATTATGCATAATGTTTTTCGATTTAAGCCTTTGTGATTGCTTACACCAAACTCTTTTTCGTTTTTTGGAATTTTTTAATTCGAATTTGGATTCGTCCGTCCAGATTATTTTATTCCAAAATTATTCCGGGATATTTATATATTTCTTTGCGAATTCCAATCTCTTCTTTATATTTGCCGCGCGCAGAAGTGGTTTTTTCTTAGCGTAGGTACTTCTTAAACCGCTTTCATTGAGCCTTCTTTGGACAGTTCGCGTTGAAATATTTATATTTAGTTCTTCTTTTACTTCCCTGGCGGAGGTAAAAGAGTTTCTCTTTGCGAGAATGACAATATGGTCGTCGTCTTTCTTCGTGGTTTTACGTTTTCTGCCACATAATTTTTTCAAACTTTCGTTTGACTTTCTTATTTTGTACAAAGAAATAATTTTTCGTACTCCGGATTCTGATATTTTATATTTGGAAGACAATTCTTTTAATTTCATTCCATTTTCACGATCTTGTACTAGAAAATCTTTTTGGGTTTTGTTTAAAGGTTTCATTTTAAAATCGTGTCCGTCTGACGCTATTTTATAAATGTACTGAAACTTTAATTAAATTTTTTCAACATTTTATTAAAATATTAAAATATTTTAAATATTTACCTTTAGTTTTTAATTAAAATATTTAATAATGTACCAGAAATATTAACATTAATGATAAGTGACAATTTATTTTGTCGTACGTTTTGTTTGCCCAACTTAATACTTTTATCAAAAGCACAACAACTAAAGGCTTTAAAAACTAATATTGTTTATTAAAACAAAATACACAAGTTATGAAGTAACGGGACTGCAAACAAGTAAGACATAATAAACGTGGAAGATAAATATTGACCAATAAGTAGAGAAAGTACAAAACCGCACTTTATTTTGTCTGACAGTGTATATGAATCTGAAGTGCACAACAAAATAGTGATAAGGTGTCCTCATTCGTACTACATCTGCACATTTTTCTTGCGTTCTCTTCGCGAAAGATTCTGTAGTCTTTATTCCTTTTTACTTGAGCTTCTTCAGAGGGATCTTCATATTGTGCTGAATTATTTGTTCCCCAAGCATGGGGAACATGGTACACAATTTTTTGACCTGTGGATGTCATATAACTCCCAGAGTATTTTCCGTTATATAGTAAAGGTATTTTTTCGCGTACTGTCCAGATTTTTTTTATATATCTTTCTGCATGCCAAAACCTATAATATGACTCTGAATCGTCTTATTATTTCATGATTTACACCTATGATAGATGCTGCAGTTTCTGTTTCTGTATAGTTATAGTCACTTAATAATTAAAATTTACTAAGACATTTTTAATATTAACAAAATACAGAGAAAAACTATTTTGGATCACCACGTTCATTGTGATATAGTTGAAATAGAGTTTAATTTTTTGGCTCACGACGTTCACTGGTATTCACTTTCAAAAGAGTAACATCACTTTAAAATCTATAGAAACTAAAAAAAACAGCTAAGAAAATTAAGTAGGTTCAGATCGAATTTACGCTACCCTATACCATGCGTTTAAGCACCCTATCTCTTAGGTCCAACTAAGAAAATAAGCATAAACCACATTTGAGTGGCATTGTTATCAATTTTTTTGCCTTCGGATATGAAAAAGTTCATATCGGTTGCTATATTTATAGGGGACTAGGATGAAAAATGTACCGCTTCTGACCATATTTGACAGAGTCATTAATTTTTTGCAAAACATAAACATAAACAAACCATACTTGAGAATAATCCGTGCAATATTTTTTTTTATAGATTTAAGTGATGATCGGGAATCAGCTAAATATGGGTCTATGAATAAGAATTCTTCTATACGGTTTATTTTTGGACTATTGATTACTGATCACAAACCCAATTTGACCGAGATTTGTATAATAAATTGGATAGTAGATCTCATAGGGGTCGTTTGTATGAGGACTAGGTCTGAACATGAAGCGATTTTCAACAATTTCAATAGCGTTCATCCCATGGTCATCATATGGCTCAAATATTTTTGGTAGTTACAAACATCAGCATAAAGTCATTATACTTTGACCACATAGTCGTATAGGACATATATAGTGATATATGTGTGGTTTTCTGGAATAACCGCGTATGTCCATTGTCGTCAGTTTTGAGTTAATGATGCCAAATATATTAAGTTTTAACGCTCTTTACATGTGTTAAATTTTTTTTAAAAAATATTGACCATTTCTCAGTTTTTTCTTTAAATAACGACGTAACTTAAATTTTTATTAAATTAATTTGCAGCACTATCGACGTATGTCAACCTACGTTTGATCGTTGACAAATTATTTTCTCAGAAAACGGCACATAGCGACATACGTTGTTATTAATGAAAAAAAATGCAAAATAATTTTGGATTATTTTTCAGTGTATAACCACTTATAAAAATTTGTGTGTTTATTTCTGTTATTTTTTGTCATTACTATTCTTGATGCGTTGTTATATTCTCATCCTAAGTCCCGTTAACTTTTTGTTGACAAAAAAAAATCCATTTTTCAAGCAACAACAACTTATGTCTACATGGGTGGTTGCATTGGTAGTTTTCTTTTTCAAAGAAAACGACGTTTTTCGGCATAAGTTGTTTTATTTGCACACACTTTAAGTGTAATTTACATATTGTTTTTTTCGTCCTTCTCTAGGATATATTCCTCTGAAGCTTTTTGACTCAAAATTTTATATAAAGTATTTATTGCCCATATCTACAGGACTGTTAAATAAAAAGCTCTAAAAACTTTATATCGAGCCCATAATTTCAAATATAACGTTTTTTGGCTCCCTAAACATTTTGATTTTATGACATACGCGGTTATTCTAGAAATCCACAGATATGTTTGATTTAATATTAAAAATATCACTCATACGCCTTGAATATGTTATGTCGTTTAAAAAATTTATTTAAAACAAGTAAGAAAATTATAGTCGGTCTAGACCGACTATATGATACCCTATACTATGAGTTTAGAGACCCTGTATCATAGGCCCAACTAACTGGACATAGAAAATAAGCATAAACCAAATTTGAGTGGGATTTTTATTAATTTTTTTGGCTGCAGATATGAAAAAGTTCATATCGGATGCTATATCTATATGGGGACATGGCCCAAAAATGGACCGATCCTGACTATGTTTGGTAAAGTCTCTTGTATTTTGCAAAAATGCATACAAACAAAATTTGAGAAGAATCAGAAGTGAAGATCGGGAAGCAGCTCTATGTGGGGCCTATGACTAAGAGTTGTCCCATAGGGATCATTTTTAGACTGCTCATTAATGGATGTAATAAACGCATACAAACCCAATTTGAGTAAGATCTAAATATATGACAATTTGGATCTTATGGCAATTTATGTCGACTTCATAGGGGTCATTTGTATGGGGGCTAGTTCTCAACATGGACCGATTCTCCAATTTCAACAGCGTTCATCCCATGGCCGATGGAAGCTTATATACCAAATTTCATCAAAATATATTCATATTTGCGACCTGCAGTTTGATTACAAAGTTTACATGGACACACAGACGGACGGACGGACGGACGGACATCGTTAAATCGAATCAGTTAGTGATTCTGATTCGATCGGTATAATAAAAGATGGGTCTAGGTCAAGTATTTTTGGTAGTTACAAACAACAGCACAAAGTCATTATACCCAAACCACATAGTGGTAATGGGTATAAAAAGGAGATAAAGTTATAGCTTTTTGAAATTTTCATTCGATTAAAAACTTGATTTGCTGAAACCTTTTGAGGTTTCACAATACTCGCCTAGTGCTTTCATCCTGACTTGAAATTTCCCACCCTCAGACAATGAACACGAAAATGTTCCGCAGTGCAATTCCCACCTATTAATATATTAAAACAACAAAGTTATGCAAATAATATTGTTTATTTAAAACTATTAATATTTCAGGATCATCATTGGAACCCAGATTTTAGCTCTAAAAATCAAAAAGACATATAAAAATAAATAAATTATTTACAGTTTTCTAGCGACTATCACACCTTCCTAAAACTCTGCTTTCTGTTGGTAGAGTCCATCAGCAAAGACTGATTTGTTTTGAGAAACTTTGTCATTTAAATTTCTCCAGCTGTAGCCAATAAATCTTTGCTTTTCAGTGATAACCACATATATCGATTTTAAGTTAAGTTACAAAAGTCAAGTTGTTCAATTTTTAAAGATTTTAATTTTTAAAAATTTTTAAAATATCAATAAGACTTTTTTTTACAACGAAACTATTTATATTGGTGTTTTACACCGAAATAATAATTCAAAAATACGGGCTCTCTTTAAGCATTTGAGTATACCAGAAACCTACCAAATGTTATGTCTTTAGAATCATTTGAATGTTTTGCTTGCACTATGTACAGAGCCCAGCCCTCGAAATTCGAGTGCACATTCTAGGAAATTTTATTTTATCATTCAATTTATTTCTTTCAATATTTTTTAATCTATTTAATTCATTAAGTTTATTTCATTATAAATATTTGTTGAATACACAGAAATAAAGGCCACCTTGTATGACACCTAAGGTATTAAAATTTTTGTCAGTTCACAATTCAACACAGGGTATGTGTTATGCAATTACACTGTGGAACAAATTCAGGTTAGCAAAAGTGAGAGTGAGGGGTGAAAATAGAGGCTAACTTAGAAGACCCCTATCGCGGCGTTTGTTTATGTTAGTTAGAATTTTTTTTAATCGACCTTCGAACTTTGTAGTCAAATGCCGATATTCAGCATATTGTTTATATGGTTTTTTGGCTATAACTCGTCGACTAATTGATATTTTTTCAATCTGTAAAAGCCAAATAATTGCTAGAGACCTGTGCAACAATCAAAATTTTTTCAAAAATTGATGTAGAAAATTTTTGTGGTGCTAATGAAGCAAAATGTTGGAAAAATTTTTTTTTTTTATGCTTTTTTGAAAATATTTTCCACAAACCAAAAGTCTTGTTTGCTTTCTGTTTGATCTATAATATGCTTCTCAGTTTCTTCAATAAATTTCATTTGAAAAGAAAATGGTCTTAGTCGATAATTTGCGTTAAAAATCCCAAAACCATTAAATAAATAGCGATTTAGGTAGAAGTAATTAAAAAGGGAAGTTCCAAGAATTAGGAATTAGTAAAACAACATTTTTGTTTTCAACCACCGCACAGGTAGCGATTTTTTTTATTTCGTACAAGCGAACTAATTTCAAAAATGAAGATTCAGTTAAGACTCGAAACTCAGCCGAAGCTGATGACTTTTAATTTTCGCTCGGTCGTGATAAAATTCGCTATTAATTTTTTTGGAACTTATTTCATTTTGTGAGTGATTTACGTTAAGTGCATCGGTTTCATAAAAATAACAAAAAAAAAAAACATTGTATAATATATATTGTATTAAAAACGTCGGAACCAAAATGTAAAATGGACCATTTTTTTAATGTTTGTGGACGTTTCATAGCAAGCGATGGAAAATGTGACAATGCGAGTGAGTTTTTTTTTTTTGGAAGCCTATAAACAATATTTCTCGCAAGAGTTTATCACTGACGTAAACTATGCCCCTAAAAAAGTTTGCTTTAATTGCTATTCAACTCTTATGCAATGGAAAAGTGCAAAGAAGAAGGCTATGCCTTTTGGTATACCAATGATGTGGTTAGACAGCAGCCCGCATCAAGAAGAAAATTGCTATGGATGTATCAACTACCATAAAACTTTGAATAGAAGGAAAGCAAAGAATAAAACTTATGTAGCAGTGCCAAGTGTCCAATTACCATTACCGCACTCAGAATTCGTTCCAGTAGCAACATACCGAAGTATTTATCTTCAAACAGATATCAGTACTACAACCGCCGCTGCTACATCAATGGATTTCTTCTCAGAATACGACCCTGGTTAAGGCACATCCTATGAAACATCAAAGGACCCAATCCTAGTCACACAAACCCAATTGGATGGAACTGTTGCAAATTTGTGTTTGAGTCAGAAAAAATCCGAACTACTGGCTTCATTTTTGAAGGAAATAATTTGCTGGCGAAAGGTACCAAAGTAACAGCATATCGAAAACGCCAAAAAGAGTTAGAAAAGTTCTTCAATGTGAATGATGTCAAAAATTTCGCTTATTGCAACGATATTGAAAAGTTAATAGAGACGATAGGGTTAACCTATAAATAAGATGATTGGCGTTTATTCATCGGTAGTTCACTAATCAGCTTAAAAGTTATGCTTTTGCACAAGACAAATAGAATGCCTTCTGTTCCGATTGCGTATAGCATTGACACTAGTGAAAATTTCGATAATTTGAAACACATTCTGGAAGTAGTCAAATATAACGAACACCAGTGGTGCATTTGCTGCGACCTCAAAATAGTTTCATTGATTACAGGCTTAACAGCATCTGGCCGTCCAAAATATCCGTGTTTTTTGTGCGATTGGGATTCACGATACGGAGAAGTTATTAAAGGAAGAAACCAGTATAAACAGCATAACTGGAATAGTCGCATTGGACGGAAATGGCCTAAAGACAATAGGCTACACGAAAGTCTTGTTCCTGAAATGAAAATTTTGTTGCCATTGCTCCACATTAAACTTGGCATTGCTAAAAAATTTTTGAAATGTATCGCAAAAAGACCAGCAGTACTCAACCGCTTAAAGGACATTTTCCCAAGACTAAGTAACGCTAAAATTCAATAAGGGGTTGTTAATGGTCCCGACATACGGAAACTAATGAGTCGTCAAGATTTTGACCAAGTTCTGACAGACCGAGAATTAAATGTATGGCTCGAATTGAAAGCAGTCATAAAAGGACTTTTGGGTAAAGAACGCAAAGACACCTACAGGCAATCTGTTGCAAACATGTTGGCAGCTTTCGATGAAATTGGTGTTAATATGTCGTACAAAATTCATTTCTTGCATCAGCATCATGATCAACTCGCTCAACAGTTGCCAACTGAATCTGATGAGCAAGGCGAACGTTATCACCAAACTGCGCTTCCATTTAAAATAAGGTAACTATAGAGTGTGCATATTTTGAATTCCTAGATTTTTCTAATATCTTTGTCAGAGTGCACAATTTAAACATGTTAACGATTGAAAACTATTTTCGTTTCAGGTACAGAGGAAAGAAATCTCCAGCTGCAATACTCGCTGAAATTTGTTGGTGGTATAAAAACGCCTTTGAAGAAGAGGAAGACGAGAAAAAAGAGGAAGAAGGGGAAGACAAAGATGAAATTCCAGAATATCTGTTGGACGAAATTATCGACCTTTCTGATGATGATGATGATGACGATGACCAAGATATTAGAGAGATCAGTGATGTCGATCCACAGCCGCCTGCTAAACGGCAACTGGCCAAATCATTAATTTAATTTATTTAATTTTTTTACTTAAAACTTTTCATAACTAACATTTCAAAAATATATTTTTTTTCCATATTTTTATAATTTCTTTTTCAATGTTTCTTTAAAACCAACACTGAACAAAATTGGTGCATAAAAAATTAGATGTAAATTAATATTAAGCTGGAAAACGCAAGTTTTGTATTATGATTGTTTTCTTTTCAAATGAAATTTATTGAAGAAACTGAGAAGCATATTATAGATCAAACAGAAAGCAAAACAAGACTTAGTTTTGTGGAAAATATTTTAAAAAGCATGAAAAAAAAATTTGCTTCATAAGCACCACAAAAATTTTCTAAATCAATTTTTTAAAAAAATTTAATTGTTGCACAGGTCTCTAGCAATAATTTGGCAGATTGAAAAAATATCAATTAGTTGACGAGTTATAGCCAAAAAACCATATAAACAATATGCTGAAAATCGGCATTTGACTGCAAAGTTCGAAGGTCTATTAAAAAAAAAATTTGAACTAACAAAAGCAAACGCCGCGATACGGGTCTTCTAATTTAGCCTCTATTTTCACCCCTCACTCTCAGAATCGACCTAAGTTTTGCTAATCCCCAGTGTTATTGTAATGAAATCTGTAGATAAACTTTCGTGTTGCATAACGAATTTAAACAGTTAATAGCTCAAAAGAAAGAGCTTGATCCACTGAGTGTTCTGAGAGTGAAACAATCAAGATCCATTCATTAGAAGAGGAGCTATGAGACTTCGAATAGCTTGAGTGAATGTGTCGCATAAGAAGTGTACAGGGAAGAATCGCATTTCAGTATAACTTAAGTAAGGTGGGAGCTGAGTAAATTTCAATGAATGATGACATATCTGTGTCATTGAAAAAAATTAAGGAAATCGGCCGGATGGAACGGCCAGATGGACTGACTTTAGTTTTCATAAATTTTTTGTATATATAAGATAACAAGAAAAAATAGATAATGAAAAATCAAAGAAAAGTTTCAATTTCTAAACTAAAATAGTGGAAAAATCGATCCATCAAATTCATTAATGAATTCTCTGAAAGCTCTGTAACATACAATCGGTTTGTAGCAGGTTTTTCCAAACAAATTCTAAACAACAATACACCCCTATCTCACAATGTAGGGTACACTAAAAAAAGAGTACAATTTAATTACTTCTGGGTTTTTGAAAAAATAAGTTTTGTTGTTGTTTCTTTTAACACTTACCGGTTTCCATAAGTGTTTATTTAACTACAGCTTACAAAAACACTAGTGCACTTTGGGTTTTCATTAAAAGCACTAGACATTCACTCTTAGCTTTTCAGATAGAGTTTTGTATTGAGCCAGCGAACAGCAGAAGTCATCGAACGCGTGGTGATTTAGTCGATTGTTTTTGAAAATAAAATAAACACAAAACATTTCGTAAGCTAGTGTTTGTTTTGAGTGTGTGTGCGTTTTTGTAACGGGTAGATGTGCGCATGTTAAACAACAACAATCAAACGAAAACGAAATCTTAACAAACAAAAATCAAAAAATAAAGACAAAAAACTAGTTAAAAATCAACAACAACAACATTGAACAGACAACAATATTAGCTGTACGCTTACGGCTAAAAACACAACACACTGCTGCTGCTGCTGCTGCTGCTGTGTTTTGGTATTTTGTCATCAACTCTGCACTTTTGTGCTATCTTAACTTTCGTTAAGCTCACATATTGTTTCAGTGCTTACAGCAGTAAGCACGCGTGCGCGCAGTTATTCTTAGTTTTTTCGCGTTTTATTTTTCTCGAATACTTCACTTTCCAATAAATATAACGTGGTCGCTGAAATATCATATAAATTGAATTTTCTATATGGCTATGCTTGTGTTTAACATTCGTCATACGTTATGCTAAACGTTGAAAGGATCAAACATAAAATATATTTTATCGGTTATTATCTTTTTGGCAAGACGTGTTTATAACAAAAATCAAATAACAACAAGTTAAATATAAATAAATTTAGAAAAGTCGGTTGCCTAATTTAACGCTTTAATTATCTGCAATACGAATTTAAAAAATCTGAGCTTTTTAGCAAAATAAAAAATTTTTTATATGTATTTATTTTTCCAACAAAACAAGTGTTTCCTGTTAATTTTGTGAATTATTATTTAACATTGAAAAAGTGCCAATTTTTTTTTTTATTTTTTTCTACATAAACAATAATATTTATTTAAAAAATAAGTTAATTTATTATCGTTTTAAATCCACACTATTAATTTAAACAAAAAAGTCATAGTTTAATTTTTATTTTTAAAAACAAAAAAAAAAAAAAAAAACGAATCCTGCCAAAGGAATTTTTGTGGACTGAAAAAATGGCGAAACAAAGTTTTGTAATTGGATTAATAATATGGTGAGTTAGAAAAATGAGAACAAAAATCACAATTAAAAAAAAATCAAAATTTTATGATTATAAAAAATAAATTAAAAAAAAATTTTATGAAAAATAAATTTAAAAAAAATTTTTTTTAAATTTTTTTAAATAACTTTTTTAAATTTTTTTTTTTTTTGGTTCTTTTGGTTTCTTTTTGAAAAAACAAAATTTATAAGAAAATTTACAAAGCTTCTCTTATACAGTGAGTGACAATACAATAGAAACTTTTAACAAAAAATTGCACCATAAAAGTAAAAACTCTCTTTTTAATTTAAAAAATTTCTATGTTTCATTTACTTAAAAAATTAATAATATTAACATAAAATAGCTTAACTTCAGAAAAAAAATAACAAAACTTAAGGGTACTCGTTTTGACAAAAAAAAAAGAAAAAATGGAAACTTTTAGTCCCAATAATGAAAAACTGTGCCAATATCTTTGGTTTCAATTTTGGGTATCCATTATTTTTAGCATTGTTTTACAATGCTGAGGCATGTAGTCAATTAAATTGTTGCTGATTTCAGTAGTAAAGGGTCCGCCAAATAACTTTTTTTTTTGAAAATGCTATAAAAAAAAACTACTGAATATTATCTCAATTTTTTTTTTTTATTTGAAAGTACAATCCTTCCGGTTAATAATGGAAAATAATTTCATTCAAATGACTGCTTCGGCTGGCCATGCAGTAGCCTACACGATCGGTCCAAAATTTAAGCACATTATCGATTGTGTGCAGCTGTATTTCACCAATGGCTTCACGAATATTGTCCTTTAAAGCGTCAATAGTCTCTGGCTTGTTGGGGTAGCACTTATCTTTGAGGGCACCCCACAAATAATAGTCCAACGGTGTCAAATCGCAGCTCCGAGGTGGCCAAACGACATCAGCTCTGTGGCTGATAATGCGATATTCAAAAACAGGGGGCAAAACATCGAGCGTAGCTTCGGCTGTGTGGCACGTAGCGCCGTCCTGTTGAAACCAAATATTGCCAATATCCTCCTCTTCAATTTTTGTGAAGAAAAATTCGTTCAACATGGCCCGATAACGATCGCCATTGACTGTAACGGCCACTTCTTGCTAATTTTCGAAGAAAAATGGCCCAATTATGCCTCTGGACCAAAATCCGCACCAAACAGTGACTCGTTTTGGGTGTATCGGATTTTCAATGTATGCGTGCGGGTTTTCTGTGCCCCAAATGCGACAATTTTGCTTGTTTACATACCCGCCAAGATCAAAATGAGCTTCATCTGAGAAGATGATTTTTTTTTTGGCAAAATCGGCATCGTAGTCCGATCGTAGTCCCACTTAGCGAAGAGAAAACGCATTGGATGGTCAGTTGGCTTCAACTCCTGAACCAATTGGACCTTGTATGGCGTCATACCAAGGTCTTTATGCAAAATTCGTCTCAATGATGCCTCCGAAATGTTCAATTCTTGAGAACGACGGTGAATTGATGTTGATGGCGCTTCACGCACACTTTCTGCCACAGCACCAATATTCTCGGGTGTACGCACTGTTTTTGGCTTTTCACGCTTTGGTTTATCGATGAGGATGACAGTTTCTTTCACTTTTTTCACAAGATAACGAACATACGGAGCTGACGGTGCTTCTCTTCTTCCAAAATCCGTACGCAATTTTCGCACACATTCTGCAACATTACCATGATTTTCAAAGTAATGTCGCTATATTTCCCAGCGTTGTTCAAGCGTATACACAACCATATTCGTTCAGCGGAAGGATAAAACTAATTATCTGTCAAATCAGACATGAGCTAAGTGTTACCATTCACGAAATAAGCAGTAGTTGAAAAAAAAAACGTTAGATGGCGGACCCTTTATTTTTATGCGAGCAGTGATTTTTAATGATTTAATGATAGTTTTTTATGATGGGTGTTTATGATTGGTTTTATAAAATGATTGCTCTTAAGGATGATTTTTTTATTTTCACACTCCATTTCAATTTATTTAGTTTTCTCTTTATTATAAAGTTTAAGATTTTGAAATTTGAAATAAAATAACTTTTAATTTATTAAATACCGCAGTAAACTACTGATTCGTGTAACATAAATTACTAATACAGGTGGTATAAAAATTAAACTATAAATAACTATATTTGAAAAAAGGAAGAAATTTTGTATATACAAAAGTCAATGTACTTAAAAAAGTAACCGACCGTACCCAACATAAAATATCATAAAATCAAAGTTCTTTAAAATGTAATGCAATATAATATTTTATAATGATATCAAACTGAATATGACTATGTCTATATATATACATATGTTTGTATGTTTCCAATCTAAAAATTATCGTCACCAAAAAAAAAAAAAACAATCATACACTATCTGTGAAAATAAAAAAACATCCTAAAAAGCAATAATTTTAAAAAACTATGTAATACAATGTATGAAATTTTGTATGTTTTTTTCACTTACTGTATATATTTTTATATATTTTTTTTTCATAAAGAAAGACTTTTTCTCAAATCATGCATAATTTTTTAAAACATCAGATAAAAAATTAACCAAACAAAAACAATCACACAATATCTATGAAAACAGCCTCCTCAAAAGCAATAATTTTGTAAAACCAATCATAAAAAAACATAATGAAAAAACCCTCCTCCTCAAAAAAAAAAAGCCAGAACCAGCATAAATATACTACTGATATCCATCGAAATTTTTTCCTACTCTGAATTAACTGACTCTATGAGATCTCCTTGCTTGTGAAATTTCGAGTCTGTATTTTTCGATTTACAATTTCCGACATATTTTCTATGAAATTGAGATCTGGTGATTGGGATGGTCATTCCAAATCATTAACTGCATTATATTTTAGAGATACGGTTATAATTTTGAAGGTGTGTTTTGGGACATTGTCATATTCGAACTTCCAGACCGGGGATATATTTTCCTCCACGTATGAATATATTACGTCATTTAAAATTCACCTGTATCCGATTCCAGTCAGAGTATCTTATACTACATGAACTGGAGCCATTCCTCGACCAGAAAAGCAACTTAACAGTTTTATTTGTACTAGCAGATTCCAGCCCTCGAAATTCGAGAGCAAATTCAAGGAAATTTTATTTTTTCATTAAATTAACACCCTAAAGGTATTCAATTCAAAAATAAATACAAAACAAGTAAGAAAATTATAGTCGATCTAGACCGACTATATGATACCCTATACCATGCGTTTGAAGACCCTATCTCTTAGGCCCAACTAACTGGATATAGAAAATAAGCATAACCCAAATTTGAGCGGGATTTTTATTAATTTTTTTGGCTGCAGATATGAAAAAGTTCATATCGGGTGCTATATCTATATGGGGACTAGGTCGAAAAATGGACCGATCCTGACCATATTTGGTAAAGTCACTTCTGTTTTGAAACAATATACACAAACCAAATTTGAGAAAAATCTGTGCAATATTTTTGTTTTTTGATAGATATAAGTGAAGATCGGGAAGCAGCTCTATATGGGACCTAAGGAATTTTTTTGGACTACTCATTAATGGACACAGTAAACACATACAAACCCCATTTGACTAAGATCTCTGTGATAGTTTGGATCTTATGGCAATTTATGTCAATTTCATAGGGGTCATTTGTATGGGGACTAGGTCTGAACACCGACCGATTTTCACCAATTTAAACAGCATTCATCCTATGTCCGATAAAAGCTTATATACCAAATTTCATCAAAATATATTCATATTTGCGACCTGTAGTTTGATTACAAGCTATACATGGACACACAGACGGACGGACGGACGGACATCGCTAAAACGACCCAGAAAGTGATTCTGAACTGATCGGTATAATAAAAGATGGGTCTAGGTCAAATATTTTTGGTAGTTACAAACAGCAGCACAAAGTCATTATACCCAAACCACATAGTGGTATAGGGTATAAAAACAAAGTCATTTTTATAATTTGTATAATTTTATGTATGTGTTAGTAGCAACTTTAAATGCAATTTACTCAAAATAAAGGAGAAATTTAAAAATCTGTAAATCTGCAAAACGGTTAAAAAGAAATAGCTTTCAAATAAAATATGTTTGGTCAAAATCGGGATAAAACGGTAGAACAAAACATCGGCCACAAGAAATCGCCTAGCCTATTAATATTATTATATTATTATATTTTCGGTCTAGTCTTTATTCCTGTGGCCGTCGTACAAACTTTCTTTCATTATGGTTTCTTAAAACGGGTACGATTTAAGATGTCTCCTTCTGCACTGCGACCAAGTAGATCTATTGTGCACCCTCTTTCAGTATTGTTTTCTTTACTGTTTATCCTAACCCATCAAAGCGTTTAGGAACTTGATGATGACCATCACCGTCAATGATTTGTATATTTCCTCCCTAATTTCAGATTCGCCAAATAGTTTGTGCCTTGGATATGCAAACGCTGGACATTTTGCTAGAATATGTTCCATGGTTTCATCGTCCTCCAGGCAGTATCTGTACGTTTTATGTTCAGCCAAATGTATTTTTTAAAGGATGTACTTGCAAGCATAGTGCCCTATGAGTGTCCTACATAAAGGGTCCGCCAAATAACTTTTTTTTTTTTTGAAAATGCTATAAAAAAAAAACTACTGAATATTATCTCAAATTTTTTTTTTTTTTTTGAAAGTACAATCCTTCCGGTTAATAATGGAAAATAACTTCATTCCAATGGCTGCCTCGGCTGGCCATGTAGTAGCCTACACGATCGATCCAATTTTTAAGCACATTATCGATTGTGTGCAGTTGTATTTCACCAATGGCTTCACGAATATTGTCCTTTAAAGCGTCAATAGTCTCTGGCTTGTTGGGGTAACACTTATCTTTGAGGGCACCCCACAAATAATAGTCCAACGGTGTCAAATCGCAGCTCCGAGGTGGCCAAACGACATCAGCTCTGCGGCTGATAATGCGATCTTCAAAAACAGGGCGCAAAACATCCAGTGTAGCTTCGGCTGTGTGGCACGTAGCGCCGTACTGTTGAAACCAAATGTTGCCAATATCCTCCTCTTCAATTTTTGTGAACAAAAATTCGTTCAACATGGCCCGATAACGATCGCCATTGACTGTAACGGCCACTCCTTGCTCATTTTCGAAGAAAAATGGCCCAATTATGCCTCTGGACCAAAATCCGCACCAAACAGTGACTCGTTTTGGATGTATCGGCTTTTCAATGTATGCGTGCGGGTTTTCTGTGCCCCAAATGCGACAATTTTGCTTGTTTACATACTCGCCAAGATCAAAATGAGCTTCATCTGAAAAGATGATTTTTTTTTGGCAAAATCGGCATCTTCTGTAAGTCGATCGTAGGCCCACTTAGCGAAGAGAAAACGCATTGGATGGTCAGTTGGCTTCAACTCCTGAACAAATTGGACTTTGTATGGCGTCATACCAAGGTCTTTATGCAAAATTCGTCTCAATGATGCCTCCGAAATGTTCAATTCTTGAGAACGACGGTGAATTGATGTTGATGGCGCTTCACGCACACTTTCTGCCACAGCACCAATATTCTCGGGTGTACGCACTATTTTTGGCTTTTCACGCTTTGGTTTATCGATGAGGATGCCAGTTTCTTTCACTTTTTTCACAAGATAACGAACATACGGAGCTGACGGTGCTTCTCTTCTTCCAAAATCCGTACGCAATTTTCGCACACATTCTGCAACATTAACATCCTAAAAAGCAATAATTTTAAAAAACTATGTAATACAATGTATGAAATTTTGTATGTTTTTTTTCACTTACTGTATATATTTTTATATATTTTTTTTTCATAAAGAAAGACTTTTTCTCAAATCATGCATAATTTTTTAAAACATCAGATAAAAAATTAACCAAACAAAAACAATCACACAATATCTATGAAAACAGCCTCCTCAAAAGCAATAATTTTGTAAAACCAATCATAAAAAAACATAATGAAAAAACCCTCCTCCTCAAAAAAAAAAAGCCAGAACCAGCATAAATATACTACTGATATCCATCGAAATTTTTTCCTACTCTGAATTAACTGACTCTATGAGATCTCCTTGCTTGTGAAATTTCGAGTCTGTATTTTTCGATTTACAATTTCCGACATATTTTCTATGAAATTGAGATCTGTTGATTGGGATGGTCATTCCAAATCATTAACTGCATTATATTTTAGAGATTCGGTTATAATTTTGAAGGTGTGTTTTGGGACATTGTCATGTTCGAACTTCCAGACCGGGGATATATTTTCCTGCGCGTATGAATATATTACGTCATTTAAAATTCACCTTTATGAAAAAGTTCATATCGGGTGCTATATTTATATGGGGACTAGGTCAGAAAATGGACCGATCCTGACCATATTTGGTAGAGTCACTTCTGTTTTGAAACAATATACGCAAACCAAATTTGAGAAAAATCTGTGCAATATTTTTGTTTTTTAATAGACATAAGTGAAGATCGGGAAGCAGCTCTATATGGGACCTAAGGGATTTTTTTTGGACTACTCATTAATGGACACAATAAACACATACAAACCCCATTTGACTAATATCTATGTGATAGTTTGGATCTTATGGCAATTTATGTCAATTTCATAGGGGTCATTTGTATGGGGACTAGGTCTGAACACCGACCGATTTTCACCAATTTCAATAGCGTTCATCCTGTGTCCGACAGAAGCTAATATACCAAATTTCATCAAAATATATTCATATTTGCGACCTGTAGTTTGATTACAAGCACACAGACGGACGGACGGACAGACGGACATCGCTAAAACGACTCAGAGCGTTTAGCGTTTAGGAACTTGATGATGACCTTCATCGTCAATGATTTGTATATTTCCTCCCTAATTTCAGATTCGCCAAATAGTTTGTGCCTTGAGTATGCAAACGCTGGACATTTTGCCAGTATATGTTCCATGGTTTCATCGTCCTCCAGGCAGTATCTGCACGTTTTATGTTCAGCCAAATGCATTTTATAAAGGATGTACTTGCAAGCATAGTGCCCTGTGAGTGTCCTAAATAGAAGTCTTAGATTGCATCTGTTCAATATTAAGATATTCATCATCCTTTTTTCGATTCAATAATTTTTTCGAGTGTTGTAGTAGTGTTTGTTTGTTCTAATACTCTGCTGACTCATCTTTAATCCTTCTATCGATGTTCTCGGTTATGCCTTTTCTGGTCTTTTCAGAGTTGTAGATTTGGACCAATGAATTGTCTTTCCGCTCCTCGTAGTGCCTGTTTATCAGCTTTCTCATTTCCTTTATACCCACTGTGACCTGGTACCCATATAAGTGTCACCTTATTACCTTCAGCTAGTTTATTTAGGGCCCTATGGCTTGCGAGTACGGATTTGTGGTGATATATTGATTTGTCCAGTGCTTTTAAAACAGCCTGGCTATCTGACATTAGATTTATCTTCATCCTTGTCAGGTTTCTTTCCATTAGTTGAGCACTAGCTGTATAGAGTGCTTATAATTCTGCTGTTAATAATGTGGAATCATTACATAGGGGGATGGTGTGGAGTTTGCATCTCGATCCGTAAACCCCTGCTCCTACTCCTTGTGTTGTTTTGGATCCATTAGTGCACCACTTCTGGGTGTCTTCATGTAGCCATGTAAGGTTAAATTCCTAATCGAATCTGCTTGGTATATGAACAGTGTAGTTCTTTTCAAGATTCAATACAGGATCACTACATATTGTCATATCTTTGATATTTTTGACTTTACCAAGGATCTTTAGATGTCCTATATGATCGCCTTCCGTAAATTTGTAAAGTCTGTCAAGGTCAATGGCTTGTTTAAAATATCCTCCTTGAATTGGTAAGTGCAGCGTTATGAGATTAAGGATAGCCTCTATAGCTGCCGTTGGAGTAGTTCTCATTGCTTCTGTGATGTTCAAACATGCTGATCTCTGTATCTTTGACATTTTAAGCGGGTTCCAGTCTGATTTGTCTTCTGCATCCATATTACTGAGCCATATAAAATACCCTGAAGGATCGTTTGTTTGTATATCCACAATGACATTTTAGGGTTTAGACCCCAGGATTTGCCTAGGAGTTGTTTGCTAGCCCATATTGCCTTTATATAATCTAAGTAAGAGTTCCAGGTAAGTGTTCTATCAAGTAATACTAGAAAGAAAATTATAGTCGGTCTAGACCGACTATACGATACCCTATACCAAGCGTTTAGATTCGATATCTCTTAGATTCCATATCTTATAGGGTCTGTGGTCGTTTCCGAAAACGTTGAACTTTGTTTCATTACTCCACACTATCAATTTCAAAAAATTTCGATCTTTACGGAGGTGAGTTTTTGCAAACCGCAATCGTTGCTGAATAGTTTTCTGTGGTTTTTTTTCTCGCCATACGGCAATGCAGATTATTTTCAGTCAGAAACCTTCTTACGGTCCTTGCCGATATTTAATTGCAAATATCAGACTCAATTCATGTTCTGGTCTGAATTGATATGAGGAATGGGTCAATTACACATCCTTGCCATAAACCTATCTGCTGCCTGTGTCGTTTTGCGTTGTTTATGTCTTTGCAAATTATCAAAAGTCTAACATTTTTGATAATGCTTAATAATGTCGACAACCTTTCCCCGCGATAATGATATCATTTTTACCACTTCAGCAATTGAGCCATTATTTTGGAAGCGACACCAAACGATCTCCCTTCCAGCGGTAGTAGAGCTCTTATTTTTATCCGTAATTTAACAACGTCAAATGGAACTACCAATAAAACCCTTTCAATTACCATAAAATTTTCTTAATACAAATATTTACCTTCGATAATTAAAACGACTTAACTTAAACATTGAAATTCAAATTTCAAAGAATCATAACAGTACTGCATATTTGGAACAATTTGAGTGAATCAACAAGTAACGTACCGTTATTTTTTCACTCAGAAAGATATATTGCATGAGTAACTTATTTGTATGTCCACAAGTGTACATGGCTTTGCTTTGTAAATTTATTATAAAGTTATTGATTAGCATAGATATTTATAAAAAAAATGTTTATTAAATGAGAATTTTGAATAATTATGAAAAAATTCATCAATTAAGCAGTTTTATCAAAAGTAAAATATGCAAAATTATGTACTTAAAGCAACATCTACAATATTAATAGGCTAGGCGATTTCTTGTGACCGATGTTTTGTTCCACCGTTTTATCCTGATTTTGACCAAACGTATTTTATTTGAAAGGTATTTCTTTTTAGCTGCTTTCCAGATTTACAGATTTTTAAATTTTGTCCTTTGTTTTGAGTAAATTTCATTTAAAATTGCTACTAACACATACATAAAATTATGCATATGCTATGTGTGTGTTTATTAAATTTGTTAATGCGTTTATTAATGAGCCTGTTATCTTCATTCACAATAATAATAATAAACCAAAAAAGTGTTGGTTTGTGACTTGGCTAAGTTGAAAAATAAAGTTGTCTAGAAATTTCACTCGATTTTCGAGTGCTAGAATCCGCTAGTATACATAAGTATGCTTTCTCAAAATGATGCCATTTTTTGTTCAAATTTATTAATTTGTATAGATAGTAATGTGAAATTTCAATAATTAAGCATATTGATGAATATTTCTAAAAATATGCATTACGAACAAAACGAGCAAAAATATTTAACTACAGAATGATACCATTGTATTGTAAATTTATTGATGCAAATAGATGATTATGAAAATTTACAATAATTAAGCATTATGATGAAAATTTGCACAAAAAAAATAACTTAAAGTGAAATATGCCAAAAATATGCAGCTACAAATTCAACTCAACATATTGAAATTTTTTGATTCTAATATATATTTATGAAAAAAATTAATAATTATTAATAAAAAATATGAAAAAAAAAATGCATTTAAAGCATAATATGCAAAAATATGCTTTAATTAAAAGGTGCTATTTTATTGTAAATATCGCTGAAAATTTTTTCGGATAGATATTTATGAAAAATTTCAATAATTGTTAATTTTTTTAAAATGGGAAAAACTTGTATTTCAAGCAAAACATGCAAAAAATATGCTGTTGTAAATTTATCGATTCCTATATATGATTATGAAAAATTTCAACAATGAAGCATATTGATGAAAACTTGCACAAATATGCATTTAAAGCAAATAATGCAAAAATTTGCTACTACAAATCCACGACATTTTATTGTAAATTTTTTATTGTTCGTTTATTCATTCGGATAAATATTTATGAGAAATTTCCATTTTAATGCAAATACGCAAAACATTAATTAATTCCCTACCCTAGTGATGATTCAAGCTTTCATCACAGCCAGATCTCAAGCATGTGACATATCTTCCACTTTTTTCCAAAATCTTTTCCTGCTGGCATATTTATTATTAAAGAAAGAATGTAATTAAAAATTTCAATCTATGATACATAAATATGCGATTTGAGATTTTTTTTTTTTAATTACTCTTTGAAACACGTGTTTAGTCTTATAAGATTTTGTTCGACACTTAAAAAGTGTCATTGAATTGTCTTTTCCATGATCCCTTGTTAGATTTCTTAGAAGCGTGAAGTTATTTTGAAAGTCAACAACCTTTCAGATAATCTCTTGTTTTTAATCTGATTGTTTTTACACAAAATTAATTTAATATGTAATTACAAAAAAAAAAAAACATTTGATTCAACCAAATTAAAAACGTTAACTTTTTTAACTATAAATGATTTATGTTCCCTTAGTTATTTTACTTCGAAATTTGTTGGCTGGGTCATTAGTTTCTTTATATGAATTTAATTAATAGGCGCCAATAGTTCTCTATGCAACAGGTTATTTTTTTTGATAATTTTTAAAATTCTGGTTTCATTTTAATACCATTATTTACCAAATAAATGTTTAAAATTGGCGCCAAAATAAAAAAAAAAATATTTCCAACTTAATTTAAATGGCTTTAGAGAAAAAAACCAGTATTTTATAAAATTAGAAATGGAAATTAAATCAATCATCATTAAATTACAAATGAGATAAATCAGAATAACAACATAAATCACTTGAATAAAAACGTAAATGCTAGACAGTGGTTCCAAACTGTTGCTCGGATTTATTGGGGGCGGTTTTAGTCAATGCGTAAGTTATATAAGCGTAAGTTACAGAGAACAAAATTTGCTAAGCTAGCAGTGGAAAATCTTCCAGATTTTAAAAAATTTTTTTAAACGAACCCGTATATAAATTTTATATAAAAAATGTTTACAAATCATGTTTGCACAACATTCATATCGCTTATGGTGCAAAAGACATTTGATTTCAAAAACCAATATATAGGTTTTTGAAGAAAACCACCTTTTATCAAAAAAGTAAAGTAGCACCTTTATTAAAAAGTACCTTCTTATAAAAAAGTGACTTTTATTAAAAAAGTACCCATTATTAAAAAAGTACCTTTTATTAAAAAAAGTACCTTTTATTAAAAAAAGAACCTTTTACGAAAAAAGTACCTTTTATGAAAAAAGTACGAATTCTTAAAAAGTACCTTTTATTAAAAAGTACCTCTTATGAAAAAATTACCTCTTAATAAAAAAGTAGTACATTTCATTAAAAAAGTACCTTTTATTAAAAAAGTACACTTTTATTAAAAAAGTACACTTTTATTAAAAAAGTACACTTTAATAAAAATATAGCTTTTATTAAGAAAGTACCCTTTAATAAAAATATAGCTTTTATTATAAAAGTACCCTTAAGGAAAATAGGACGAATTCTTTAAAAGCACCTTTTATTAAAAAAGTACGCCTTATTAAAAAATTACCTCTTAATAAAAAAGGAGTACCTTTCATTAAAAAAGTACCTTTTTTATTAAAAAAGTAACTTTTATTAAAAAAGTACCTTTAATTAAGAAAGTACCGTTTATGAAAAAAGTAACTTTTTAAAAAGTAACTTCTTAAAAAGTACCTTTTATTAAAAAGTACCTCTTATTAAAAAATTACCTCTTAATAAAAAAGTAGTACATTTCATTAAAAAAGCACCTTTTATTAAAAAAGTACCTTTTATTAAAAAAGTACCTTTTATTAAAAAAGTACCCTTTATTAAAAATATAGCTTTTATTAAAAAAGTACCCTTTATGAAAAAAGTACGAATTCTTAAAAGTACCTTTTATTAAAAAAGTACGCCTTATTACTTCTTAATAAAAAAGAAGTACCTTTCATTAAAAAAGTACCTTTTATTAAAAAAGTACCTTTTATTAAGAAAGTATCTTTTATTAAAAAAGTACCCTTTATTAAAAATATAGCTTTTATTGAAAAGTACCCTTTACTAAAAAAAGTACCTTTTATTAAAAAGTACCTTTTATGAAAAAAATACGTTTTTATAAAAAGTGAATTTTCTTTAAATAGTAAATGTTTTTGAAAAGTAAATTTTATTTAGAATGTAAAGTAAAAACAACAATTTATTAAAAAAGTACCTTTTATTAAAAAGTGCCTTTATTAAAAAAGTACCTTTTATTAAAAAGTGCCTTTATAAAAAAAAGTACCTTTTATTACAAAGTTGCCTTTTATTAAAAAAGTAAGTTTTGTTAAAAAAATACTTTTTATTCGAAAAGTTCCTTTTATTAAAAAAGTACATCTTATTAAAAAAGGGCCTTTTATTAAAAAAGTAAATTTTATTGAAAATTACCTTTTATTGAAAAGTACATTTTATTAAAAAAGTACCTTATATTAAAAAAGTACATTTTATTAAAAAAGTACCTTTTATTATTTATTTATTTTATTTAAAATGTACCTTTTATTAAAAAAGTAACATCTAATAATAAAGTACCTTTTATTAAAAAAGTACTTTTATTAAAAAAGTGGCTTTTATTAAAAATTACTTTTTTTATATTACTTTTTTTTATATTATGTATTAAAAAATTTCCTTTATTAAAAAAGTATTTTTTATTAAAAAGCTACCTTTTATCAAAAAATTATCTTCTATTAAAAAAAGCGCCTTTTATTATAAAAGTACCTTTTATTAAATATGGTTTAATAGCCAAAAATATTCTCGAAATTTTGTTGAAAGACCTTTCGAGTTGTCTCAAATCGTAGAAAAAAAACCTAAAAGTCGACATTTTGAACAATTTTTCTCGAAAAATACTTTTCATTCCTTAATTTTTTTTTTCTCAAACGTTTGATAACACTAGTATATATTTTTTTACATACTTGCAAATAAATGGTAGGTTATTAGTGATTTAAAATGATTTTAGATAAGTTCAAGGAATTAATAAAAGAAGTCACTTGAAGTTCTTTATATTTCGAACCACTGTGTTCAAGGTCTAAACATTCGCCACCGCCAATCAAAGGAGGTTAGATGTACTCTTTTGTGAAAAGGGAAAAAATTTCCTAGGAAGTTTTTTGTTTATATAAATAATCCATTAAAAATTTACCTTTCATACCCTCCACTCCACTGCGCACAGGACTTAAGTATATCAGTTTGTCATTCCATTTTGAATGCATCGAAAAATTATAGTATTCATGTATGTCCGTCCATCCGCCCGTCTGTCCGTCTGTTGAAATTACGCTCATTTAGAAAATAAAGCATTTATCTAAGTAAACAAAGGATAATGTTGTTTGCTATTAGTTCGAGCAGGTTGGTATTTAAAATGGGGTAAACGGATATCATTGTGCCAAGATATGACCTAAGATATGGAGACAGCTCTAAGAAATATCAAAGATTTTGTATGTTTGTTGTAATAATTTAGTAATAGCAGAGCCCAGCCCTCGAAATTCGAGTGCCAATTCTTGGAAATTTTATTATTTTATTCTTTTTATTTCTTTCAATGTTTTTTAATCAATTTAATAAACTAAATTTATTTCATTATATAAATATTTATTGAATACACAGAAATAAGAGACTAAAGGTATTTGAACCGCCTTGTATGCCACCAAAAGGTATGCTAATTTTAGGTAATTCACAATTCAACACGGGGCGTTTCATATGCAATTATCATAATGAAATTCGATTGCTTTATTTTCATTATTGGTTTATGGCCAAACCTATTTTTCAATTCAACACAGGGCTTTTCATATTCAATTTTTGCAAACACATTATCATATTTAATAAACGCACACACAGTATTGCATAATTTTATGTAGGTGTTAGTAGCAACTTTAAATAAATTTTACTCAAAAAAAAAATATTTCAGACGGTGTAAATCTGTAAGTCTGGGGCACAGCTCAATTGAATACCCTTCAAATGCGGTATGTTTGGTGAAAATCGGTTTACAACTGATAAAGCTACAGCGGTGGCAATAAGTCCAGATATTAATATAAACGTAAAACATAGGTGGATGGTATCAAAAATAAAATACATCAGCATTTGGGTCATAGAAATGTAATTGTTTACGCCATATTTTAACAAGACCATCAAATGCTCGGCGACTATATTTTCCAAACTTGTTTGGTGTGCGAGGATGATCACGAGTTCTTTCTGATCGTGGTACTGCTTCTATATAGTTCTCATATGCCACGGTATTTTTACCATAATCAATTTGTTTTTGGCGTCTAGATATAATGGAAGGATCACATTCTATATACGATGACGATGAAGACGATGATGAAGTAAAACTATTTTGCCGCATGCGTTTCTCATTTTTGCAACTATTGAAGTAATTACCATTTTCAGCATCATTGTTAGCACTACCGCAACTACTGTTGGGACTATTGGAACGGCTGCCAAGACTTATTGTGTCTGAATGACGTCGTTTAAATGGCGTCTTTAATTTCTCTTCCTTAACCAGTTTTTCAAACTTCTGTTCATTAACACCATCAATAAATTCCAACGAAATATCCCTATGCGAATCGTTTATATCAGATGCACTGCTATGAAATGAGCCCCGTGAGTGTGCATCGACTTCCTCCGCCCAGGTACGGCTGCCTGCGCCGGTATGACTTTCTTCCAAAGACATTGAAATTTGTTCACAAATCAGCATTATCAATGATCTTCAAAGTTATTTAATATTAATTTGCAAAAGCAAAACTACGCACTTTTATTTAGAGATTTATTAAATATTATTTTGTTAAAGCAAAAGAAGTTCCGTCCAAACGTGCGCTATCTGTATTACTCTTCCAGCAATAAAATGAAAATTGCCAACATGCTGGAAATTTCATTTCAGATGTCAAATGTTGCCAGGGGTTGTAAATGACAAGGCATTCAAAACCCGTTTTCATACAACTGACAATAATTGACAACAATTGCCAATGAAAATGACATAATGAAAACCAGGCATAAGAACCAAATTAATAGAGCTAAATTTAAGAACTATAATTTTTTTCTTGTGGTTTTCTAAAAATTTTCGAACTTTGTTTGGTATTATATAAATTCCTAAATCAGACAAATATATCTACCGAATCTGTTACTATCTGATGAAAATTTGGTTACTAGAATCCCCCACAAAGACCAAGGGAGTTAATGAAAAGCATAAAACGAACGAAAGCGAAAGAAACAAAATTTAATAAAATATTTTATATGATTAGAATTTAAATAATTTTGGATTTAAGTTAAAGAAAAATCATTAATCAAAATTTTAATTTCGAATTTAAAAACTAATTAATAGATTTTAAGAACATAAAAAAGAACAATAAAAAAGAAACCCTTAAGAATCTTAATTTATGTAAACATTTGGTCTACAACAAAACAAAAATCGAATAGAACGTATACTTAAGAATGTATTTAATTCATATTCAAAAAGGCCTGCCCATTGGCGATTTATGCGTACATTTTTTTGAAGATGTTTAAATCACTTTTTTTTAATACTGATTTGCTCATTTCACATTTTTGTTTTATGTTAATAAACATGTTTTTAAATATGTGCTAGGAACTTCCTTTATTTTTGGTAAAATTATATTTCAAGTCTATTTAAAATAAAATATGGCCTTTGCATTAAACTTAAGTTCATTGGTAAAAGCATAGGAAGTTAAAATTAAATACATCTAAATACCAGAATCATATATATTTTTGACATATAAAATATTATTATGGCAAATTTTTTGGTTTTTGAAACACTTGTACAACTTCTGATATAACTCAAATTTGCATTTTGAAAAACACTTGTATATCTAAGCAATTTATTACAAGCCAAATTTTTGGTGATTGTAAATTTATGGCATTTTCAAAAATAAAAAAATATGATAATTAAGCGCTCTAAATTGTTTTAAATATTCATATTAGATGAACGTTGTTTCTACTCCCAACCTTAACTTAATTGTTTTATGAGATTATGTCATTTATTTTTTATTTGCTTTGGTATATTTGTGAATCTCAATTTCAACTTGAAATAAATAAATATGTTAACGACTTTACACAACCTAATTTTTTATAAAAAAAAAAAACTTATAACAAAAATTGAACTAACGAATAAAAAAAATAACAACAATGTATTGATGCCAGACCAGAAGAAAAAAAAACTAAAAAAAAACAAAATAAATTTCACTTTCATAGCACGTTAAAAATAAAAACGTTCCAATGTACAAAACTATTTAACAAATACACACAAAATATTTTTAAAAATAAATATGAAATTTCTTTTGACCAAAGAAAGAAAAAAGTTTGTTTAACATACAAATGCGAGGTGAGCCAATCAAATATTATTTAATCGAATATTATGTCAAACTCCAAAAAAAATTATGTTAATTTCTTTATGATAACAAATATTGTTTTTTTTTAGAATTTTATTTGAAATTTTAATCTTTGTTAAACATGATTTCCTCGATAAAGCCTATAAATTATTGATTGCCTTAAAAACTTGTAACTTCTTTTTTTTTTGGTATCGTTTTTTTTTAATTTGGTTTGGTTTGCTTAACATTTTTATTGGTGTGGTTGGTGTTATTATGAAATATGTTTCTTTTTTCGTTTTCTGCTTAACATGATCACGTTAATAATGAAAGTTTGTTTCTGTGTTTTATTTTATGTTTGATTATCAAGTTCCTGTTAATGCTAATTTGTTAATGAAATAAATTTATATTACACATACATAGTTACTCAACGACGTAATATGAGAACAATTAATTAGTTTTTAAGAAAAAAATTGCTCATCATTTATATTACAACCAGTTTGTTGTCAGGCGCCCAAACGCCCGCGGCAAAATGATGAAACTATTATTTTAAAAAAATGTTTTTTTTTTAATAAATGTTATCTCTTCATAAAAAAGTATTATATTCAAGAAAGTCTTTTAAGAAAATTAACATTTTTAAGAAAAGGTACTTTTTTAAGAAAATCTTCTTTTAAGGAAATAGTACCTTATGGAGAAAAGGTACTTTTGTTAAGAAAATGAACTCTTTCAAAGAAAGACATTTTTTAAGAAATTCACTTTTTTAAAGTAAGGCCTCTTTTTAATATGAGTAATTCTTTAAGCAAAGGAACTTTTTAAAAAAAATTAATTTTTAAATTTTTTTAAGACAGTACCTTTTTAAGAACTGGCAAATTTCTAAGGAAAGATACTTTTTTAAAATAGGTTCTATTTAAGACAACGTACCCCTTAAGAAAACGTATTTTTAAAAGAAGGTACTTTTTCTTTTGAAATAAAGTATATTTTTTATAAATTTAATTTTTTACGACAAATTAGTTTTTGAAAGAAAAGGAATTTTTTTTTTTAAGAAAATCAACATTTTAAAAGAAATAAATTATTTAAGAACAGGTGCTTTTTAAGGAAGAGGTAATTTTCCAAAAATTACTTTTAAATAAAAGGTACTTTTTAAGATATTGTACTCTTTAAGAAAGGGAGTTTTTGTAGTTTCTTAAAAAAAGATATTTTTTAAGAAAAAGAACTAATTTTTAGAAAATTTTCCTTTTTAAAAAAGGGTACTTTTTTAAGAAACTTAATTTTTTTTAAGAAAATGTACTTTATAAATGTACTTTAGAAAAAGATAATGTCTTAAGAAAAGGAACTTTTTAGAAAAAAAAAATTAACTTTTTTTAGAAAATAAAAGGAACAAAATATACTTTTTAAGGTACCATTTTAACAAAAGGTACGTTTTAAGAAAAGCAAAGAAATGTACTTTTTTAAGAAGAGGTACTTTTTAAAAGAAAAATTCTTTTTTAAGGAAAGGCACTTTTTTGAAAAAAGGAAAATTTTCAAGAAGTTACTATTTAATAAAATGTACCTTTTGATAAAATATACTTTAATAAAATATACTTTTTAATGATAAATGGTACTTTTTTAAAAAACGTACGTTTTAATATAAGGTAATTTTTGAAGACAATAATTTTAATAAGAACATGTACTTTTCAAGAAAACGTACTTTTTTGGGAAAAGGCAATTTTTTAAGAAATATACTTTTTCAAGGAAATGAACTTTTTAAGAAAGAGTTCTTTTTTAAGAAATGGTATTGGCTTAGCATATGAAACTTTTTTAAGAAAAAGCGCATTTTTTAGTTTTTTACGTTTTTTAAAAGAAAAGAAAGTTTTTTAAGAAAAATTACTTTTAAGATGAATTTTTTTTAAGAGAAGGCGGATTTTATGAAAGTAACTTTTTATAGAAAATAGTACTTTTTTTTTTTTAAAAAAGTGAGGTTTTTTAAAAAATTTAATTTTTTTAAACAGAATAATTTTTAAAGAAAAGGTACTTTTTTAATAAATGAAAAATTAAAAAAGAGGAATTTTTTAAGAAAGGGTACTTTTTCAAAAAAGGTAATTATTCAAAAATTTATTTTTTAATACATGGTACTTTTTTAATAAAATCTACTTTTTTAATGCAATGTACTTTTTCAATAAAATATACTTTCTAGTAGGGCTTCTTTTTAAGCAAATTTACTTTTTTACGAAAAGGTTTGTTTTAAGGAGATGTACTTTTTTAAGTAAATGTAATTTTTCAAATAGTTGCTTTTTAAGAAAAGGCACTTTTACGAAATGATACTTTTTTAAGAAAAGGTACTTCTCAAGAATATGTACTTTTTTGAAAAAGACTACTTTTTTTAGAAAAATATACTCCTTAAGAAAAGGCACTTTTTTCAGAAATTATCTTTTTTTAACAAAAGGTACATTTTGAATAAAAGGTGCTTTTTTAAAAAAGTTAATTTTTTAAAAAGATAATTTTCTAAGAAAAGTTACATTTTTAGAAAAAAAATTTGTTTAAGGAAATTAAGTTTTTCGAGAGAGGCAACTTTTTCTTAACAAAAGGTACTTTTTTAAGAAAAGGTAATTTTAAAAAAGTACTTTCTTTAAAAAGTTTCTTTAATGTAAGGTTCTTTTTTAAGAAAGGTAAATTTTTAGGAAAATTAAATAAAAAAATAAAGTTAGTTAAGGAAAGGAACTCTTAAGAAGTAGGTCCTTTTTAAGAAAACGTACTTTTTAAGAAATGGTACTTGTGTAAGATAGGGAACATTTTTAAAGAAACAAGGGTGTGTTAACATTTTTTTCGATTATCGGAATATGGTGCATCAAAGTTCCTGTCGTTGACAAGATAATCCATAAATCGACTTTAATATTTATTTATTTATAATTGGATTATAATGTTACACCATTTAATTATTTAAATATATTTCTAAAGTATAACAAAACTCGCAGATATGTATAAGGAGCATGTCCAGGGTAATTAATCTTCTTAGTTGAGACAAAGAATACATAATAAATGTAATATATCTTTTAAAATTATATTCATGAGGTTTATAAAATTTGAAGCTAAATAAAAATTAGCCAAGACGCAATATCAAAAATATTTGCTAAATTATTTTTATTTCCATTTGACTAAAATTATACGTAAATGCCGAAGATTTTTATTGCCAAGCTTATATATCGCCAAATAATCGCTCACCTTCAAATAATACGATTAATTTTTTAAACAAGTTTACAGCTTAATTTTTTTGATTTTTGTTTTTCCTCCAAAAAATTTTTGCATATTCTAACACCTACCTAGCTGCTCTATATTCTTCGTGAAGATGTTTATGGCATTTAATTAATATTATCTTCATTAAAAATCTTTTAAAATATATAACCTTATAAAATAAACTAATGACTTTTTAATTGCAGTATTTAATTTCTTTATGTTCGGTCTATTAACCTTGTGCAAAGTCAATAGTTAAATTTTTGGTTTTTGGCAAAAAAACAAAAAAAAAAAAACAAAATGTCACTTGCAATATTAAAAGATTCTATTTTTGGTGTTTTAGTGCGAAAATAATGTGTTTCGTTGACTTAAAATGTTAAGTATGTCACAATTTTTTTATGAATTTTCAAAGTCAATCGTATAATGCAGTTTGTTAAAACCCATTTTTTGCACTTGTGCTTGATTCGTTTATAGCCGCCTTAAGTTTTTTTTTTTTTTTTAATTTTATATATAAAATTGATAATGTTTGCCATAACATATTAGTATGCGTAGAGAGGTGCATTTGTCAAATGGGTGGGTGTAAATATGGCCATGCACGTGCTTGACTTTGCAAGACTAAACTTGTTGATTTGAATGGCTTATGTGCCAGTGTGTGTGGGAAGTTAGATTACCTAATACTTATTTTTTTTATCTTAATTTAATTTGAAAATTATAATAAATTTAGAGAAAATCTTAGAGCATAAATTTAATTTATGTTTGTTTCTTAAGTCTTTCGTTTTCACATAAAATTGATCTTTATCTATTCGAAAGTGGTATACTTTATACCACTATCTGCTGCTGTTTGTAACTACAACAAATATTTGGCCTTTTAGTATAACGACCGACTTAGCTTCGCTTTCTGAGTCGATTTAGGGATGTCCATTTGTCCGTCCGTCCGTCTGTGTGTCCAAGTAAATTTTGTAATCAAACTACAGGTCGCAAATATGAATATATTTTGATGAAATTTGGTACATAAACTTCTATCGGTTATAAAATGCATGTTCAGACCTAGTCCCGATACAAATGACCCCTATGAAATCGACTTAAATTGCCATAAGATTCAAATTCTCATATAGATCTCGGTCAAATTGGGTTTGTGTGTGTTTATTATATCCATTGCCAAGTAGTCCAAAAATAAAACCTATAGGCCATTCTTAGACATAGCCCCCATATACAGCTGCTTCCCGATATTCACTTAAATCTATCAAAAAAGCAAAAATATTGCACAGATTTTTCTCAAATTTTTTTAAAATTTTTTTGTCGAAAAATAAGTGACTTTACTTAATATGGTCCGATATGAACTTTTTCATATCCGAGGGGGAAAAATTAATAACAATGCCACTCAAATTTGTTTTATGCTTATTTTCTATATCCAATTAGTTACTTCTAAGAGATATGCTCTCTAAACGCATGGGATAGGGTATCGTGAAGTCGATATATAATTTTCTTACGTGTTTTAAGTAATTTATGTAAATGTCTTAAGACATAAAATATCCACCAACAATTTAAACCCACGAAAATATTATTCTGGCCAATTGAAATAACTCTTTTTGAAATCCATATCATTTCTTTAGTCTTCATTATTTTGCTTGTATTAAAAACTTGTTTTTTTTTTTAAATTTTGTACAATTTTTTGTTTGTTTTTGATTCTATTAATCAATTTGTTTTTGTTTTATTTGCTGCCTTATTTAATATTTGCTGTTCTGGCTTGTTCCCTTTATTTACTAAGTGTTTTGACTTGTATTGAAGAGTTCAAGGTTAGTTAAAACATATATGTGTTAAATTTTGGTTGTTTGGATTATTTTGAAAAAAAGATACTTTCTAGCTTAGATTTATTTGTTTTTTTTTTTTTTTTTTTTGGCTACCACATATAAACTTTGAGAGAGCATTTATACAGTTCAAGGAAATTTAAACGCATGTGTAATGGAAGAATTTTAGAAAACAAACAATTTTTTTAGTTTTAAAAAATTTTACAAAATAAAATTATAATAAAATTAGTAGATCAGACAATTAAATGTTAATGGGTGGTGCCTACGACATTGCAATTTCACATGCAAGAAGAGCTAAATCTAATGGATATATCGCACCTGTACCTCTAAAGTGAGACAAATCAATATTTTTCAATTTTCACTTTTTGCAAGAAAACGATACACAGTGGCCATATCTATCCACTGTAAAAATCTTACATCGGGTTTTCTAGTTTTTCGCAAAAAAAAAATACAGTTGTAACCCTCTTTGTGTTATAAGAGTAGCTTCTTTAGAATCCACTAAAAAGATATATTTTGAGTTCCAACCAAAAATCTTGTTATTTTTGATGATCACTGAAAAATCGCAAAAACAACTACTGTTGTATACTTATTATTCTCAATTCTTTACAGTGAAACAACTGTTTTTAAATTTTATAGTAAATAGTTAAAAAAAACCGTTTTTTGCCCCTACTAAAAATTTTTAAATTTTGAGTTGACTCACTTTAGAGGTACAGGTGCGATATATTTGTCATTAGCGCCTGCATCTCTGATTTAAAATAATATCAATATTTCATTAAAAAGACGGTGCCTCCAGCTTTAAACATATATATTGTTCGAGATATAAAACATTTCTTTTCACGATACGATATACTTTTTACACTTGCAATAAAAAAAAAATAACGATTGTATGTTTCACAACGTTATATCTTCTGAGATTAAATAAAACTATGAACCACATTGCACGTACGCCTGGCTTTAGTTGAGTGTGTTAAAGCATATCACCAAAAAGTGCAAGTACGAGTATAAGTGAGTTAGACGCTGGTTCAAACCTCACGGTCGCCCTAAGTAGAAGAAAAATTACATATAGAAACAATCTAATCAATTATAGCATAACAATTATTTCAACGTTTACTACAATCACTAATGAAGGCTGAAATTCCAGAAACCGGGGTGATTAAGAATATAAAGTAGTTATGAGTTTTAGATATATGTTATAAGTTTTCGTCTTTTCTAACACGCACCGTTAAAAATAATTCAACTCGAAATTCGAGTGCAAATTCTAGGAAATTTTATTTTTTCATTAAATAAAGACCCTAAAGATATGCTAATCAATTATAGCCAATTCAGAAATCAACACAAAAAACAAACTCATTTTTATTACAAACACATTAACAAATTTAATAAACACACACATAGCATTGTATAATTTTATGTATGTGTTCGTAGCAATTTTAAATGCAATTTACTCAAAACAAAGGAAAAAATTTAAAAATATGTAAATCTGCAAAACGGCTAAAAAGTAATACCTTTCAAATAATATACATTTGGTCAAAATTGGGATAAAACAGTGGAACAATATATCGATCACAAGAAATCGCCTAACCTATAAATATTGTAATTTAATAATATGGGTCCCAATCAGTTGACTTAAAAAATGTACTTTTTTTTCAACATTAATATTTCGTTGCTAGGAAAAGTACACTGCAAAAAAAAAATAATGAAATATAAAATAAGCCAAATTATTTACATCCTTCTTCTAGTGAATTGTTAAGCTATTTATTAGTTACAAGCAGAGCCCAAACCTCGGAATTCAAATGCAAATTCTACAAAATTGTATTTTTTCATTTAATAAGTAATGGAGCCAGGCTTTTTGATATTTATAATAAACACACACACAGTATGTATTTGTATGTATGTGTTAGTAGCAGCTTTAAATGAGCATTACTCCAAAATAATGTTCCAAACGCTGCAAATCTGTAAATCTGGTGCGCAGCTAAAAAGAAATACCTTTCAAATGGGGTATTTTTTGTCAACATCGGCTGGTAAATAAAATTTTTACATCAATCACAAGAAATCGCCTTACCTATTAATATTATAGATACTTTTACTTTATTTAAGTTTTTTTCCTTTAAAAAAATTTATACATATAATAAACGTAAAAAAAAGAAATGGAAAAAAATTATTCGTATAAAAATAAAAAAAAAAAATATGCTCTGTCTAGACCATTCGTTTCGAAAGAAGATCTTGAATCCAACTTTGCTGAGACAATAACAGGATACAGAAAATAAGCATAAACTAAATTTAAGTAGTATTTTTATTAGTTTTTGGCATGCAGATATGAAAAAGTTCATATCTTATATTATTTTTATAAGGGGAATAGGTTAAAAATGGACTGATCCTGACCATTTATTAAAGTCGCTTAATTTTCTCAAAAACATGTATAAAGCAGATTTGAAAAAAATCTATGCAATATTTGTAGTTTTTCCTACGTTTAAGTGACGCTTTCTATTTTTTCTTAGTTTACTGAGGAATACATAGAGAAAAAAACAGCAGAACAACTTTGGAGTATACGATGAATATGCATTTTTTTTTTAATAATTACTACTACACTCCATAGTTGTTCTGATGTTTTTTTTCTATTCCTAGGACAACTAAGCAAACAAACATCAAGGTAAGGGAAAAAAAAATATCAAAAGATAAAAGTTCATAAGAAAAATTTGGCCTGAGAATACCAAACCTTTGAGCTAATTCCATAGTGACAGACATGACTTTCAGTGATTTTTCTAATCCAATATCATACAGTGAAAGTTTTTCATTGTTCACAAAGATATACAGAATTATGCAGATGGTCCTGATCAACATATTTATCTTTAGAAAAAGTAAGAAAGTATTATTGTTATTAATAATTGGGGGCAAAAAGCAGTTGTGACAGACATGACAAGAAACAGATATCATTATATCCTATTGTTTGTTTGCTTAGTTTTTCAGTTATAACTCAAGAACTATTTGGCATTGCATTCTTCAGCAAAATAAATAATTTTTATTAATAGAATAAATAGAATAAAAAATACTGTTTGATTCAGTATTTAATATATCACTCTACTCTGATACTAAATAATAATAATACGCCCTGAATTAAAAAAAATTGATTAAAAAAACGGAACAATTAGCTAAACTTGATGTACTGAAAAATAAAATGAGATATCATCAATGGTTCTTGATTCATAGCTGTTAAGCTAAGCAAACAAAGATCAAGATAACGAATAAGTACAAAGGTTTTACTACAATGGCCTAGTCCTTTCACCCTGATTTGGAGTTTCTCACACCCTCCGAATCGCTGTGTTACTGTGTTATTAATATCAATATATTATCTCTTGGAGGTATATTATTTTTAATTTTGAAAAAATAATAAAACTCATTAAAACAAATAAATTTTATTTTGTTTTTCTTTATATAAAAATAAAGAAATTCAGTAATTGGTAACAAATTAATTATTTAATATGACATATACACTGGTAACAATATAATTACACAATATATCAAACCCGTTGTTAAAAAAATTGTTGAGTGTTAATAATTTTAATTAAACAAATAATAATTATATTAATAAAATCGCTTAATGGTGCCTTTTATTTAAAAAAAAGAAAATTTTGTTTACGAAGATGGTATTTACTATGATTCATTGCTATCGATTTCATTATTCTTGAAGCAGTTAGAAAATATTACTTTTTTGAATATATAATTTCTTGAACCTAACCCGTCTAAGGATCATTTCTACCTTTATTAAATTTCAGTTTTAACTCTAGATATACTTAATTTGTGTACGGGTTTTTTTAACAAATATCTTTCGAACATACAAGTATAATCCGTAAATGATTCTTCATAAGTTCGTCTGACTGTTTATTAATTTATATTGAACAAAGCAAACTCCAGTAGAGTAGAAGACCATGTACTAGTTTTATTCATTCGTAGTATTCGTAGCAAAAAATATTTGTGTTTAATCTAGCAATGGTTGTGCAAAATGTGGTTTAAAATACCCAGTTGGAAATTATCAACAGTCGTTTTTAGGCCCAACATAGCAGAATGTCAGAGTCACTGCTGACTGTCTGATTCACTCTCATACAGAAAACTTGCAAGACATTTGCTGACTATTTCATACATTTGCAAGGTGTCTTAGATAAAATTTCTGCATGTCATTCTCAAACAAAAACCTAATGATCACTGCTGATCTTTCCATACAATTGTTGTAATGTCATCCTTACAAATCACCAAGTTGTCTTCTATCTCTCTCTCTCTCTCTCCCTTTATTTCCTTCCATATTGTTTGAAATTATCTTTTATTTCCATTATGAATTATTATTCATTTTAATTATTTATTACCAACTGAGATTCGATACCAGAACATCTGATTTGAAAAATCAACGCTTAAGTCCAGCCTTTGTAACATAAAAAGTTCTAAAGATCACTTTAGTCAATTTAGTGAAGAATTAGAGTGATTTCTTCTTTACTTAAATCTTCCTGTAATATTGTATAACTAGTAAGTTATAAGGTGCCCATAGTGCCTGTTGAAAAAAGATGAAATTGATCTACCAAGCTTAGCTTAAGAGATCTGGCAACGCTAAAAGTATCGTCACGAGCTGATTTGTATCTAAAGAATCACTTGTGACATTATCTTTCAGACACAATTTCCAGCTGAGTATGATTTTTTCTTGTTTTGTTCAATTGTGCTCAAAAAGTTTATGGCAATTTAAAAAAAAAAAGTCAATAAAATCAAGATTGAGGCATTTATCTATTTTTTTATAATATTTTACACAAAATTTTACAAGACTCATTTATAGCCAGCGAAAAGATAATAACAACAAAATCTTTTGAGGTCGTATAAGAATTTTCTTTTTAATTTTTATGAATTATGACTTTTTGTAGAATATGTTGTCTTATAGAAACTTTGAGCCTGATATGATATAAATGCTAGCTGAATAGTTTTTTCTTTTTTTTTTTGGAAAATGTCGATATTATTTAAATGGCTTCTTTAAAAAAATATATAAGTACTAAAAATATATGAACTGAACATTAAATAAAAGTATATGCACTTAAATTATTGTTTAATATAAATAAAGAAAATTACGTATTAACAGGCTTAATGTGAGAATTACTGCACACAACGAAAATAGTTTCATTGAGGCTACCGAATTTATTGCCAACTGAATTGCGATGAAGTTAATAAACGAACGTCGGGTTTAATATCATAAAAATTATGTTGTCTTAACAGTAAGTGTCTCATCACAATAGAAAACGGTTAGCTGCTATTTAGTTTCTGTTGATACAATCGAAAATACAGTTATCAAACTTTACAATAATTTTTAAGTATTTAATGAAGATGATCAGCAAAGATTTCTATTTGCTTAATTATACAAATTAATATTTTTTTGTTTTAAGTAATAAGAGCAGAATTATTTCTATTCTGACGAACATAGTTTTTGTACTTTGAGAAATACCCCTCAACTTCTAGTTAAGAATGAAAGTACAATTATACGAAGATGTCGACTCCACTGTGCATCACAAACGGCCTACCACTAGGCACGGAATTAATAATTTTTAATTTGAAAAAACTATTTCTTATTATTGAGATGGATTATTTCTTATTATTGTAAAAAAAATGGAGATAAACTTTAAAAAAGATTCAATAAATGCCCATTTTAATAAAAATATGCAAAATCGTGCTATTAAGTCAGACTATATAAAGAAATATGCAACTACAAATCGGCTAAATATTTATCAAAGAATTTCAAATCATTTTGTAAACATATACAGTCGCCTCAAAAACTGAATACTCACCACCAGCTTTAATTTTCAAATTAATTTTTTTACTACAGTTTAATATTTTTTTAAAACATAAAATATGCCATTTTATTCTTTAAAATATACAGTATCATATTTTACAATAAAAAAGTAAAATTATTTTCGTAATCTTATATAAAGGGTCCGCCATCTAACGTTTTTTTTTTTTCAACTACTGCTTATTTCGTGAATGGTAACACTTAGCTCATGTCTGATTTGACAGATAATTAGTTTTATCCTTCCGCTGAACGAGTATGGTTGTGTATACGCTTGAACAATGCTGGGAAATATTGCGACATTACTTTGAAAATCATGGTAATGTTGCAGAATGTGTGCGAAAATTGCGTACGGATTTTGGAAGAAGAGAAGCACCGTCAGCTCCGTATGTTCGTTATCTTGTGAAAAAAGTGAAAGAAACTGGCATCCTCATCGATAAACCAAAGCGTGAAAAGCCAAAAACAGTGCGTACACCAGAGAATATTGCTGCTGTGGCAGAAAGTGTGCGTGAACCGCCATCAACATCAATTCACCGTCGTTCTCAAGAATTGAACATTTCGGAGGCAGTATTGAGACGAATTTTGCATAAAGACCTTGGTATGACGCCATACAAAGTCCAATTGGTTCAGGAGTTGAAGCCAACTGACCATCCAATGCGTTTTCGCTTCGCTAAGTGGGCCTGCGATCGACTTACAGAAGATGCCGATTTTGCCAAAAAAAATCATCTTTTCAGATGAAGCTCATTTCGATTTTGGCGGGTATGTAAACAAGCAAAATTGTCGCATTTGGGGCACAGAAAACCCGCACGCATACATTGAAAAGCCGATACACCCAAAACGAGTCACTGTTTGGTGCGGATTTTGGTCCAGAGGCATAACTGGGCCATTTTTCTTCGAAAATGAGCAAGGAGTGGCCGTTACAGTCAATGGCGATCGTTATCGGGCCATGTTGAACGAATTTTTGTTCACAAAAATTGAAGAGGAGGATATTGGCAACATTTTGTTTCAACTGGACGGCGCTACGTGCCACACAGCCGAAGCTACACTCGATGTTTTGCGCTCTGTTTTTGAAGATCGCATTATCAGCCGCAGAGCTGATGTCGTTTTGCCACCTCGGAGCTGCGATTTGACACCGTTGGACTATTATTTGTGGGGTGCCCTGAAAGAGGCAATTGACGCTTTAAAGGACAATATTCGTGAAGCCATTGGTGAAATACAGCTGCACACAATCGATAATGTGCCTTAAAATAGGACCAATCGTGTAGGCTACTGCACGGCCAGCCGAGGCAGCCATTTGAATGAAATTATTTTCCATTATTAACCGGAAGGATTGTACTTTCAAATAAAAAAAAGAAATTTGAGATAATATTCAGTATTTTTTTATATAGCATTTTCAAAAAAAAAACAAGTAAGAAAATTATAGTCGGTCTAGACCGACTATACGATACCCTATACCATGCGTTTAGAAACCCTATCTCTTAGGCCCAACTAACTAGATATAGAAAATAAGCAAAAACCAAATTTGAAAAAATTTTTAAAAAGTTCATATCGGATGCTATATCTATATGGGGACTAGGTCCAAAAATGGACCGATCCTGAACATGGTTGGTAACGTCTCTTGTATTTTGCAAAAACATATACAAACAAAATTTGAGAAGAATCAGTGCAATATTTTTGTTTTTTAATAGATTTAAGTGAATATCGGGAAGCAGCTCTATATGGGGCCAAAGGGAGCATTTTTGGACTACTCATTAGTGGATGTAATGAACGCTTACAAACCCAATTTGAGTAAGATCTATATGACAATTTGGATCCTGTGGCAATTTATGTCGATTTCATAAGGGTAATTTGTATGGGGGCTAGGTCTGAACATCGACCGATTCTCACCAATTTCAATAGCGTTCATTCCATGGCCGATAAAAGCTCACATACCAAATTTCATCGAAATATATTCATATTTGCGACCTGCAGTTTGATTACAAGGTTTACATGGACACACAGACGGACGGACGGACGGACGGGCGGACGGACGGACGGACGGACATTGTTACATCAACTCAAAAAGTGATTCTGAATCGATCGCTATAATTAAAGATGGGTCTGGGTCAAATATTTTTGGTTGTTACAAACAGCAGCACAAAGTCATTATACCCAAACCACATAGTGGTATAGGGTGTAAAAAGTTATTTGGCGGACCCTTTATAAATTTGAAAATTAAAGTTGATAGTGATCACTCAGTTCTGGAAGCGACTGAACATATCAGGCAGAATATGCAACCAAATATCGGACCCATTTCATGGATACATCTAACTAGTATTTATTCTTATTTTTTCATTCGATTGAAATATAAAATTTGTTTGTGAATATTACTGACTTTCTTTTTAATTATTTTATTTTAATTATATTCATATAAATTTAAAGTTAATACAAATACTACTTAATGAATGCTAGGCTTTTTACGGATCAAATTTTTTAGCATTCAGATTAATTTTTCTTATACATGACTTTAACCATTTTTAAGTTCTTCTTCTTGACTTTTTAAATATTCTTGTAAGTACGCCAGCAAATTCGAATTAAAACAAGTAAGAAAATTATAGTCGGTCTAGACCGACTATATGATGCCCTATACCATGCGTTTAGAGACCTTATCTCATAGGCCCAACTAACTGGACGTAGAAAATAAGCATAAACCAAATTTGAGTGGGATTTATATTAATTTTTTTGGCAGATATGAAAAAGTTCATAGTGGATGCTATACCTATATGGGGACTAGGCCCAAAAATTTACCGATCATGACTATGTTTGGTAAAGTCTCTTGTATTTTGCAAAAATATATACAAACAAAATTTCAGAAGAATCAGTACAATATTTTTGTTTTTTGATAGATTTAAGTGAAGATCGGGAAGCAGCTCTATATGGGGCCTATGACTAAGAGTTGACCAATAGGGATCATTTTTGGACTACTCATTAATGGATATACTAAATTTCATCAAAATATATTCATATTTGCGACCTGCAGTTTGATTACAATGTTTACATGGACACACAGACTGACGGACGGACGGATGGACATCGTTAAATCGAATCAGTTAGTGATTCTGATTCGATCGGTATAATAAAAGATGGGTCTAGGTCAAATATTTTTGGTAGTTGCAAACAGCAGCACAAAGTCATTATACCCAAACCACATAGTGTTATAGGGTATAAAAATTTAAACTGCCGAGATTTAATTTTTAGGAAAAACCTTGTGTGACCAAAATGCGAGTGAATATCGGAAGATCAGTGAAATCAAATAATAAATAAAACCAAATTTTAAATTAAAATGCCTTTCCGAGTTACAATATTCAGCATCACTGTTAAATCAGATAGGTATTTGAAGTTGTATTTCACCTCTAGCGGAGTTATTATATTTATTTTTCCCTGAATCTGTGAATTAGTTAATGGAAAATATTTCTCTCCATTTTGCCTTTAGCGGAATCTTGTATTATTTCACTTCTTTTATGAGATTTGAAAATGTTGGATTAGAAAAGTTGGTGTATAATATTGACAGCTTTTTTATATGATTTTTCCATTATGGGAGATCTAGTTTCAACAATTTTTTTGCTGTCTGTAGAAGTATTCCACGGTCACGATCGGACAAATTAAATTTATTTTTTTGCTTATTACAACTAGTTCAAAATTTTTCGTTAAAAATCGAATATCTTTCTTTTATATCAATTGATCTTCAGAAATGATCAAGTGAATTTCAGAAAACATATATTAATTATCATAAATGATCGAACATATTTGAAGTAATCTTATATATTAAAAGAATTTATGAATAAACTTTGCATTCAAAATTTTTTTCAATATTTTTCTTCTCTCAAACCTCTATAACTAGAGTTCTAATTAACGTAGGTTGTTGACATAGGTCTAAGAACACTCAGTGGATCAAGCTCCTTCTTTTGAGCTATTAACTGCTATTAACTTCGTTGGGTTTGAGGAAAGTTATGTACGTTAACTTCTCTTGGCATATTTTGGCATTACTGTACGTTAACTTCTCCTGGAAAATTTTGGTATTATATTATAAAAATTAATATAATCTAATATAATATAATATAATGCTGCGGAGCAGCAGGGGTCCTCTAGTTTATATTATTAAAATAATGTTTTTTCAATACAGGAGGTTTTTGCCAAGCCATTATGCATTTAAGGGTTAATTATAACATATACAACTACCAGGTGAGGGTGCAGTGAGTTTTTGCTGACGTTTATAATACTTTCTGAGTCGATTTAGCAATATCCGTCTGTCCGTTTGTCTGTCTGCCCGTCTGTGTGTTCAAATAAACCTCGTAATCAAGCTGCAGAAAATTAGTATATAAGATTTTATCGGCAATAGGAGGAACGTTATTTAAATCGGTGAAAATCGGTGCTTGCTCAGACATAATCCCCATACAAATAAATTCCATCGGATCGATCGTAAGATCCAGATTATCATATATATATTGATAAAATTTGGTGTATGTGCATCTATTATACCCACAAATCAGTTGCCCAGAAAGAAACTCCGTGAAATTATTTTAAGTCATAGTCTTTATATAAATCTGATTCACGAGCTTGACTTAAACTATGAAAAGAATAAATATTTACATAGATTTTTTTTCAAAGTTTATACATATATGCTTTTGAACAAAGTAATTGACATTATTTAGTATAGTTATGAAACCATTTTGAAACCTACTACCCATATAAAAATAACGTCAGATATGAACTTGTTCATATCTCCAAATTAATAACAATACCACTAAAATTTGGTTTATGCTTATTTTATATATCCAGTTAGAAGCGCATGGCATAAAAACTTTTCCTACTTGTATTTTATTTTATTTTATTCTTATTTCACATTGCTGGACAAGTTTTCAGAGAATCTGATTCTTTAAGATTAGTTTGTTTTTGCTAAAAAAAAATTCCAGCTACTTTTTGAACACAGTTTATTTTAGTAAATGTAGTTTTTTATTCGCAATGTGATAATGATTATGTATTGAATTGCCATTATATTGTAATAATATTTAATGTCATCATGTAAACACAAAAAGAAACAACAAACAACAACAACACGAAAAGCAAAAGTAGCATTGACTTTGTGGTTGGTCTTTTGCTTTATTGTGAAATAAATCTTAAAACAACTTAAACACAACAACATAAAAATATGGTTAGTTATTTTTTTTATTATTATTTAATTTTTTTTTTTATTTATTTATTTAATTTTTTTTTTTTTTTATTTAAAGGTTCATTGTTTTGATTTTTTGTACAAACCAACTTCCTTATTTAACGAAATGTTAATGTATTATTGTTGTTGCTCGATTAAAGACATTAATCAATATTCATATAGTTAAGTCTATGAAACACACTTCTGTTATAAATTTTTGCTAAATCATTTAATTATAAATTTGTAGTTATTTTGCTTAAGTTGTCAAAGCATCTCATACACATTCTTTTATACAAATTTGATAATTAATGATCACTTTAGTGGATTTTATATTCAAATTTATAATTCCTTTCATTTGTCAATATCAAGCCATGACCGCGAAAATAGCTTAAGTGCCAAAAAAATCTTTACAGGACATACATCAAAATTGCTTTTGTTCTAAATTCGTAATGCTGCAACGTAGACCATAAAAATTTTTTATATGATCGAAAATTTTTGATTTTTATGAAGAAATTGAAATCGTATATTATGTCACCTAAGCTATTGTCGCGGTCAAGACTCGATATGTAGATTACTATACATTTGGTCCGCCTTTATATTATCATTACTATTAAACAACATCAGTTGGTATTAAAATTTTCATATTTGAACCTAAATTTATAATTCAAATTCAATTTTGCTATGTCTTCGAAACCCATTTCCAAGTCATTACTTAGTCTTAATATGATACCAGGTATTAAAATATTTTTTTGAAATAATTTTTATTTTTGTGTAAATAAGAAACGATTTTTTTATAGTCGTTTGTTATGATTTCTTTGCTATTCAATGTTGAAATGGGTGTTTGTGTTTATACCCTATACCACTTGTGATCAGGGTATAATGATGTTTTGCTGATTTTTGTAACTGCCAAAAATATTTCACCTCTAATTATACTGATCGACTCAGAATCACTTTCTGAGCCGATTTAGCGATGTCCGTGCGTCCATCTGTTCGCCTGCCCGTCCGTCTGTGTGTCCATGTAAACATTATAATCAAAAAACTGGTCGCAAATATAAATATATTTTAATAAAATTTTGTATATAAGCTTATATCGGCCATAGCATGAACGCCGTTGAAATTAGTGATAATCGGCTCATGTTCAGACCTAGTCCCCAAACAAATAACGCCTAATCGACTTAATTTGCCATAATATCCAAATTATCATATAGATAGCGGTCAAATTGGGTTTGTGTATGTTTATTACATCCACTAATTAGTAATTCAAAAATAAACCCTATAGGATAATTCTTAGTCATAGCCCTACTATAACGCTGATTCCCGATCTTCACATAAATCTATCAAAAAAACAAAAATATTGCACAGATTTTTCCCTGATTCGTTTTTTATATATTTTTGCAAAAAAAATAAGTGGCTTTACCAAATAGGGTCAGGATCTTTCCAACCTAGTCCCCATATAAATGCAACATCCGATATGAATTTTCCCATATTCAAAGGCAAACAAAAATTAGGAAGAATGCCACCCAAATGTGGTTTATGCTTATTTTCTATATCCAATTAGTTGGACCTAAGATACAGGGCCTCTAAACGCATAGTAGAGGATATCGCATGGTCAGTCTAGACCAACTATAATTTTCTTATTTGTTTTTTTAATCTTTTAAACAATTTGTTACGTTATATTATGCGTTTTAAATTTGTATTTTTTCATCACCCTCTTTACATTTCCAGTTATTTGTTAAGTCGTTTTTTTTTTTTACTTTGTTAATAATATTGTACTTTTAAGGTTTGCATAAGAGCTTCTTCACATTTAAAACTGAAAAAAACCTCACTTTCATTTGTGGAATTTTTATATTTTAACATAATACGAGTACAAATTGATGATATGCATAACTTTAACACTCACTGGCTGTCAATGGATGCTGTGGCATGTTATGAAATTTAAAGTAAAAGGAAAAGTTAAACTTTAATATGGGGGCAGTGACTATGGTGAAGATTTTTTATATGAATGTATGTCAATATTTGTATACAGAGAAAACAGATTTATGGTGGTGTCTTCAATTTTTCAGTGTCAGTATACAGAGATATATATATAAATATATATATAGATCTTTATATATATATATTTGGTTATTACCTATTACAGCGTATTTCTGATCTCATATTTCAATTTCTTTTCTTTCAAACCAATTTTTGAAATATAAGTACGTATAAGAAATCACATAAAAATTACGTTCATTTGTATTTTCTTTTGTTTTAATATTAGTATACAAATAGTGCTACTTTCAAAAACCCTTTCGAATTAATTTTGGTGAATATAGAATTTATATTGTTGCGATAGAATGGACAAGTATAAAAAATTTGTTCAAAAAGTTATAAAAATTCTTTAAATGAAATTTTAGACCACTCGGAGTTAATATTCACGGTCCTCGCAGCAACTGAATTTTTTGAAAAAAATAGAATTAATTATAAGATACGGTCTGAACTGCTTAACCGCTCTATTCGATAGACCAAAAGACACAGTGGACCGGTTTTCAAAACCGTTCAACCGGTATTGTCAAAAAACCGGTCTAACAAGTTTCTTTTGTAACCACATCAATTGTGTATAATCCTTATTAGGAATTGTATTTAGTTTATATTTTTATACCAGTGTTAGGGCCATAAGAAGTTGGGAAACAAAAACTACCGCATAAGCAACCGAAAAAGAAACAGCATTCTCACATAAACCAGTGAAAAATGACATACCTTTTAAATTCAAGTACATTTTTTTTGTTCTTTTTTTCGTTCTAGTATCACATAAATCGTGTATCATCTTTATTTACAATTATGATCGTAAATTGTCGCCTTTCATCAATGAACGAAAATCGAATATCATGTCACTTATGGTATTTTATTGGTTATGTCGCAATTTATTGGTTAGGATATTGCAAACCCCATATAACTTTATAACAAAAAAAAATCACTATAATGTGTGTAACATCAAATTTGTATTAAATGCCACCTTAGTCAAAGTAACAGCAATATCTTTGATCAAATTTAGTTCAAGAATTAGAAAAGAAAGCAAAAAATTTTAATTTTAATTAAAAAATTTCGGATTTAAAAAAAAATTTCGTTTTAATACTTGAACTATAAACTACACTTGGCAACACTATTTTGAGGGTGGATTATTCCGGCATAAAACTCTATATTTTTGATTTTTTTAATATCCAATACTAGTAAGAGAAATATATTTTCTGTATACTGTATACTGTTTTAAAGATAGGATTGCCAGACCTAGTGAATTTTTTTTATCAATTCTTTTGAACACATATTTTATGAACTTGTTTTAAGCAAATGCTACAAACATAACGATCACAACAACAACAACAACATCAATTGAAGCTAAGGCACACAATTTTCAGATTTTTGAATAATAACAATAACAAGACCTGCATGGAAATTAAGACTTTTTTACTTTTTGATAGAAATCTCAGGACATATTGAACCGATTTTTATTATTTTAAACAGCAGTCTGATCAGAATGTAAATGAATCATTTTCACTAAAAATGAGCAACCCATCTTACTTATTGAAGGCATGATCGTGATTTCCATAAACGGACAGACGGACAGAAGGACATCGCTAAATCAAATCCGCTTGTTAAAAGAATCAAGAATATACATATTTTATGGGATTCAGATTTTTTTTAAATTATTATAATAGAATGACTAACTTATATATACCCTCTGCACACTGGTGTGGAGTGTATAAAAACTCAACTTGAACAATTTAATATCTTATAAATGCATTTTTCGTTCCACATCTCCCCTTAAATTTTTTTGTTTCCCATCGTCTTTAGCAAATATCGAATTTTTACATTCAATTGGCACTCCTTACTTTTTTGGCGCATGTCTCAACGATTTATATTTCATTAAAAATGTCTTTCACCATTTTGCCATATAATATATAAATTATTTCTAATATATAGCTTTACTTCTATTGACTAGTCATTGCTATGTTGCGCCATCCTAATCCACGGAAAAAATATCACTTCCAAATAAATAACTTTTTGGAAATAGTTTATAACAACCTCCAAAGATCTATAATTTTTAATGTTTTTATTATCCAATAAATATTGATAATATTCAAGTTAATTTTTGGAATTACAGACTGATATCAAGAAATATAAAAAGCTTGAAAAATGTGCTTAAATAAATCCTTTAAGTAAAATTAATAAATTGATATTTGCTAAAAGAAAATTGATATTCAAATAGTTAGAACTGATATCGACTCAATAGAAACTAATAACGCAGCAACAAAAGAAAAGTAGTTAAAGGGTCCGCCAAATAACTTTTTTTTTTTTAAAATGCTGTAAAAAAAAACTACTGAATATTATCTCAAATTTCTTTTTTTATTTGAAAGTACAATCCTTCCGGTTAATAATGGAAAATAATTTCATTCCACTGGCTGCCTCGGCTGGCCATGCAGTAGCCTACACGATCGGTCCAATTTTTAAGCACATTATCGATTGTGTGCAGCTGTATTTCACCAATGGCTTCACGAATATTGTCTTTTAAAGCGTCAATTGTCTCTGGCTTGTTGGCGTATCACTTATCTTTGAGGGCACTCCACAAATAATAGTCCAACGGTGTCAAATCGCAGCTCCGAGGTGGCCAAACGACATCAGCTCTGCGGCTGATAATGAGATCTTCAAAAACAGGGCGCAGAACATCCAGTGCAGCTTCGGCTGTGTGGCACGTAGCGCCGTCCTGTTGAAACCAAATGTTGCCAATATCCTCCTCTTCAATTTTTGTGAACACAAATTCATTCAACATGGCCCGATAACGATCGCCATTGACTGTAACGGCCACTCCTTGCTCATTTTCAAAGAAAAATGGCCCAATTATGCCTCTGGCCCAAAATCCGCTCGTTTTGGGTGTATCGGCTTTTCAATGTATGCGTGCGGGTTTTCTGTGCCCCAAATGCGAAAATTTTGCTTGTTTACATACCCGCCAAGATCAAAATGAGCTTCATCTGAAAAGATGATTTTTTTTGGCAAAATCGGCATCTTCTGTAAGTCGATCGCAGGCCCACTTAGCGAAGCGAAAACGCATTGGATGGTCAGTTGGCTTCAACTCCTGAACCAATTGGAATTTGTATGGCGTCATACCAAGGTCTTTATGCAAAATTCGTCTCAATGATGCCTCTGAAATGTTCAATTCTTGAGAACGACGTTGAATTGATGTTGATGGCGCTTCACGCACACTTTCTGCCACAGCAGCAATATTCTCGGGTGTACGCAGTGTTTTTGGCTTTTCACGCTTTGGTTTATCGATGAGGATGCCAGTTTCTTTCACTTTTTTCACAAGATAACGAACATACGGAGCTGACGGTGCTTCTCTTCTTCCAAAATCCGTACGCAATTTTCGCACACATTCTGCAACATTACCATAATTTTCAAAGTAATGTCGCAATATTTCCCAGCGTTGTTCAATCGTATACACAACCATATTCGTTCAGCGGAAGGACAAAACTAATTATCTGTCAAATCAGACATGAGCTAAGTGTTACCATTCACGAAATAAGCACTAGTTGAAAAAAACGTTAGATGGCGGACCCTTTATTTAATGAAAATGAAAAGTTAAAATTGATAAAAATTTCAAAACGTATGCTTCTTAATTAATGTTCTTTACACTGAACAAAAAAGAAAAAATTATACCATCGAGGGTACATATACATTTGTTACTCAGTTTGTAATAATTAAAAACAATATCTGGACCCCATAAAATGTATATATTCTTGACTCTTATAACCAACGGAGTTGATATATAATGTCCGTCTGTCCGTAAATGGAAATCACGATCATGCCCTCAATAGGTCAGTTGGGTTGCTCATTTTTAGTGAAAATGATTCACTGTCATTCTGATCAGATCTCTGTTTAAAATCGTCAAAATCGGTTAAATAGGTCCCGAGATTTCAATCAAAATGTAAAAAAGTCTTGATTTCCATGCTCTTCTTGTTATTGTTGTTATTCAAAATTTTGAAAATTGTGTGCTTCAATTGATGTTGTTGTTGTTGCGGTCGTTGTGTTTGTAGCATTTGCTTAAGATAAGCTCATAAAAAATTATTTCAATAGACTTGATTCAAATATTTACTAGGTCTGAAAACATAGAGTTTTTGATACAGTAATGTCCGTCTGTCCGTCAATAGGTCAGATAGGTTGCTAGGTTGACATCCTGAGCAGGTTGCGATCCAATAGCGTTTGAGAATTCATATAAAATGCAAAAAGCATACATATAAATATATTATTATTTTATGTTGTTCTTGTTATTGTTGTTATGGTAATTTATGTGTGCTAGCTTTAAAATCTGTTGATGTCATAGTCGATATGTCGATATACTCTACGTATCATTGCCTCACTTTGTTATGACGCTATCCCGAAATAAACACAAAAAATCGCCAATATGAAAGAAAAATAATAATAAAAATTTTTTTTAAAGTGCTCAATTACACAGTGATACAAAAAAGAATGAACCAAAAATAACTGGGATGCGATCCTTTTTTTCTGATTGGTCTTGTCGAGTACAGCAAGACCCTGTCCTTTAAATTTGCAAAACACCTCCAAAATCTTGAGTTCCAGGTAAAAAAACGGTTTTTCGACCCTATTGCACATAAGAGCCAGTAACTTTGTTGAATATCAACCGATTTTGATTTTCTCAGCGAATTTGAAAAGATGAAACTAAGGCCTTTCGAAGCCATGAACATGATATTTAAGTAATATTGAGACATCTGTTCGTATTCCTAGCAAACTCTTTTTTTTAATATTCTCTATTTTTGAACTTTGGAGATGTTTTTACACATTTTTTAACTTAGGAACCGTATACCATGTCTTTTTTTATTAAAATTTTAATAACTCAGTTACTTCTTAAAAGATTTTTTAATCCAAAGCTGCATTATACTCATAAATAAACCTACAGTAAGTTCATAAATTATACGGTTCCTAAATAAAAAAATGTGTAAAAACATGTCCAAAGTTGAAAAATAGAGGGTATTTTTAAACAAAATGTGTTTTGCTGGAGGAATATGCACGGATGTCTCAATGCTACTTAAATATTGTGTTAATTTGTTGGAAAGGCCTCCTTTCCTCGTTTCCAGATCCGCTGAGTAATTCAAAATCGGTTGATATTCAACAAAGCTACTGGCTTATATGTGCAAAAGGGCCGAAAAACCGGTTTTTTTTACCAGTAGCTTAAGATTTTTTAGGTGTTTCGCAAATTTCAAAGACAAGACCAATCAGAAAAAAGCATCGTGTCCCAGGTATTTTTTCTGTCACACAGTGTTATTTATAACAAACGAAATAACTATTATTAATTTCAATAAAAATAAAAATTAATCAAATTTCCATAATTTTCTGCTACACTTTAGATGTAAGAACTTTTTCTTTTAAGAACTCTAAATTTGAACTTAAAAATAAAAGTCAATATTACAAGTTTTTTCATTTAAAAACATTTGAAATTTACTTTAGGGTTAAAATTTGTATAACTAACAAACGGATTTTCCCGACCACATTTGAATCTTATGAAACTTAGTTGTCTTTACTTAACTAAGATAAACGTAAAATTTAGGACTTACAGCTTCTGTTGTTCCTGAGATATGGCGCGTCAAAAAATGAAAAAATCATTAAAACACATATAAGTGGTCTGCCATTTGAATTTATATATTAAAAAATTTTTAACATACAGAGTCAAAATTGGTCTTATTTTAAAGGTATTGAGAATAGCTTTTAAACCGCTTTTAGTCATTTAGTTTTTCTAAAAGGTCAAAGGTCACTGTCACATGATTTAAAGTTTGGGAAGCTATATCGCAAGAAATTAAATTTTTTAAATTCTGGGAAAAATATATGTTAATCCTGATATTATTCTTTGTAATTTGTTCTAAAAGTTTTGAGTGAGCTCCTATTAGTTCCTGAGATATTGATAAAAATGTGAAATTGTTTGAAAAAATTCTATATTTTTTTTTTTTAATTATTTGGGTGATATAAAATTCATATATTATTTTAGACAAAAGGAGTTAAAAGTAAGAAACATTTATTTTACATATATGTATATATTACAAACATATGCGATTAGTTAATTGTAAATATTTTCAATTAAAAATTCTCGGTCTTCGGAGTACAGTTTTACTTTAAGTTCTGATTTTCCTTCAGGAACAAAAAAGTGGAATTTTTGTGTTCCTAGTATAGTTCTCAAGCCAATTAATCTGGTTTTAAGAAACTCTTCCTCTGCTTTATAATCTTCGTCTGTTAAAAATACAAAATTACAATTTAAAAGATGTTCACGGCACCAGTTATACAATTGAAGAGGGGTAGTAATTTGGTCCTGTATTGGACGCTGCAAACTGGCTCGGCGAGGTTCTCTCTTTATGGTTCCACCAAGACCATCGCTAGGACCTTTTTCATGGCTTGTGCCAAAAAAAAATGCCATTCGGCGGGAAAGCCAAAATCATCTTCATGGTGACATAATTTAGCAAAATTTTTTTTATTCTTAAATTGAGCGGCTGAGCCATCCGAAAAATAAAAAATTTTTAGTGGTGTTGAACTAAACTTTTTTTGTAGAAACATTATCATATGGCGATGGAAGAAGTGGACTGCAACAGTGTTGTGCATAAGACTATTAGATATAACTATGTAATTGGTATGTTCTAACTGGCCATAGTACCTGTGATATATAGAAATTGGATATAAAGTAGCTTGGCTGTTGTTCCAATGAAAACCTTGTGAAGAGTCCTGAACAAAAAAAGATGCATTTTCCGAGAAATCACATATTGCAATGTACTCATGTTCTCCAAGCAGCGTTTTCTTTTTTGCATTCAAAAATGCTGCTTGTTCCTTTGCGATAAATGAGTGAGGCAAAAGTGTCAATAATTTTTCGCAAAGTGAATCCAGAAAATCATCAGCCTGCTTTACCATTGTTTCCAATGAGCCTCTATCCACACATATCCATTGTTTATATGTAATTTCATCGACATGATTTGTTCCTAATAATTCGCCAAGTTTTTGCTTGAGATTTTCTACTCCTCGACAGTCTTTACATTTAGCTAAATAGCATTTGGGGGTTGAAGGATTGCACGTGATTTTCTCAAAGCAATCTTTTTACGTTTCAAGGTGGAAATCTTCTAAGCCTTCTGTTAATTTCGTTCAAGTTCAAGGAGTGAATCATTAGTTTTACGTTTTGGTGTTTTGTGCACACGCAGATATTGTGAGTTCCACTGGCATTGACCAACACAACGTTCTTCGGACGAAGCTCACAAAATTTAGAAATACCAATTTTCATTCCTTCATGTTTTTCTTTAAACAATGCATATATTTCACGTAGATTTCCAAGCAGCAATCTCTTAGTTTTTTTTATTTTCACATCATTCTCAAACATAGAAACAGAATCTTTATACCCTGGCGTGCATCTGCTGACGTCATCATGTTCATAAAAGATTTTGACACCTTCCACAACTATCGATGATAAAACATTTCTTGGTTTGTTGTTGGGAGTACTCAGTATACCTTTTTCCTCAACTAATTTTTTTTACCTTCCGAGCCATAAAGTCGGAAATTTCAAACTCCTGTACCATTTTCTGCAATGTCCAACTTTTTGGTAAAAGGGTGAGCAATAGTATTTTTTCGCTATTCGAGTAGATTTGAATTTTTCCTTTAATTGCTGAACTATTTCCGATTCTGGACAAACATGAGAAACTGTAGGAGCAGTTCTTAAATCTGGGAAAAGCTTTTTTTATAGAAGTACTTAACATTTCAAATTTTTGGATTCTGTAACTTTTTTTTATGTTTTTTCTTTTTGATAGGTGAGTGTTCCAAATATGGTAGGGCTTCGTTTAATTTGTCTAACACAACCGCTTCTGTACCGGATGCTTCTTCATCAGATTGCGAACGCTCTTGAAATGTAAACGGTCCAGAAATTTCTTGGATGTTACAAGCACCACTATGGTTTTTCAATTTCGACAGGCGAACTCTGCACGTACAAAACACTTTATGGGACGTTGAAATGTTGGGAACATCTATAAAATCTAACATCCACTCCTGGACTCTTGTTAATCTGTTTACACATTTAGAATGTCCCGATTTACTAAAAGGATTAAAGCATTTCAATATCAACGTTGTCATGGTAAACACAAAAAAAACACAATTTTTTCCAAACCACTGCTTTCGATTTAATAGAAAACTTTATGAGAAAAACATTTAACAACTGTTGAATACTTTTTCTACGTGCACTGGGTTTTTTTTATTTAAATTTGAATTTTTGTAAATATTTTACTCTATAACAAGCAAAAGTTCATTACAATAAAATAACTTCAGGAAATAAACAACTACCGAAATTTAATATATATCAAAAGTAAACATTAAAAATTAAAAAAATATATAATTAAATTTTATACAAAATTTTATGCTAATTAAACAATAACATCTCGCCCAAAAATGTATCACGAAATACAAACAAGACAATCAGCATCTTCCTTTAATTTTTAAGCCTTAGAAAGTATAAAATATAAGAACGTATTAATTTTTTTTTTAAATTTTGTCTAAAAAAATATTTGTTATTAAAAAAATTAATAAAAAAAAATAATAAAAAAAATTGTATACAATTGTATAGAATTTTTTAAAATAATTTCACATTTTTATCAATATCTCAGGAACTAACAAGAGCTCACTCAAATGAAGAGGAGACTATCAGGATCAACATGTATTTTTTTTTTTTTTTTAGAATTTTAAAAATTTCATTTTTTGAGATATAGCTTCCCACACTTTAAATCGTGTGATAGTGACCTTTGACCTATCGCAAAAAAAAATCGCTGAACTTAGTTTTAAAGCTATTTTCAATACCTATTAATTGACCAATTTCGATCTTCTACGTTTAAAACTTTTGAAGATATGAAGATATATTAATGAATTTTCTACTTTTCGAGGCGCCATATTTCGGGAACCACAAAAGCTAGAAAGCCAAAATTTTTGAATTTATATTAGTTTAGTACTGTAGAACATTCATGCTAATTTTTGTACAATTCAAAGAGGGTAAGGTCGAAAATAGCGTTTTTTCGTCGAATTAAAATAGAATTACCCTTAATTTAAAATTGTTTGTATACAATTTATCATGTTTTGATGATTCAATAACATAACCATTAAGCGATTTAAATATATATCCTATTATATACGTTTAAATATTGTTCTTTAATATTTGTCAGATTCTAATATTTTTCCTACACATAGAATGACCACAATTTAACAAAGCTTAAGACAAGTTCAGAAAAAAGTTATTTCCAGTAGACTTGAGAAAAAAATTATTACTATTTCTGGCAACCCCTGATTTAAAATAGTATCCAAAATGTATGAAAAAGATTGTATTATTGGATTATTTTTCATATTTAAATTGCTTATCTTAGTGATTACAAATTATTTTGTAACATTTTTAAAACCCAGACCAAAAGTAGGTATGATACTTTTTAAATAACAATTATAAATCATTAATTGCAAAGTTATGTGAAAACATTGATATTTACCTTACCTTTCGTCTACAAATATTACATCATTTCATAGTTTTCTTATTAAAAACTGTTCATTGTATAAATTTATTATGCAAAAAAAAAACAATAACAGCAATAACATAAAATTCACGTATACATTTCTTATGCGCCAATAAAATTGGAATTTTCAATTTATTTGCAAGTAAACGAGCCATGAAGATCAACATTTGCTATAATGTTGAAAAAATTTAACAACAACAAAAAAAAAAGCAAATGAAATTAGATCAGATAAGGAATTTATTCGTTTTATTTGCAAATAAATTTTTTACACTTTCGTTAAGATGCTACGAAAATTTACATTTATCAATTAGAAGCACGTAAAATATGTAATAATTTGATTTGATTTTTTACCATTTTAAATTGAAATGGTAGTTAAAAATACTTTGTAGTCTTGTGAGTAATTTTAAAGGGTATAGAGTATTAATAAATATTTTTTGTCTTATTTTAAAGTTGATTGGTATGCATTTCATAGTGAAATATTGTTGTTGATTATGGTTTTTGCAAGGTCACTTTCTTAGACACGTAACGTAACTAAATAACCAATATCTAAACGTATAGACATTTACATGAATTTAAAAGGAATTTCTGATAACTTGTTATACGTCTATAATAAAACATAAATCAAGTTTAGCATTTAAATACATAAACAGTTAAACATATTTTTAAATAATTATAATAATTCCTAACAGTCTTGGACTACTATTGTGGAAAATTTTATATATATTATTATTTTTATAATAGAAAAATCTAATGTCAACACTTCCTATATGACGACAGATAAATTTCAATTTATTATATTTTTTAATTTTATTTTTTTACATAAGTACTTTGTCATATTCAACAATTTATTGTTGTCAAAAATATGCGTAACAAATTATTGAACAAAAGCTAAGCTTGTTATTATTTCTAACGCACCTTAGAATTGTAGAGAATTAACAAATCAAACAAATACTTGAAATCAATAATCTGTTAAGAAATTATACAGTCATCAATGGCTTTACAATAGAGATGAAAGTGTTGAATAAATTTTATTGATCAATGGAAAAAATATGCAAACTATTTATACTGAAATTTTTAAGTACTACACTCAATAACCCAGTAAATTTTATGGTCAAAAGAAATTTAGACCGACCGCACGATAACATATACCATTAGTTTCGAGAAAGGGTATTAGATCCAACTTTGCTTTAGGATCGAAAGAAAGCATGTATATCGAAAGAAAGCATAAATCAAATTTGAGTGGTCTGTGTCTGCAGATACGAAAAAGTTCATTTCGGACACAATTGTTATATGAGGACTAGATGTTTACCGAAATGTTTTCTCAAAAACACATATGAAAGCCCATGTAATTCTGCCATGAAACTTGCATGAAATTCGTAATTGTAGACGAACAATGTAGAGAAGCAAGTGGGGTAAAAAATATTTCTGTTTTTCAGATTTTTTTTTAACAATTCTCTTTACACTCAATTGAATTCTTGTTATATTGTTTTATTTGTATTCTGCTTTCAAAGTGAATACATCTTCATTATTTTCCAAATCTGATATTTCAATAGCCAATTCAGTTAAATCAAACAAATCTTCAATTATATTTGGTTCATTAAAATCTTCCACTTCTATAGTAATAATAAATAAATATTGTACAATAATTATACAATTATGAACAAATATTTTTTTTCGTACGTACATATTTTTATGTAGGACAGAAAAATTCCGATAAAAAAATAAAAAAAAAATCAAACGTTGTAGCAAGCAAATTCACAGTGTAAGTGTACATTATTTTAGGTAGCAATTTCAAACAAGTAAGAAAATTATAGTCGGTCTAGACCGACTATACGATACCCTATACCATGCATTTAGAAACCCTATCTGTTAGGCCCAACTAACTGGACATTGAAAATAAGCAACAACCAAATTTGAGTGGGATTTTTATTAATTTTTTTGGCTGCAGATATGAAAAACTTCATATCGGATGCTATATCTATAAAGGGACTAGGTCCAAAAATGGACCGATCCTGATCATGTTTGGTAAAATCTCTTGTATTTTGCAAAAATATATACAAACAAAATTTGAGAAGAATCAGAGCAATATTTTTTGTTTTTTAATAGATTTAATTGAAAATCGGGAAGTAGCTCTATATGGGGTCAAAGGGATCATTTTTGGACTACTCATTAGTGGATGTAATGAACGAATACAAACCCAATTTGAGTAAGATCTATATGACAATTTGGATCTTATGGCAATTTATGTCGATTTCATATGGGTATTTTGTATGGGGGCTAGGTCTGAACATGGACCGATTCTCACCAATTTCAATAGCGTTCATCCCATGGCCGATAAAAGCTTATATACCAAATTTCGTATAAATATATTCATATTTGCGACCTGCAGTTTGATTACAAGCTTTACATGGACACACAGACGGACGGACGGACGGACATTGTTAAATCAACTCAGAAAGTGATTCTGATTCGATCGGTATAATTAAAGATGGGTCTAGGTCAAATATTTTTGGTTGTTACAAACAGCAGCACAAAGTCATTATACCCAAACCACATAGTGGTATAGGGTATAAAAAGAATTGAAAAATTGCATGAAAAATGTTTTAATGTAAATTTCAAATTTGAGAAAATTCTATGAAATATTTTTGTTTTTGAAACTTTTGAGTGTATGTCGGGAAGAAGCTTTAATAAATAAATTTAACCGATATCTATAAGACAATCGGGACGTTGCAGATTGTCCCCTACGAGATTAGTATGGGGGCCCGTTCAGCATATGCAGCTACTTTCACTATGGCCGACAAAAGCTGAAATACCAAATTTCATCGAAAAGATGGACGGACGGACGGACGGACATTGCTTAGAAAGTGATTCACAGTGGATCGGTATAGTAAAGGTGGATCTATATATTTTTGATGGTTACACACATCAGCACAAATTCATTATTATACCCTGACCACAGAGTGGTATAGTGTTGAAATACATCTTTAAAGCTTCATATTAAGTTTAAAAATTAGAAAGTATTTAGGTCATGTCAAATTCCATTTCTCATTGTCAGCCTGTAACATCTACACAATTAGTCTTAATCCAATTTTAATTAAATAATTTAACTTTATGGCGAAAAAACACTGGCAAATACAATTGGTTGGGGTCTTTACTTTTCGGGTTAAGAGCGAAACGAAAAATTCCTTCTCAAATTAATAAAAATGTTCACAAGGATGGAACGTGAAACTCCATATTCTAAGCCCAAAAAACATGCTAAACTGTTAAATTCAATTAAAAAAGAAGTAGGAAAATTGTAGTCAGTCTAGAATGAATATGCGATACCATATAACAGGCGTCTACAGAATTGGTCTTAGGCAGAGTTCAGAAAAAAACACACACTGAATAAAAAACTCGTACATATATGTAAACATCAATTATATATGTTTCTAAATTTTGTACGGTGCCGAACACAATCATGACTGTGTTTCGTTTTAATATTTCGTTATCTACACGAACATTTTTCTATTACGTATTTTTTGTTTCGAGCACACATAAACCACACAGATTCAAGTGTAGCTTTATTTTAAGTTCGTGTTCTGGTACGTGTAGTGCGAAAAAACAGAACATGAACAATAAATAGGTTCGAGTTCAGTTAAATTTTAAGTTCGTGTTCCGGCTCGTGTACTGCGAAAAAACCGAACATGAACAATAAATAGGTTCGAGTTCAGTTATATTTTAAGATCGTGTTTTGGCTCGTGTACTGCATGTGTTCGAAACAAAAAATACGTGATAAAAAAATGTTCCTGTAGATAACGAAATATTAAAACGATACACAGTCATGATGTGTTCGGCACCGTACAAAATTTAGAAATACACATAATTGATATGAAAATAAAAATATGTGTTGGCTGCTTTAGAACAGAACATTGTGTGTTTTATGTGTGTATTTTCTGAACCTTGGTCTTAGGTGCAACTAACCGAATACCAGTGTTGCCATAATTTGAAATTGAAAAGATGCTAAACTGCAAAAAAAAAAAAATTATGGTAAAACGTACTCGAGTCAAAAGAAAAGATGCAAATTTTTTTTTAAATTTCATTACCTATTGATTGAAAAATTAAGTACTTATTAATTACTTCTTTGGTTTTTAAATGGAAAAATGAATATAAAACATAAGTTTCGATTTATATTTTTAAATAAAATTATTTTGAATTTCATCTGTAATTTTTTTAAATATCAAACTGAGTTTTTTTAATGTTAAAATAAATATTTTTAATTTTATAGAGATTTGTTTTTAAATTCAAATATAACAGAATTTACATTATCAAAATTTACATTATCAATTATTACAATAATTGGTTTATGGAATCTAATATTTCTGTGATATCTTCATCTTAAAGTAGTTCGTGGCTCTGAAATTTTTCTGACGATCGACTTTTATCAACGACATAGCTCAGTAGATTGTAAGTGTAGCAGCACCCATTTTTCAATTTCAAACCTTCTTTTATACGTATTACAGAACACAACAACTCGGATTTTATTCTGATGCAAAGTTTGCTTTTAACTACAGCCATTAAACTAAACGAACGTTGAACTCCGTTCAAAACTAATAAAGACAATACAAATGTGGATAACTCTTTAAATGGACTTTCGCCAATAGAATTTTTGAAACTATTAACTTCAATCCATAAAGAGGTTGTATTCAGTGCTGTATCCCAATATTGTTTTGTGATATAACTCAATTGGATTTGAATTTTTTCTGTTTCAGATGATCTAAATTTAAACTCTTCTAATATAGTGGTTATCGTTTTTTTTTTACCCGGTTTAATGTGTTTTGTATCGAAAATTTTGGCATTTTTTTTAATGCAATTATATTTTTTGGCAATTGACTTTTTAATTCATTAATAACTGTTGTACTTGTTTACATTCTTCTATTTCAAAATGTTTCGTTATATTCGTTGAAAGAAACGAGCAGAGTGGTAAAAAGAGTAGCAACTAAAATGCATAAAACACATTTGAGTGGCATTGTTAATAAGTCTTTTGCCTGCAGATATGAAAACGGTCATATCGAATGCTGTATTTATATGGGGAATAGGTCGAAAAATGGACCAGTTATGACTTTATTTTTTCCAAAAACATATACAAAATAAATTTGAGAAAAATTTTGAAAAATTTTGTGTTTTGCTAGATTTAGGTGAAGATCGAGAAGCAACTCTTTATGGGGGTATGACTGAGAATTGTCCTTCAGGGTTTATTTTGGACTACTGATTAATGGATGTAATAAACACATGCCAACCAAATTTTATGAATTTCGATCTTATGGCATTTTAAGGCGATTTCATAGGTGTTATTTGTATGGGGACTAGTCTTATGTCGACAAGAGCTTATATACCGCATTTTATTAAAATATATTTATATTTGATTACAAAATTTACAAGGACACAGGCGGACAGACGCACGGCCGGACGAACGTATGGACATCGCTATTCGGAGTCGACAGATGTAATAAAAAATGGATCTAGGTCAACTATTTTTGCTAAGTTACAAACATCAGCACACATTCATTATACCCTGACCACATAGTGCTATAATTAATAATTTTATAATTATATAATTAATTTTCTGGCTATGAAAAACCAATTTCTTGGAAAAGATTTTCCATTGTCTTTTGATTGTTTTCCTTACATTTTTTCAAAATTATTGATATCAATACGATACCCTAAATCATGCACTTGGACACCCTATCTCTTATTTGAGTGGCATTCTTATTAATTTTTTTGCCTTCGGATATGAAAAAGTTCACACCGGATAATATATTTATAAGGGGAGTATGTCGAAAAATGGATCGATCAAAACCATATTTGGTAAGGTCACTTATTTTTTTCAAAAACATATGCAAACCAAAGATGAGAAAAGTCTGTGACCTTTATTGTTGTTGTGTGATGGTTTTTGTTTGGCATGAGGTCATGAAGTTAAAAATTAACGAACAACACATGTTTTAATTTTTAATTTGGATGCGTTCTATTTTCAACTAATAGAAGACGCTTTTCATCTCCGCGCTATAATTACAGAGCTATAAATTATTTTCCTGAAGATGAACAGCGAAGCTGTTCGAAATATTGAAAATAAAATAAAATTAAAAATTAAAACATATTTTTGTTTTTTTTTTTATAGTTTTAAGTGAAGATCGGGAATTAGCTTCATAAGAATTGCCCTGTAGAGTTTATATTTGGAATACTAATAAATGGATGTAATAAGCATACATAAACCCAATTTCACCGATATCTATATGATAATTTGGATATTATGGCAAATTAAGTCATATGTAAGGGGACTAGGTCTGAACATGAACCAATTTGTAGCAATTTTAAAAGCGTTCATGCCATTGCCGATAGAAGCTTATATACTATTCATTACAATGTTTAAATAGACACACAGACGGACGACGGACAGAAATGGATTCTGAGATGATCGGTATAATAAAAGATGGGTCTAGGTCAAATATTTCACTTTAACCGATATAAGGGAGGCAAAAGTTGGAACAAGCTCTGGTAAAAAGAGAAACGCATTTACACTCTCATCATTAGTGTTCTCAATGAATCAGTTCGAGAGTATGAGAACTTTAGTTTGGGTTAGGAATGATTGGAATTGGTTACGTATGAAATTTAAAATCTTAAAAGTGTATGCCAAAAAGTTCTTAATTGTTATCCATTATCCATTGAAACTAGAAGTGGTTTCTCTGGAGTTCTAGCATTTATGATAAATCAACGTATTCTTTCATACTATTTCATAGAAATTAGTCACAGATTATGATCTTTTGAGCCGTTCAAGAAAGAACAAATTAAAGACTACTAATATGGCATTTGTTTCTAAACACTCTAAATAATAGTAAATTTTGCAACCATCGTTAATTAGAATCTGAAGTCATACTTTTTGGACTACATGTTATACAATACCCTGTGGTCAGGGTATTCTTCGTTTTTATTTGCCTATCCGTATTCGGATCTTAGCGATCATAAAATTACATCTAAAATTGTGATCTAACATATCTATCTCAAAATATATTCAATATTTCATTCAGCAATGATGAGTTGTCTATTCTTGGCAGCATTTAGGAAACTTCGTTCATTAGGGTAATCTCTCCAGTCTTGAATATTTTTCCTTCGATTTTGATTTTGAGAGTTATCTGCGGAATCTTATAAAGGGTTTTTCAACAGGGACGACACAAAAGTAGAAAGACAGGGACAGCAAACGACGCCATATTTCTTGCCGCCCTTTTGACATTTCTCTTCAGTAAGGTTTGCCATTTCATGATGGAAAGATATACGAGCCAACAACGAGTCAAAATTATTAAAATTTACTACCGAAATTCGGAGCCAGTGGCCTCAACGTTAAGAGCGCTACGTCCAACTTATGGTCATCATAAACGTCCTAGCAGATCAATAATTGAGCGTCTAGTGGAAAAATTTTAATCCACAGGCACAGTACAAAATGTTCCCGTGCCAGTGTGAGACAAAGAAGTGCCCGTTGTGTCGAGAATATTGAAGAAAGCCCAAATGTGTCTCTCACACGTCGTTATCAAGCGTTGGGCATCTCTGTGACGTCGTTGTGGCGAATTTTGCGAAAAGATCTTGGCCTACATCCTTACAAGATCAAATTGACGCAAGAACTGAAGCCGCTTGACCACCAGAAGCATCGTATGTTCGTGAATTGGGCTGAGCAAAAACTTGAAAATGATTCGGATGGCTGAATGGTTATTCAATAAACAAAATATGCGTTATTGGTCGGACAGCAATCCACACGTTCTCCATGAGTCATCATTGCATCCCGAAATAATTACGGTTTGGTGCGGTTTTTGGGCCGGTGGCGTCATTGGGCCGTACTTTTTCCGCGATGATCAAGACCGGCACGTTACTGTGAATGGGAATCGCTACCGTTCAATGATAACCGAATATTTTTGGCCCCAATTGGATGATATGGACTTGGAGGACATGTGGTTCCAACAAGACGGCGCCACAAGCTACACAGCGAATGTCACAATCAACTAATTGGAAACCAAGTTTGGAGAACGTGTTATCTCACGAAATGGTCCAGACGATTGGCCGCCTTGGTCGTGCGATTTGACGCCGTTGGACTATTTCCTGTGGGGCTACGTCAAGTCTTTGGTCTACGCCAACAAGGCAGCGACGATTGATGAACTTCGTACGAATATCGAACGTGAAATTGTAGCAGTATCGGCCGATTTATGCTTGCAAACCATCGAAAATTGGGTTCAGCGTCTGGACTTCTGCAAGCGTGCCCGTGGTGGCCATGCAAAAGAGATGGATTTCCATACATAATGGCATCGAACGTACTTTCACAGGAATAAAGAATTTCATTGATATCCGAAACCGTTTTTGTTTTATTTAAAAAAACTTTTGTTGCGCTCTTATTGAAAAACCCTTTACTTGTCGTTTCTCATTATGTGTCCTAAATGTGCGAATTTTCTTGTTTTGATATTTCTTATTAGCTGTCGATCAATATTCATTGTTCTCAATATTTTCTCGTTCGAAAGCCGATCAGTCCATGGAATTTAGTATCCGCCGGTATATCCATATTTCAAACGCTTCTAGTTTCCTTTTGTCCGCCACTTTTACTACCCATGTTTCAACAGCATATATCGGCACGGACCAAATATAGCATTTAATAAATCGGATTTTTGTCGCAAGGCCTATGTCGTGACTAGTTAAAACTTTGTTATATTTGAGGAAGGCATTTCTGGTCATTTCTATGCGGCATTGTATCTCTTTTGATGCATCCCATTGATCGTTTATCAGGACTCGAAGGTATCTAAAATTTTTAACCCGTTCAATTTCTGTATTTTGTACTCGTAGTGATTTATTATTTTGGATGGAGTTTCCTCTGCTGGCAACCATATATTCCGTCTTTTTAGTGTTAATTTTAAGATCACATAATTCATTGTTATAAGTAAATCTATCTACTAGTTTCTGTAGGCTAGATATACTGTTAGTTAATAATGTATTGTCGTCCGCATATCGTATGTTATTTATAAACATACCATATATGCCATCTATCATAATGCCAATTTTTTCCTCTGCTTAATGATTCTCTAAATATTCTTTCTGAGTATATGTGGAATAACAAGGGCGATAATATGCATCCCTGCCTCATTCCTTTTGATATGGGAAAATTATCAGTTAATTCTCCGTCGACCTAGATGTTTGCAGATTATTGCCAATATGAATTTTTATGCACCTAATTTCCTTTTCATATATTCCTATCGATATTAGTATTTCCTTTAGCTTGTCATGTTGAACCGTATCAAAAGCTTTCTCATAGTCAACAAAGCATAAAATACGTCTTTCTGTACATCTCGGCAGTTTTGTATTAATATTTGGATACTTAATAGCGCTTCTTCTGTACCAATTCCTTCCTTGAAACCGAATTGTGTTTCTTCCATATGTTTCTCGTATTTTGGATAGATTCTTCTATGTATTATCCATAATATTAATAGGCTAGGCGATTTCTTGTGACCGATGTTTTGTTCTACCGTTTTATCCCGATTTTGACCAAACGTATACTATTTGAAAGTATTTCTTTTTAGCCATTTTGCAGATTTACAGATTTTAAAATTTTTTCCTCTATTTTGAGTAAATTGCATTTAAGGTTACTACTAACACATACATAAAATTATACAATGCTATGTGTGTGTTTATTAAATTTGTCAATGTGTTTGTAATTTAAATGAGTTTCTTTTACCTTTAGGGTCTTTATTTGATGAAAAAATAGAATTTCCTAGAATGTGCACTCGAATTTCGAGGGCTGGAATCTGCTAGATCTTAAAAATACGTTTAAAACATGGCACATCATACTAATTAATCTATATTCATTGCAGTTCCGTGCATTATCCTTTTTTTATATCGTATTAAATGTTGATTTAATCCAGTCGTGTGGATATTGTCCCGTATCGTAAATATGATTGAAAGGTTTTACTAGTATTTGGTTATTATTTTCATCTATTAATTTCAAAACTTCGGAGGGTATTTCATCTTGGCCTGTTGCTTTTCCGGCCTTCATTGCCTTGATTGCAGAATCTATTTCATCCCTGCTGATTGGCGTTCTGGTTAGATGGAATTCAACAGTGTTATTATAAGCTGACTTTCATCATCTGTAAATTGTGATTTTTTACATATTTTTGCCAAACACGTTTTTTCTCAGTTATTTCTATTATAGCTTTGTTATTTTCGTCAAATAAAAGTCCTGCTTATGTCCAGACGCTTCCTTTAATTTTTTGTGAAGATTGAAGTCATCGTGTAAACTTTGCAATTTTTCAATTTCCTGGCATTGTCGATTAAGTTGTGTATTTTTTGCAGCAGGCGTTGCCGTTCGAATTTCTTGATTTAACTCCCAGTAGATTTCGTGGTTTTAGTTTCTGTGTTTGCTTCATTATTTTCGTAGTTCTCTGATTTCATCGGTCATCCATTCTTTCTCTTTTCTAGATGTGCTGGTTCCGAAAATATTATTTGAGGTTGTGTTAATAATATTTTTAATATTATTCCATAGATTTTCTACATCTTCTCCATCGACGTCATTAAGATTGTTGTTCAAATGTTCCTTAATGACTGGTTTAGTTAATGGGTCAGGAAATAATGAGTTTTTGATGACTTTTGTAACTAAGGAAAAGATTGGAGTGGATTGAAATATGTCCGTTAGCGAGTCCTGTGAAACGGGGTTTACAAATTTTCTGTAAAAAAAATTAATGAATGAATGGATGTTCAGGTTCCTTCGTTGTAGTTATGTGCACGATCCTTATGTATTAAAAAAATTTGGAGTTTTTGGAATGAACTGTAACAACTATTGCTTTTATAATATTTGATATACTGTTTGAAAGCAAAGGTGGCCTAATGAATATTTTTTTTTTTTTTGTCAAGTCTACGGGAAATAATTTTGTATTAACTTCTCTTTAGCTTTGTTAGCTTAAAAGCCGACAAATATTAAAGAACTACCTTTAAACGTATATAACAGGAAATATATTTTAAATGCTTAAAGTTTAAAATCTGAAAGCTTTTCTACAAAACATGATTAATTGTATACAAAGTATTTTACATTAGGAAAATTGGATTTGTTTTTATTTTTATTAAAATCTAAAAATAATCATTTCATCTATAATATTAATAGGCTTGGCGATTGCTTGTGAGCGATGTTTTGTTCTACCGTTTTATCCCGATTTTGATCAAACGTATATTATTTGAAAGGTATTTCTTTTTAGCTGTTTTCCAGATTTATAGATTATTAAATTTTGTTCTTTATTTTGTGTATATTGCATTTAAAGTTGCTACTAATACATACATAAAATTATACGTATGCCATATATGTTTTAATAAATTTGTTAATGTGTTTATTAATGAGTTTGTTATCTTCATTCACAATAATAATAAACCAAAATAGTGTTGGTTTGTGAATTGACTAAGTTTAAAAATAAAGTTGCCTAGAAATTGCACCCGAATTTCGAGCACTGGAATCTGCTAGTCTATAATATTAATAGGCTAGGCGATTTCTTGTGACCGATGTTTTGCTCTACCGTTTTATACCGATTTTGACCAAACGTATATTATTTGAAAGGTATTTCTTTTTAGCTGTTTTCAGATTTATAGATTATTAAATTTTGTCCTTTATTTTGTGCAAATTGCATTTAAAGTTGCTACTAACACATACATAAAATTATGCAATGCTATGTGTGCATTTGTTAAATTTGTTAATGTGTTTGTAATAAAAATGAGTTCATTTTTTTGTGTTGATATGTGAATTGGCTATAATTGATTAGCATATCTTTAGGGTCTTTATTTAAGGAAAAAATAAAAATTCCTAGAATTTGCACTCGAATTTCGAGGGCAGGAATCTGCTAGTTGTTATAAATAGCTAAGTACTTTTTTAAGAAAATTCACTTTTTTGTGATCACTCACAAGAAACAAAATATTGATATAAAACAATCATATATTTTCAACAGTTTTTTACATTTTCATTGAAATCTCGGGACGCGCTGAACCGATTTTGATTAATTTAAATACGTCTCCTTAGGATGTCAATGAATAATTTTCAATAAAAATTAGCAACCCAGCCGACCGATTGAGGGTATGATCTTGATTTGCACAGACGGACAGACGGACATTGCTATATCATCTATGCTTGTTATAAGGATTAAGAATATTTTATGGGGTCCACATTTTTTTTCTAATTATTATAAACGAATTTATATATATCCCTGCATACTGGTATGGAGGGTTATAACTATTTAAAATGTAAAACTGATTTCATATTAATAAAACTTTAGAATTATGTAAAAGTAGTTAGCCCCGTCTAATCCATACTGGTTTAAGTATTTATAAAAATAAATCAACAACATATTAATAATAATAGTAATAGATTTTAGATGAATTATTACAACACATGCATATAATTTTTCTTTGTTAAAATATTAGTTTTGTTAAGATAAATACTCGCAATAATTTGTAATAAAGAAAGTTGTAATTAATTAAAAATTCAAAAGACTTTAAACACTTAACAGTTACGAGTATAAGAAATTTTAACATAAATTACAACAGTTTTTTTTTTTGCTGACTACAATCAAATGAAGAAACAAAGAAAAAACATAAATTTTATTAATGTTTGCCATATTTTGTAAAATATTATTTGTACAAAATTCAAACACGGTAATTTGGAAATTACTCAATAACACAGGTGGTGGGTGTTTATCTTTGCTGTGTTGTTTTTACCTTTTTTAATGTCTAATAAAATCGCTTTAAAATTTTGGTCTATATTCTGTATTTGGCTTAATAACACAGTTGCAGAACATGCATAAATTTTACGCCTTTTTGAAGAAATACTTTTGTTTGTTTTTATACAATTCGTTTCTTTTTTAAACAATTTATATGTTTAATTATTTTATTGTTGTGTGTTTACTGGAAAATATTGCGTAAAACAGCAGAAAATTATTTATAGCAATATATAGTGGTATAATGATAACTGTTGTAATTATCTTGTTTGCAAAATATTTGAACTTTTTCTTTGATTTTTTATTTAACTCAACTTTTGTCTGATATCAGTTTCTGAGCACATGCAACACTTACATGTTTCTTAAGGTTCAGTTTATATCCCGAGTTTGTCTTTGTATTGTTTTTTTCCTTTGTTGCCAGTAATTTGGACATACAGATATTGCTGTAGGCTTCAAAAAATTATTTTTAATAATGATATTGCATGAATTTACGATATAAATTTTAAATTCAGTAATCGTAAAAATTGGATTAAATTTTTTGAAAATTTACGATAAATTAAAATTTAAAAACTAAATGATATTGCCAATATTTATTGACTAATAATTGAAAAAACTTAATTTAACAAAGGAACTCCATCTCGAATTGCCATCTCGACGTAACAACGAACAATTTAATGGATATCGAGTTCCTCGTCAAAATAATAATTTTCTTTTAACAGTTTATTTCAACATTTTGACAAATACGATTCGATTCCATGCTTATGCTAATGTCGTTGCAGCTTCATATAAATAGAATTGCCTTAGAAACATGGCCACATTTTGATCCGATGTTGAAAAAAGTTGTGATAAGAGACTAGTTTTGTAATCCAATCGAATGGCATTTTGATCCATTGGCTGGATCAGGGGTGTTAAATATAGGGGCATATAAAGCACCAATATTTTGTCACTGTATGTTTTCTTTACTATTTCTTCTACCGGAGGATGAGATGATGCATTATCCAGAAGCAAAACAAGTAAGAAAATTATAGTCGGTCTAGACCGACTATACGATATCTTATACCATGCGTTTAGAGACCCTATCTCTTAGGCCCAACTAACTGGATATAGAAAATAAGCATAAACTAAATTTGAGTGGGTTTTTTATTAATTTTTTTGGCTGCAGATATGAAAAAGTTCATATCGGATGCTAAATGTATATGGGGACTAGGTCCAAAAATGGACCGATCCTGATCATGTTCGGTAAAGTGTCTTGTATTTTTCAAAAATACATATAAACAAAATTTGAGAAGAATGAGTGCAATATTTTTGTTTTTTGATAGATTTAAGTGAAGATCGGGAAGCAACTCTGTATGGGGCCTATGACTAAGAGTTGACCCATATGGGTTATTTTTGGACTACTCATTAATGGATGTAATAAATGCATACAAACCCAATTTGAGTAAGATCTATATGACAATTTGGATCTTATGGCAATTTATGTCGATTTCATAGGGGTCATTTGTATGGGGGCTAGGTCTGAACATGGACCTATTCTCACCAGTTTCAATAGGGTTCATCCGATAGCCGATGAAAGCTTAAATAGCAAATTTCGTCAAAATATATTCATATTTGCAGCCTGCAGTTTGATTACAAGGTTTACATGGACACACAGACGGACGGACGGACATCGTTAAATCGAATTAGACAGTGATTCTGATTCGATCGGTATAATTAAAGATGAGCCTAGGTCAAGTATTTTTGGTAGTTACAAACAGCAGCACAAAATCATTATACTCAAACCACATAGTGGTATAGGGTATAATGACATTTAAGGGCAGGCAAGAAATGCTACAACCTAAAATTAAAAAATAAACTAATATTTGCGTTAGTTAAAACTAAAAAGAAGTTATCTGTGGAAAAATTTTTTCGAAAAACCAGTGCACAGCTCATCTGTGCATTCTGTGATTGGGTGTAGTCAACTGGCAGTGATTAATTTTGAATTTCCAATTGGCAAAACTTAAATTTCTTTTCGAACCACTGGAACTGCAGCACATGTCCAAAAGATACCGGTTTCGTTGGCATTAAATATCGAGTCCATTCGTAAATTACCTTCTAAGACAACTTAATCAGCAAACAAATCTTTTTAACTTGCTCCTTATTACTCCAGGATCTCCATTATCTATTTATAACGATCATATTCAGGCCATACAAAATGTTGTACAAGCTGCTAATTCAGTTGACGCTATTTTTGTTTTCGGTGACTTTAATTTGCCATCGATCTTATGGAATAGTTCCCCTGATACTCTTTATATGATTGCAATAAAATCGGATGAGTTTTTGAACAACATATCTGACTTGTGTCTTTTTCAAATTAATGGAGTGTATAATTATAACGGTAAATTACTAGACTCGGTGTTTGTTAATGAACCAGAGGATTGCACGATAAGACGATGTTGCCCAATTACAGAACCTGAAGATCGCCACCATCCTACAATTGAAATTAGCTTTTCTTTTCCGTTATTGCCTGAACCAAAAATAGTGACCGCGACAAGGAAAGTATTCTTTTTTAAACAATCCAACCATTCGATGTTGAATAATCTAATCAACAATACAAACTGGCATCAATTATTGAAAATCCAAATTGGTAGCCCAACTGCAGTTGATTCAATGGTTTATACGTTTTATAGTATTCTTAATTCTTTTTATTCCTAAAATACCTGTCTTCAAACAACTAAACTCGAAAACTAAAAGAACAAACTATTTAAAAAATAAAAAAAACCTTCTTATTGATTACGGTAGTTATTCTATATGCCGCGCTGAATATAATTCCCTCAACACATCATTATATAAAGAGTACATTAACACAATGAAAAATAACTGCAAGAACAATCCAAAATCGTTTTATGACTTCGTAAACTCTAAGAGAAGAACCCGTGAGTTTCCAACTGTTTTGAAGTATCGAGGGTGTGAATCTGATGACGATAAGGTTATTAGTAATATGTTTGCTGATTTCTTCGCAACATCTTATTCTGACGTTAAATATGACGTAGCGAATATTTATCCATATCATCTCGCTTCAAGTCAAATAATATCGTTTCCATTTTTTGAACAATCAGAAGTAGTTCAGGGCTTAAAGAACCTGAAATCATCATTTAATCATGGTCCTGATAGGGTTCCCAGCTCTTTATTGATTTCGTGTGCTGGAAGTCTGTCCATCCCGTTAACTTTAATGTTTAACACATCCATAAAGTATGGTTATTTTTCAACTTTTTGGAGAGAATCTTTCATGATTCCATTACTCAAATCCGGAAGTATATCAGACGTAAAAAAATACAGAAGAATCGCTAAGCTCAATTCAATTCCTAAACTTTTCGAAAAACTCATAACGGATTCTGTGTGTCATCAGCTGTCATCTATTATTACACCTATTCAACATGGATTTCACTGTCACCAATCTGCTACATTTTACAACGCTGATTAATCGTGGATTTGCAAACGATAAACAAGCTGATACTGTATACACCGATTTCAGCAAGGCTTTCGATAAAGTCAATCATAACCTTCTTTTAAATAAATTGAATAAATTAGGTTTCACTCCAAAAAGCTTAAGTTGGATTAAATCACATCTTTGTCACAGAAAACAGAAAGTACGCTATAAAAACTCGAATTCAAAAAGCATTGATGGTCTTTCTGGAGTTCCCCAAGGTAGCCATCTTGGTCCAATTTCATTTTCATTGTTCATAAACGATCTCCCAAACGTTCTACAATTTTCTAATATATTGATGTATGCTGACGACGTAAAAATATTTTTCAGTTACATTGAAAAGTCTGATCACTTATATTTACAAAATGATCTTAATAATTTCTTTGTATGGTGCAGAATTAATTTAATTGATCTCAACCTCGATAAATGCAAAGAACTTAATAGATGCATATTATTCGTTGGGTGGAAACCTGCTGGAACTAGTAAACGTTTTCCAGGATTTGGGTATTTTACTTGATAAAAAACTGGTTTTGTTCAACACATAAACATTACAGTAAATAAGGCAAGAAGTGTTCTTGCTTTTATTAAACGATGAGCTAAAGTGTCTACTGATCCTTACATAACCAAGCAGCTATATACTTCTCTTATCAGAGCAATTCTTGAATATGGGTCTAGTATTTGGGACCCGCATTACAATATACACATTGATCGAATAGAATCCGTTCAAAAACAGTTCCTTCTTTTTTGCTTACGTGGTATGCAATGGAAACCTGTCAAACTTCCTATGCGACTAGCATTAATTAAATTACCCACACTTAAAAGCCGCCGAACTATGTTGAACGTATCTTTTGTTTTAAATATTATCCATGGGACAGTTTGTTCTGAATTCCTTATAAATAATATTGCTTTAAATGTTCCTCAATATTTAACTCGTCACTACCAGCCACTATGTATCCCATATTTTCGTACAAACTATGCTAACGCTGATCCGTTCAGGAGAATATGCGACAACTTCAACGACTTATATCAATTTATTGATTATTCTTTGAATATAGATATTATTAAACGGAATATCATACTATACTTAAATTCTCAGTTTTGAATGATTTATATGTTATTGTTATTAGTATCTATTTTTCAATATTTTATTTTTTTATTTTTTATACCATTTGTACTTTTAAATAGTCTGAAAGGATTAAATCCATAGACTTTAATAAATAAATAAAAAACAAGTAAGAAAATTATAGTCGGTCTAGACCGACTATACGATGCCCTATACCATGCGTTTAGAAACCCTATCTCTTAGGCCCAACTAACTGGACATAGAAAATAAGCAAAAACCATATTTGAGTGGGATTTTTATTAATTTTTTTGGCTGCAGATATGAAAAAGTTCATATCGGATGCTATAGCTATATGGGGACTAGGTCCAAAAATGGACCGATCCTGATCATGTTTGGTAAAGTCTCTTGTATTTTGCAAAAATATATACAAACAATATTTGAGAAGAATCAGTGCAATATTTTTGTTTTTTAATAGATTTAAGTGAAAATCGGGAAGCAGCTCTATATGGGGCCAAAGGGATCATTTTTGGACTACCCATTAGTGGATGTAATGAACGCATATAAACCCAATTTGAGTAAGATCTATATGACAATTTGGATCTTATGACAATTTATGTCGATTTCATAGGGGTAATTTGTATGGGGGCTAGGTCTGAACATGGACCGATTCTCACCAATTTCAATAGCGTTCATCCCATGGCTGACAAAAGCTTATGTACCAAATTTCATCGAAATATATTCATATTTGCGACCTGCAGTTTGATTACAATGTTTACATGGACACACAGACGGACGGACGGACGGACGGACGGACGGACGGACGGACGGACGGACGGACGGACGGACATTGTCAAATCAACTCAGAAAGTGATTCTGATTCGATCGGTATAATTAAAGATGGGTCTAGGTCAAATATTTTTGGTTGTTACGAACAGCAGCACAAAGTCATTATACCCAAACCACATAGTGGTATAGGGTATAAAAAAAAACTTGCTGTAGGTTCCTCTCAAATGGTTCAACATCTTGCATATTGGAAGAAAGTTTTTCTTCACTTTGTTTTAAAAGCCGTATGCCAAAACGTTTTTTTTTTTAATCTGGGCAACTATTTGTGTTTAATGAATTTCTTTGGCTTTAAACTGTAAAACTGCGCCAGAGCCAGGAATTTCGCTGTCTATGAAACCAAGAACAAAGCGTGTTTTCCATTCTTGGAAATTCGCCCCATTTTATCCTTTTTCTATTTCTGGATGCGAAATTTGTATTTTCGTGATTTTTTTATATATTATCTTTTGATTAAAAAATCGTATGCACTGTGGATTTTTGTAACATATACTTTTGCACAGATTTGTTACTGACAAGCCCTTTTGGCGATCATCGATAATTTTTATTTTTGCTTTCAAAAACAATCTTTTCATGTACGCATTACTGCTTCCATTCTAGCTCAACGAAAACAAAGGAACACTTATAATAGCGGTTTTTAGTTACGTTTTTATTATATAGGTTATATTTATTGTCTTTCAAATATATAATTTAAATTTTATTTGTTCGTTGAACTGAGTACAAAAAAAGTATTTTTGTTCGCTATATAAGGTACTCTATGGAACAAAATGGCTTTTTCGTTAAATGCGATGCTCGCAGAATCGAATGTTCATTAAATCGTTTCGACGCTAAATAGAATTTATTATAAGTAGTAAAAATTATAGTTCTTAGATATTTACGATGCTTAGAAAATACACGATATTGAACCCATTTACGCAATGGAATAAACGCAGCAACTTTTGCATGCAACTTTTTGTTTGTTGGTAAGAGGTGTAGGTGTAGGTGCAATTTTTTCGTTTTTGTTTTGGTTTATTTTCGTTTTTAAACAATGTGTCACAATTGATTCTATTCTTATTGTTGTAAACATTTTTAATGTAGAAAAAAATGGAAAGTTTGGAAAACTGTTTTGTATCGAAAGGTTTTGAATATAATATTAATAGGCGAGGCGATTTGTTGTGACCGATGTAAGTTGCACAGTTTCACCCCGATTTTGGCAAAAAAAAATATCATTTTAAACGTATTTCTTTTTAGCTATTACCCAGATTTACAGATTTTTATCGTCTGGAATATTTTTTTTGGAGTTATGGTCGTTTTAAGTTGCTACTAACACATACATAAAACTATACAATGCTATGTGTGTGTTTATTAAATTTGTTAATGTGTTTGTGTTAATGTGTTGAGTTTGTTTTCTTCATTGAAAATGAGTTAAATTGTGAAACATACCTTGAGGGTCTTTATTAAATGAAAAAATAAAATTTCCTAGAATTTGCACTCGAATTTCGGGTACTAGTATCTGCTAGTTATAATTAATACGAATTATAAAGACTATGTAAAATCCATATCTATATCTTTTTAAAAGAAGGTACTTTTTAAAAATATACTTTTTTTGTTTTTTTTTTTTGTAGTAATTACATATTATAAAAGTTTCGGTTGTGTTTTATTTATATTAAAAAAAAATCGATCGCTTCATAATAACAGAAAACGTTTAACTGACAATACAGTTTCATTATTTACATTTGATTGCGGCTCTTGCAAAAATTATATTAAAAAAAATTAAATAAAATATAAAAAAGTTAATGAAAATATACAATAGAAAAATAGTTGAGCTACTCCTGGTGCAATATGGTCAAAAAGGAAATTTATACAATGTCGGACATCCAGATTTTTAATATCGCATATAAATGAAACCTTAGATTCCATTAAACAAGCACTCCATAGTATACGGAAACAATATTTAAAAGAAGTAAGAAAGGTTGCAGAAAATAAAAGAATTGGTTTGGTAGTTAGATTTATAGTCATTTTTCAGACATATTGTAATTACTACTGTATTTAATATTAACTTTGTTTAAATGGTGCGTGGTAAAGAAGAAGAAAGCATATATTTCAAAAATTGATAACTGCACTGTATTCTTAATGGGACCGGTTTCTGGCATTTCAGCCATCATCAGCGATTTATTGAACATTGTGATAATTGTTATGTTTTTAATTGAATAGATTGTTTCTATATGAAAATTTTTCTACTTAGGTGAAGGTTCATGGTTCAAACCTCACGGCCGCCCTAAGTAGAAAAATTTTCATATAGAAACAATCTATTCAATTAAAAACATAACAATTATCACAATGTTCAATAAATCGCTGATGATGGCTGAAATGCCAGAAAGCGGTCCGATTAAGAATACAATGCAGTTATGAATTTTTGAAATATATGCTTTCTTCTTCTTTACCACGCACCATTTAAAAAGAATTGGTATTGGACAGGAAAACTGTGGTGTTGCGACCAACTTAAGTTTTTAAAGACCCATTGTTGTTCAAGACCGTCCACCTCGGACAGAACCGAAGGTATTAATTTTACTACAAAGAAAAAGCCTAAAAAGCCAAACTTTTCTATTCATGTATTTATTCCTTAAGAAACAAATAATTTATGTGACAGCACAGAAATCGAAATAGATTGCTACGATGATTGCTCTGTCCTAGGACCATATTCTTCATCTATATCAATTGAGGTAGAAATATCTGATTCATCTTAATCTCGGCCATTAACTACAAAACCATATATGCTCGACTCATGTACACACAATTACAGAAATCCAACCTGAATGAGCAAATTAGTGGTGTGAAAAAATTAATAATTAAACGTATAGAGGAAAAAATGAATACAAATGGCTTAGCAAACAGGTAGATTTCGAGTTTAAGTCGATACATGAAAACGAACTACGTCGGGAAAACGCTTGGAAAATAAATAACATTTTACGTAAAGCTATGTTGGTAGATGTTAACAAAACAAATTGTACGTTACCAGTAAATACATCATAAAAATGTACATTACATTACAACTGTATTACGACTTGAATTCCACTTTATAGTTTCTTGTTTTTTATTAGAAAATAAATATTTTATGTTTTCCATTAATTAAAAACACATGTAGTTTTACAATTTTCTTTCCTGACAATCAACTTTTCCCTCATTCCAAATGTAATCTTTTGACTCACTCCCTAATAAATTTACAATAATTTTGACGTCTTTATCGTTGCTGTAGTTCATATTTTCTGTGGCTAAATGAGTTGTATCGATAATATCCTTCATAAGTTCTTCTTTGAAGTCGCTCATATGTATTTTAGCACGATAAAAAGTTTAATGTAATAAAAATTTGTTTTTTACAACACAAAAAAGCATAAAAAAATAAACTATCAAAAATAAATACTTTGATAAAATTCAAATGTAAAAGCGAAAAGCGTTTCGAAACAAATTTAAAAGAGAATAGAGAGAAAAATGCGGCATTTATAGTAAACATGGTCATTATAATTTACAGTATAAATTTTTCAAATAAATAAATCCTTAAAAATTTTACATTTCAGATAGTTAAATTCCATATATAATACAAAATTAAAAATAACAAGTAAGAAAATTATAGTCGGTCTAGACCGACTATACGATACCCTATACCACGCGTTTAGAGACCCTATCTCTCAGGCCCAACTAACTGGATATAGAAAATAAGCATAAACCAAATTTGAGTGGGATTTTTATTATTTTTTCGGCTGCAGATATGAAAAAGTTCATATCGGATGCTATATCTATATGGGAACTAGGCCCAAAAATGGACCGATCCTGACCATGTTTGGTAAAGTCTCTTGTAATTTGAAAAAATATATACAAACAAAATTTGAGAAGAATCAGTGCAATATTTTTGTTTTTTTGATAGATTAAAGTGAAGATCGGGAAGCAGCTCTATATGGGGCCTATGACTAAGAGTTGTCCAATAGGGATAATTCTTGGACTATTGATTAATGGATGTAATATATACATACAAACCCAATTTGACTAAGATTTGTATGATAATTTGGATCTTTTGGCAATATATGTTGATTTCATAGGGGTCATTTGTATGGGGGCTAGGTTTGAATATGGACCGATTCTCACCAATTTCAATAGCGTTCATTCCATGGCCGGTGAAAGATCAAATACCAAATTTCGTCAAAATATATTCATATTTGCGATCTGCAGTTTGACTACAAGCTTTACATGGACACACAGACGGACGGACGGACGGACGGACGGACATCGTTAAATCGAATCAGATAGTGATTCTGATTCGATCGGTATAATTAAAGATGGGTGTAGGTCAAATATTTTTGGTTGTTACAAACAGCAGCACAAAGTCATTATACCCAAACCACATAGTGGTATAGGGTATAAAAATTTACGATAATAGCAAAATCTACGATATTGATATTATTTCACCAGTAAAATGTTTTTGTTTTGTTTTTTTTTTTAAATAACATTACAAAAAATAAATATCTTAAAGAATATACGGCTGGAACTATGTCGTTAGCCGGTAAAGAGATTTTTTTTCATATATTACAAAATTACGATAAGATAAGGCATTGATTATGTACTGAAGTACACACCGCCAGTTGTTTTCACCATTTACAATTCTAACTAATTCTTCCTTTGATATTTTTATTTTTCGAAACCAATACTGTCGAAAGTTGTTTTGTTTGTCTTTCGATTCTTCTAGAATAGCGAGATCCATTCAGTTCGATTAGGTCACAGCGTGCCGTGAATATCCATATGATATTATCCTGATTGTTGTTTTGATGCGCCACTGATGGGTCCAATTTACTATAAAATGATTCAGTTTGCTGTAGTCTGTTTATCCGAGTTTGGTTATTTTTACTTTTTATAGATTCTATCAATGACATCTGTTTTATGTTCCATTCTTCGACTGTTATATTTGGTGTCCATTGTATATTATGTTCTTCACTCAAATCATTCAAACGTTTCACCCATAAAATATTGTGGGCCAGAGCTAGTAAACTGAGCTTATGAGGTAGCCTAGAATCAGTGAATTCAAAAAGTGTACGTTTGATATAACACAAATGCAGGCTTAATGTGTAAAGATGCGCATCATCCATTCCAGACTCAAGCATAAGAGCATAATTTGGAGTAAATTTGAGAAGCTTAAGAATACGTTTAATAAAGTATTTTTGTAGGCTATCGACTTCTTCAAAGTAAGAATGGCCCCATATTTGCCCACCATATGACTGTATGGACCGACATACGGCACTAAAAAGATGTGTTTTTGATTGAAAAGAAATATCATTATTTCACCATATTCAATGAATAAACAAACCAATATTAAACTTTAGGCTTTTGAAAAAATTACAACATTGGATAAATTTATGATATTGATTTTAATTTTCGTTCTCGAAGTTATTTTAAAAATTTACTATATTTATTCTCGTTAACTTTATTGAATGTTTATTGAGAATAAATATATATATTCAATATATGACATATCTATCTAAAATTATACAATGCTATGTGTGTGTTCATTAAATTTGTTAATGTGTTGAGTTTGTTTTCTTTATTTAAAATGAGTTGAATTGTGAAGCATAAATAGAAAAATAAAATTTCCTAGATTTTGCACTCGAATTTCGGGTGCTGGAATCTGCTAGTTATTTATAAATATACTTCCAGTAGCGTATAAATTTATTATATGATTTTAATTTGAGCAGTTAAAAATATAAGATGAAATTTACGATATTAGTTTACAATAAAATTGTTGAATGGAATTTGTTATATGATTAATTAATCAGAATCACTTTCTAAGTCGATTTAGCGATGTCCGTCCGTCTGTCCGTCCGTCCGTCTTTGTGTCCATGTGAACCTTGCAATCAAACTGCAGGTCGCAAATATGAATATATTTTGATGGAATTTGGTATATAAGCTTTTATCGGCCAAGGAATGCAAGCTGTTGAAATTGGTGAAATTCGGTCCATGTTCAGACCTAGTCTCCATACAAATGACCCCTATGAAATCGACATAAATTGCCATAATATCCCAATTATCATATAGATCTCAGTTAAATTGGGTTTGCATGTGTTTGTTATATCCATTAATCAGTAGTGCAAAACTAATACCTATAGGACAATTCTTAGTCATAAGCCCCATATAGAGCTGCTTCCCGATCTTCACTTAAATCTATCAAAAAACAAAAATATTGCACGGATTTTTTTCAAATTTGCTTTGTATAAATTTTTTCAAAATATAAGTGACTTTACCAAATATAAATATGGCACTCGATATTAACTTTTTCATATCTGCAGCCAAGAAAATTAATAACAATGTCACTCAAATTTGGTTTATGCTTATTTTGTATATCTAATTAGTTGGACCGAAGATATAGGGTCGCTACACCATGGTATAGGGTATCGTGTAGTCGGTCTAGACCGACTATAATTTTCTTACTTGTTTTATTTGATTTGAGTTGCCAAAGATGTTGAGTGGAACTTACGATATCAATTGATTTTAATTTTGTTGAGTGAAATTTTGCAGATGATTTATTATAAATGAAAATTATGAGATTTAACAAAATTTTTACAATAATGAAGTTTATTATAGTTAGGATATTAAAAATAAATTTGATATTGAAATTTTTATACCCTGTATCACTGGTCAGGGTATAATGACTTTGTACTGATATTTGTAACTACAAATAATATTTGATCTAGACCCATCTTTTATTGCAGGGATTGACTCAGAATCACTTTCTTAGTCGTTTTAGTGATGTCCGTCTGTCTGTCCGTCTGTCTGTGTGTCTATGTCAACCTTGTAATCAAACTACAGGTCGCAAATAAGAATATATTTTTATGAAACTTGTCTTGTAAGCTTATATCAGCCACAGCATGAATGCTATTGAAATTGATGAAAATCGGTGCATGTTCAAACCAAGTCCCCATACAAAAGACACTTATGAAATGGACTTAAATTGCCATAAGATCCAAAATATGATATGGATCCTGGTCAAAATGTGTTTTTGTGTGCTTACTCCCATTAATCAGTAGTCCAAAAATAAACCCTATAGGACAATTCTTAGGCATAGCCCCCATATAAAGCTGCTTCCCGATATTCACTTAAATCTTTCAAAAAAATAAAAATAGTGCTCAGATTTTTCTCAAATTTGGTTTTTATATATTTTACAAAAAAAAAAAAAAAATGCATGACCTTTGGCGACCTCGTCCCCATATAAATATAGCATTCGTTGTGAATTTATTCATAATCAAAGGCAAACCAATTAATAACAATATCACTCAAATTTGGTTATGCTTATTTTCTTTAGATCGACTATAATTTTCTTATTTGTTAAATTAATAAATGATTGCAATCGTTCTATATTTATATAATGTAAAAATTTAATTTCCGACACTTAATGAAACCATTTTTTTCCTGAATGTACAACATGTTGAGAGTGTTCTTTCAAAATTTCAATTAAATTGGGGCAAAACTAACGAAGATACAGCAGTTCAAAGGACCGGCCTCATACGGTATATCGTATATAAATCACTTTTTAAAAAACTTTATATTGATTTTCTAGCAAATAATATGTTTGAAGTCCGTGAACGTCATAACTCAAAATCTACTTGACAGATTCTTTTTTATTTTGCACACTCACACTATTTCTGCGCATAAATCACAAGGTAACCAATAAACACTGCGAAAAATCTTATCTCTAGAGTTCTAAACATTAGTGACGACAAATATCATACAAAAAACATACCAAAACTAGAAAAAATACTAAAAGCCAACAGTTTTCCAAACAAATTTATAAACACATTAATAGACACCACTTTAAAAAATCCGAAAAATCATATTTATACTCAACAAAAAACGACCGTTGACAAGGATAAAAAATTTTACAGCGTTAAATACATTCCGGGCTTAACTGAAAAAAATAATATAAAAACAGTGATTCAAACGGAGAAAACGAGATTTGCGTATCAGCCTAACACAACATTAAACACAATTTTTTCTAAAACGAAAGCGCCGATTGCAAAACAACAACTGAGCAACGTTGTTTACAAAATTAATTGCAATGGTAACGACCATCAAAAATGTAACCAAATATATATAGGGACAACAAAAAGAACATTAGAAAAGAGAATAGGCGAACATCAAGCAGACATAAGAAAGGGTAAAGAAAGTACAGCTTTAGCACAACATATACTTAAGACAGGCCATACAGCTGATTTTAAACAAGTGAAAATTTTAGACAAAGAGACAAGAGAGAGGAAGAGATTTACATTAGAAAGTTTACATATACAACAGAACATAAAGAATACGATGAACTTGAAAGAGGATACAAACAATATTAATGCCATCAGTTGATCATGATTACCATCAGTTGATACCCTGTGATTGCCATCAGTTGATACCCTGTGATATTACTTTTAAGTTGTGTTTTAAATATTGTGTGTAATTAAATGTTATTTTAAATTGAATGTTTTTTGTTTATATGTAACAAATATTTTTATTTTAATATAAAGACAAATCCATATTACAGTGAGTTATAATTGCTGTTGGTGAATTATGTATTTTTGTAATAATTTATGTGTTATTTTTCAAATAGACGACCTCTGATAAAGTCAATATAAAATTGACGAAACGTCAGGAAAAATGGAATAAGCGGTTGTTTTATTTACATTGGAAACGTTAGGCTTAATTAGCTTAAATAAAATAAAAATAAATAATTTTATGAACTTGGCCAAAAAAACAAGTAACATACAAAAAAAGTTTTTTTATTTTCCATTTTTCCCCCATTTTTTAACAACAAATTCACCGAAATTTTATAGCACAAATTGTGTTTTTCACTTCAAAATGCTGCCAAAAATAAAAAAAAAATATTTTTTAAACTCTTCATGCTTACCTCAGGAACATTCTTTTTAATTTTTCAGAAAGTGATTCTGAGTCAATCCGTAAAACAAAAATGGTCCTAGGTCAAATATTTTTAGTAATTACAAACATAAGCACAAACTTATTATACCCTGACCACACAATGGTATAAGCTACAAAAATGGGTTTAAAGAAAATCTGCGATATTACTCTAAAATCTATATATTAATACGTGAAGGAAAAATTTTCATCCATTTTTAAGCATAATGCAGGAGTGTGAAATTGGCATGGTTATATTTTATGTCGAGGAGAAGTGCAGAATTTTAAAATGTATGTACAATATATTTTAAAAATATATTAAATTAAATAAAATAAAATAATAATAACAAAAAATTTTACAAAGAGCCTAAAGGTATGCTACTCAATTTTAGCCAATTCACAATCCATCGAATTTCACTATAATTGTATATAACATGCCCTGTGTTAAATTGTGAATTGCCTAAAATTGATTGGCATATATAGATAAAAAAAAAATTGAAAGAAAACAATTGCAAGAAAAAAATTTCCTAGAACTCGCGCTCGAATTTCGAGAGGTAGCTTGTTTAAATATACAAAATCTTGGAGCTAGGACCAATAAAAAATTACCCAAAAAAAATGAAAAAAAACAAAAATATATGAAATTTTGACCAAAAAATTTAAAAATGGCCCAAATAACAATGAAAAATCGCTCCAAAAAAATAAAAATAAAATGTTGTCCAAAAATATGAAAAAGTATCCAAACAAAAAAGCGCCCAAAAATTAAACAATATTATCCATATGAAAATTCACTCAAAAGTTAATTAAAATTATGCAAAATTAAATATTTGTTTATATAGAAGTTTACATTCCATTATGGAAAAATAGTCCATAAAATTATATAATGAATTGGGCCGGACCGGACCGGTTTCTGGCATTTCAGCCATCATCAGCGATTTATTGAACATTGTGATAATTGTTATGTTTTAATTGAATAGATTGTTTCTGTATGAAATTTTTCTACTTAGGGCGGCCGTGAGGTTTGAAGATTAAGAATACAGTGCAGTTATGAATTTTTGAAATATATGCTTTCTTCTTCTTCTTTACAACGCACCATTGGAAAAAAAATGTTACGATTAAATAAATTACGATATTAAAATATATTTACGACATTAACAAAAAATTGTAATTTAAAGAAATTAACGATATTGAATTAAATTTGATTTGATGAATAAAATTATAGATTAAGACAGACAAAATCTAGGTGTAGTTTGATTAGAATTGTCTATCAATATAAATTTTAGGTTCTTATGAAGCTTTTTTTAATTCAGCGTCTGCGAGATCAAAGTGGTCAAGCGTCAGCTCCAATGTCTAAAGTCTATGTCTTGAGAGTACCAGAAAATAGCAAAGAAAATGTAGATTTCTTTACATTTATAAAAAAAATTAGGTTAAAAGACTTAAATATTTAATAAATATCTAAGTAATTCAATAAAAATCTTATTTTTATTAAAAGGGATTTTCACATCTTAGAAAAACATATGCACATACATATTTAGAAAGTTATACCACTATTTCACAATCGGCAGCCATCTACCACGAACAAAATTATTCAGTAGAGAAAAACTATGTTAAACTTCAAAAGCAAAAGACTTCAACCATCAAAAGTTTTTTTCTTTAAATATTCAAATAACCTAAATACAAATAGAAAATTCCAAAGTTAACAATTATAATATTTATTTCATAATACCGGAGGTTGTATCTATTTCAGTATGTTTTCCCAAAACAAGAAAAAAGGCATAAAAGCACAATCCACTAAAACCAGTCAATACTATTTCAACATAATGAGCAACATCGTTTCTTTGTACAGGTGTTTTGTTTTTATAAATTTTGTTGTTGTTATTGTTTTATTTCTCTCTAGTCACATGACAATACTTTCTGGTATTAATGTAGTTGCTGATGGTAATTTCGTTGGTAGTTGGTGCTGCTTTTATGGAATAATTATGCATTGTAAAAATTATTTAACTTTACAAGTCACATGATCATGATTTGTAAAATACTTGTGCAATGAACCAACTTCATCACAAAATTAGCTACAATGGCTGCATTAATTCATTCACAAAACACCAAACATGTGACTTAAAAAAAATAATAATAAAAAAATCCAAAAAAAAAGGAAACATTTAAAATAAAATTATTTATGTACTTGTGTGTTTGTTGTTTATTTATTTTTTTTTTAAGTAAAATATTTTATAATTTACTTAATGGTTTTGCTATTTTTTTTCTTTTTAGGTAAGCTTGTGACTTATTATCTGTATTTGATGATGACTTCCACCAAATTCTTCAATTATATTATAAAAATGCAGCCTTCAATTAATTGAGGTTTATTGCTTTAAATATGTGGGTAATTAAGGAAAAGGTATGCTTTAAAATCCCTTTAATTAGCTAAATGCAAAAGCTTAGCGCTATGCCTTATAGGAGATGTTCATGATTTTTCATAGTTATTAAGATATAAAAATTGTTTTGAAAAAAGTAAAACTATAATTTTCAAAGCACTTAACTAGTCCTATTTTGACAGATTTTTTGTTTGGAAAAGATTATTTTATTTAGCTTGTGATCTAGAGTGCTAAATTTTGTTAACATTTTTTATGGAATTGAGTAATTTTTTTAAGAATAGAAATCTATATTATTTTTTTTTTTTTTTTTTTTTTTTTTTTGAAAATTCGTACAATTCTGAGAAATAGTCAATCGATAACTTAACTTCATTTCTCTCGTCTCCTAATTTGAGTACAAGTTGCAACTATATACACTTTTATGAAAGGTAAACTTATATTTTTAAATTTAAGATTCAAATCTTCGATTTGATTAGATCTACTGATTAGTTACGGAACCACAAATAGAACTCCTTTCCTCAAAAGTAGAAAGCGTGTAAGAAAAGCCAGAGACTTCGCAGCGATATGTGCTGAAAATAATATGAGCAAAGGGCGATACACCTAAAACAGGTGAATATCCATGTCCCAAGAAATGTCATCTAAAAATAAGTGAGGAACGTCAGCTGGAAATATTTAGAAGTTTTTATTCATTGGCAAAATTTGACACTCAGAATGCCTTACTGCTCTCATTACTTAGAGTAACAAACAAATGCAGAAGTTACACGGGAAGAGAGGAATCGAGAAGACAAAAAACATACATTTATCTTTTATTAGGTGAAGATGGTGTTGAGTTACAGGTGTGTAAAAAATTCTTCCTGATGAACGTGTTACTAGAGTGTTGAAACATAAAAGTATTTATAGTTTTCCATCTATTGTTCGGAGAGGTCGACAAAGTTATGTAGACAAAATACCAGGCAATAACATCGCAGAGATAAAATTTCCAGTTTATGAGTCCATTATACCAGACATACAAATGAGAATAGGAGATATCCTCCGTCGGATTTGAGCTTTGGACGAATGTATTCTCTTCACAAAGAAAATGCACTTGAACCTGTCTCAATCCTTCGTGTTCAGTAAAATTTGTAATAAATATTTTAACATACGTTTCCATGCACCCATCAGTGATTCTTGCAAAAAATGTTATCTCTTCCATAACAAAATTATATGCTTTAAGAGTGCACAGCTAAAACGAGAGTTAGAACGTGAACAAGAATTACACCAGATGAACGCAGACAGTGTTAGACAAGCATTAAAAGACGATGCGCCTATGGCAAAATCATCTGTTGACGTCATTGTAATCACCTTGGTCTTAATGCAAACCCTACCTACCCCTGTGCTGAGTTCTGGAATAGTGTATTCCAAGAGACAGCTTTGGACATTTTGCTTTGAAATTCAGAACATGAAGACAAATGATGCCTACATGGTTGGTTATGATGAGTCTGATGCGTCGAAAGGACCCTAAGAAATTGGATCTTATTTGCTTTAATTTTTATAAAAATTTTGTGACCACTAAAAAGGTAGTCATGTATTCTGACCAATGTTTGGGGACAGAATAGAAACATAAAGATGTCGTTGTTCAGTCAGTATGTTGTATATTATTACACGGATATTCATTCATATTTGCCATGTGTCCAAGATTTTGATATAGTAGAAAAAACTGCAAAATTCTTCAAGGAAATATTCGTTCCAGAAAACTGGCTCGAAAAAGGCAACCATTAAAGATAATACGAATGAGGGCAATTGATTTTTTCTCTTCCAAATCGCCGGAATAAAATATAAACATCAGAAAAATGTCGGTTAATAACACCAAGGTGGAAAGTGGTTGAAAGTTCAATGGCACTTTACCCCGCCAGTTCATCAACTTTTTATAACAACCTGAATTACTCCAACAGCGTCAGGGGTGAGGTGTATTATTGTGAGACAGATGATGAATAGCTCTTGTACTATGAATTTTGATTGATTTCTTAATATATTTGTCCTAAATTAGTGTAATTTGTTTATTATTTTAAATTGGACCAAAATATCAAAAATACCGAAGTGGTGAAATTCATATTTTTTCTTATAATATTAACTTATTAAAAACAAAATTACACAGCTATTTTGAATTTGGAAGTTCTTTTTATAAATTAAAAATAATAAAACATTAAAATAACGTTCACAAAAGAAATTAAATTTAAAAAAATATTTACCAAATTTGTAATCCCCATTCTCTCCTAATTAATTTGTTTGGGGTTACGCATGAACATAGAGATCATATGTAGTAAAACTTCGTTCTGTTTTTCCATTTCTAATCTTTTCTCCTTTTCAAAGGACTTCAAACTTTTAAGGATATAAAATGTTCTTCAAATTTATTTAAATATTTTTACCAATGAATGTGGGTATCAAATGAAAGAGGACAATCTAGATATGAAAACAATCTTCTTTCTCATTTTTTCACGATGAAAAATTGTAAACAATGTCCTTTGAAAATTTTATCCTTTCATATACTTGAGAATTTCCAATATATGTTTAAACCTTATGCATACTTTACCACACACCTCAATTTTGTTCCTATAATAATTAAGCCGTAACAAAAAATCCAATTATTAGTCTAATATTAAAAAAAAGAATTTGAACGATGAACAATCAAGGATTAGAAGTAAAACGCATACATGTGAAACAAGAAATCGTACACACAGAAAAAAAATTCGCCAACCAAATTGTTCTAACGATTAATAACTGAATTACCGATTGTATCAACAGAAATTTTAATTAACAATCCATTTTTTATTTTGATACAATTTTTACTGTCAAGACAATAGAATTGTAATTCTAATCAACATAAAATTCGATTATTAGCTTCAACGAAATTCGGTTGGCAATAAATTCGGTAGCCACAACGAATCTGTTTTCTGTGTGTATATAGAAAAATTGCGTAATTGGTTTTCCATTTCTTGATCTTTTCTGCTTTTTAAAGGACTTCAAACTTTTAGATATAAAAATTTCTAAAAATTAATTTAAATATATCCATTCATACATCAATAAGGACATTAAATTAAAGAGACGATCACTGGAAATGAAAACTATTATTATTTTGGTTTGTCGAAATGAAAATTAAAAAAAAAAAAATACTTTAAAATGTAAATCCTTTCATATCCTTGTGATTCTCTAATAAATTTCAGATCAGGAATAGAACAATCGACTAAACAATGAAAAGGTATTTTATTTTTACTAAAATTATAAACAGAAAAGAACAATTCATGTAAAAAAATAAATTAGAATAAATTAAAAAATTAAATTGAGATCAAGTTTTCGGTGAAAAGGGTCTAAATATGTCACTGAAAATACAATTGTAAACAGCCACCCAGATTTTTCCTCCGAAAATTTGGGCAATTTTAATGATGAAGTGTAGCAACAACGTGTTGATAAAACGTCAAATTCTTAACTTTGTATGAAGCAAATACACATTTTCTTATAGATAGATAGAGCGATTGGCCTCTTTGTGCTTCTGAAATTATGCTCGTTTTAGACCTACCATGCGATACCTTGTACCATGCGTTTAGAGACCCTATTTTTTAGGTCCAACTAATTAGATGTAGAAAGTAAGCATAAACCAAATTTTAGTGGCATTGTAATTAATGTTTTTGTCTTTGAATATTAAAAAGTTCAAATCGGATACTATATTTATATGGGGACTAGGTCGAAAAATTTACCGCCCCTGACCGTCTTTTTGCAAAAACTTTTGTTTTTTGATAGATCTAAGTGAAGATCGGGAATCAGCTTCATATGGGGGCTATGACTGTCAACTGTTCTATAGGGTTTATTTTTGGACCACTAATAAATGGATGTAATAAGCAGCATTTGTATGGGGACTAGGAACATGAACCGATTTTTACCAATTTCACCGATAAATTTGTGCATTCATCCTATGACCGATAGAAGATCATTTAATAATTTTCATCAAACTATATTCATATTTGCTACCTGATTACAAGGTTTACATGGGCTCACAGGCGAACTGACTGGCTCAGAACGTGAGACGATCGGTGTAATAAAAGATGGGTGTAGGTCAATTATTTTTGGTATAAAAATAAATTAATTTGTGTACAATGCAAGCTTCCATTAACCTGCTCTCTTGAAAATCTAAACAGATATTTATTTCGATATATATCTTCACACACTTGGCACAATAATGTTCGATTTACCCCATTTTAGATAAAAGTCTGGCCGAAATAGTGACAAATAATATTATCCTATGATTGCCTAGGATGACAATAGACAAACAGACAGACGGACAGACGGACATCGCTATATCGACTTAAGTTGTTACGATTAATAATATATTTACGTTATGGTGCCCTAAATTAAATTTTCTGTACGCTACAATTGATATGTATATACCCTCTGCACAGGTATAAAATACACTCAAAAAATATCATGAGTCATTTTCGTAGGCCAAAATGTACACCATATCAGTGCATTAGTAATGGTAAATTTATAATGAAAAATATATTCCAGCTATCCAAAAATTTATAGGAAAATATTTCCGATAACACAGAGTTCTTTTGTGGAACGATTTAGCTTCCCCACATTATGATAAGGCAATCGAAAACTAAAAAAAAAAAAACAAAAATTTGATTTCCGTCAAAATAAATCAAATCCTGAAATGTTTCCCAACTAAGACCAATGACACTTTTTTTGTACAAATTAATTTATAATTTATAATTTATTTATTTTATTTATTAGCCTGTGTAACAAGACTGAAGTCTTAAAACAACACAGGGGTACATTAAGGACAAATATGATAATTTGACATTGCTTTTGATGACAACAATAACAAAACTGTTAATAAGAGTCTCAAAAGAAATTAATACATTAAAATAATAAAAATTAAATTGAAAAAAAAAAAATAAAAAAAAAAATTATTTATTTTAAAAAATTTAGAAATTAAGAATTAAAAACTAAAAATTAAAAATCAAAAATTAAACAATTAAAAATCAAAAATTAAAAAGCAAAAGTTAAAGATTAAAAATTAAAAATAAAAATAAAAATCAAAAATTAAAATCAAAAATTAAAAATTAATAATTAAGAATTAAAAATAAAAAATATAATATAAAATGCATTAATTAAAATTTATATCAATATGTTTAGTTAAATAAACAAAAACAGTATTGAAATTTTAAATAATAATAATAAATATTTTAATAATACAAAAAATAGAAAGAAAAAAAGAAAAATAATACATATATTACTTTTAAAAAAACGTGCGTTTCTTATATCTTTAATGTTTACTGGTAGCATGTTCCAAAGACGAATAGCATTAATATAAAATTGCCATTCTGATATTAATCTATGATGCCTGATTTGAATTATATTTTTGGTTCTATTAAATCTACTGAATTTTAATCTATTAAATAGATAGTCAGGCTCTCGAGCGATAATAATTTTATGTAAAAAGATTGAAATACATATTTTCAATAGGTCCTCAAATTGTACACCATATAGTTTCTTCGAATACGATGATAAGCTGTCAAATCTCCGCAGTCCAAATACATATCTAGTTATGTTATTGTAAACAACGTTTAATCTTCGTTTACTTTCTGAGTCGCAACAGGAGAAAACCTCACATCCATACATCAGAATCGGTAACAAATATGTTTTCGCGAGTAAAATTCTAATTTTTATAGGTGCACATGCTGCATTTACATGATCAGACCAAGTAAGTATTATTGAAGATAACTCCTAAATTTTTTGCGCTTTCAACAATTTCAATCGGCTGATTATTTATAAGTATGTTTGGCCTTATTATAATTTTGCTAATCCTTTCGCGTATAACAATACATTTAGATTTTCGTGGATTTAAACTTAATCCATTTGCTGAGGCCCAAACAAAAACTCTGTTAAAATCCTCATTCAATTTTCTGGTACAGTCCTCAACACCTTCATTTCTGTTGCTTATATATAATTGTGCATCGTCAGCATACAAGCGAATCTTACTATGCAACAACTGGATGGGAAGATCATTAGAGTAAATTGAAACAAGTAAGAAAATTATATTCGGTCTAGACCGACTATACGATACCCTATACCATACGTTTAGAGACCCTATCTCTTAGGCCCAACTAACTGGACATAGAAAATAAGCAAAAACCAAATTTGAGTGGGATTTTTATTAATTTTTTTGGCTGCAGATATGAAAAACTTCATATCGGATGCTATATCTATATAGGGACTTGGTCCAAAAATGGACCGATCCTGATCATGTTTGGTAAAGTCTCTTGTATTTTGCAAAAATATATACAAACAAAATTTGAGAAGAATCAGTGCAATATTTTTGTTTTTTAATAGATTTAAGTGAAGATCGGGAAGCAGCTCTATATGGGGTCAAAGGGATCATTTTTGGACTACTCATTAATGGATGTAATGAACGCATACAAACCCAATTTGAGTAAGATCTATATGACAATTTGGATCTTATGGCAATTTATGTCGATTTCATATGGGTAATTTGTATGGGGGCTAGGTCTGAACATGGACCGATTCTCACCAATTTCAATAGCGTTCATCCCATGGCCGATAAAAGCTTATGTACCAAATTTCATCAAAATACATTCATATTTGCGACCTGCAGTTTGATTACAAGCTTTACATGGACACACAGACGGACGGACGGACGGACATTGTTAAATCAACTCAGAAAGTGATTCTGATTTGATCGGTATAATTAAAGATGGGTCTAGGTCAAATATTTTTGGTTGTTACAAACAGCAGCACAAAGTCATTATACCCAAACCACATAGTGGTATAGGGTATAAAAAGAAGTGGTCCAAGAATTGACCCTTGCGGAACTCCTCGTTTTACATAAAGTAAATTTGACATTCCAGACTGGGTTTCCACACACTGCATTCTGTTTTTAAGATAAGATGACATTTGTAGAGATAAATATAAAGAAACAGCTAAAGTGGAAAAGACGTTAACTAATTAATTCTAAACATACTTAATTCAAGGATGACTAAAGTTCAGAAAAAAAGTAATATGCGAGATAAAATAATTTTTTGCGCTAAGGCTACGATTGAAAACTTAAAAAAACAAAAACCCAAACTTTTGCCAAAAGAAATGCTCCCTCTTCCAACTAATGCGTAATTTAGACCTGTGAAACTTAAGCTTTTCTTATACTTTTAATCCAAAATGTTTCTTCTTTATTTGTTTTTCATTTGTTTAGAAATTAAATGCTTTTGCCCACAAAAATAGGTTTTCATTTACCAAAATCTAGAATTTATTCCAGTCACGAAAAACTATTTCCTTTACAATCTAATGTATTCATTGCAAAAATCTTCTAATATATTTGATATTATCTTCAAACATAATGCAAATTCGGCTACCACTGAAATTAATTTATAATTCATGCTTGGCAACAGCAATCAAAAGACTTAGGCAAGAAACTTTAAATGCTTTATTAAACATTTAGCTAACTAAAGTAATCAAAACCAAAAAAACAAAAAATAAATATTTCAAAACGATATACGTTAACAATATGAGGTGTTTATTTAATTATAAAAACTATTAATAGTTCTCTCACGTTTTCTAATAACTGTTAACATATTTCCAACTAACAAACAAACGAACAAAACTACCAAATTATCACATAACTAAATAACAACACACGACAATAATTTTTATTAAACACTACAGAGATAAACAAATAGCAAAAAAACAGATTTTAAATATCTGCAAATGTTACTAATAATAAGAGAAGCTAATAATTGTTAAATCATGCTGTACAATAAATATTTCTAAACAATTTACTAAATTCTCATAACAACAAAAGAAGAAAGTGTAAAATATTTCTAATAAAACAAATTATTAGGAAAAAAAACTATAGAATACACGTGATTATCGAAATCCTCTCTCAGTCATAATAAAGGGCTAGCGTACATACAAACAGCTATAAAACAAACAAAAAACTGGCATATTAATTTCACCTTCTTCATTTCCATTAATTATAATATTACACAATAGCAAAAAAGTAGAGAAAGGTTACAGATTATGATATAAATATTGTGAGTTTTATATTGACTCGTGCCAAAATCTTTTTGAACTTTTTTGTAAAAGTCTAAAATAATGGCATTAATATTTCATGACGAAAAAATTAATTATAAAAAAAATTAAACAAACAACATAAGAAATATAAATATTTCTTAATTATCAATGCAAATGTGTTTTGAAAAATATTAAATATTTATGTATGTATACGAAGAACAAATATTTTTTCATTTTTGTTGAAATATTTAAGTAATATTAATAAATATATACACGATACACTACCAATAAATTGATATATTGAACAACTGAAATTTAGTGATGCAGTTCTGTGGTTTTCTGGAATAACCGCGTATGTCCATTTTTGTCAGTTTTGAGTTAATGATGCCAAATATATTAATTTTTAACGCTCTTTACATGTGTTAATTTTTTTTTATGTTGACCATTTCTTAGTTTTTTCTTTAAATAACGACAAAACTTAAATGTTTATCAAATTAATTTGCAGCACTAACGACGTATGTCAACCTACGTTTGATCGCTGACAAATTATTTTCTCAGAAAACGACACATAGCGACATACGTTGTTATTAATGAAAAAAAATGCAAAATAATTTTGAATTAGTTTTCAGTGTATAACCACTTATAAAAACTTATGTGTTTATTTCTGTTATTCTCATCCAAAGTCCCGTTAACTTTTTGTTGACGAACAAAAAAATCCATTTTTCAAGCAACAACAACTTATGTCTACATGTGTATTTGCATTGGTAGTTTTCTTTTTCAAAGAAAACGACGTTTGTCGACATAAGTTGTTTTATCTGCACGCACTTTAAGTGTAATTTATATATTTTTTTTTTCTCTAGGATCTATTCCTCTGAAGATTTTTGACTCAAAATTTTATATAAAGTGTTTATTGCCCATATCTGCAGGACTGTTAAATAAAATGTTCTAAAAACTTTATATCGAGGCCATAATTTCAAATATAACGTTTTTTTGGCTCCCCTGAACATTTTGATTTTATGACATACGCGGTTATTCTAGAAAACCACAGAGCTCGCAAATGTATAAAAATTTTAGTTTTTTCCCAAAACTGAAAATATTTTGATATGTTTTCCAGTTTTTTACAAAAAAAAATTTTTTCACTAAAATTTTCTTGACAATTTTTTGCCTTGTAAAGCTATATCAAAAACTGTTAAAAATTTTTTTTTTTTTTAAATAAAAAATGTAATTTTTTTCACCAAAAATTTCTTTCAATAAAAATTTGTTTAACATTTTTTTGCCACAACAAAATTTTTTTTAATAAATCTTTAATCTTTCTTTTTCCCCTTCTTTTCGCAAAAATAAATTCTTGTTGAATAAAATTTATTCACAATTATTTTTTGCATTACAAAATTTTTAATTAAATTGCTTTTTCCCTCAAAAAAAAAATGTTTTTTAAATATTCAATAAAATTATTTTCACAACATTTTTGTGGCACCAAATTCAGCATTTGTATAACTGACATCATTTTAGCTTTCCAAACTCAAATTCTTTTGAAATTTTATTTTTTTTTATACATCAACACTATATCAACATAGTAGGGAATGTCCCCTATTAATGCAGGGCACTGTGCTGATATCAGGAATATGTGTTATGGGTAGAAGGAAAGAGGGAGTAGTATTTATGAATATTTAACTTGAATTTATTCATATTGTAAGTGACCGAAAAGACCCCAGCTGGAGGTTTATTCCACATACGGCTTGCGCAACTAATGAACGAATTTACGCGGTAATGGGTTGCGCGATCCACTGGACAATATACTCCAAATGGATGTCATCTACTAAATGAACGAGTGGTGCTTAGAAAAACTTGGCCTCTAGGGATCAGTTCACTTGTCTCAGCAGAACACTTCCCATTGTAATATCTATAATACAGTGTAACACAACCAACATTCCGATGATGCTCCAGTATGGCAATAGAATTGGTTATTCTACTGTCGTTAATAAGCACCACCGCACTTCTTCGCTCACGTCCAGAAGCTTCAAAATAGATTGTGAAGACCGTGCCCATACGCGGGAGTCGTATTCTTTTTTTAATCGGATATATATGGTATAAATAGTAAGGAGATCAGATGGGGTGTAGTATTTCTTAGACCTATTTAGGAAACCTAGGCACTTGAAAGCTTCTCTCGACAATTGAAAAATGTGTTTATTCCAACGAACATCACACTAAATTTTCATGCCCAGAACATCAAAAGCGTCTGATTCATCAATATCTACACCACCCATGGATACAGACGACATTGATGACTCCATGGCCCGTCTGTGGGTCAATAAACAACATTGGGTCTTACGAGCATTAAAATCGACCCTGTTCAGTCGACCCCACTCAGAGAATGTCAAAAGTCCTTAATTAAGTGTGTCATTCATATATTGCCTCATGCTCCCAATCACCCTAAGGCTTGGCCTTTGATCGAATGAATATGAATGACAACTATTGCTGTCATCTGCAAAACAGTAGATAGGATTGGAAGTTTGAAATAGAAGGTCACTAAGAAAAATATAGAAAACATGAGGGAGAGAGAACAGAACTTTGCGGAAACTTCGTTTTTAACTGAAACTCTTTAGATGAGACACCATCTAAAACAATACGTATAGTGCAATCCCATCTAAAACAATACGTATAATGCAATCTCTGAGAAAACTCGATATAAATCGGTAGTAAACATTACCAACATTAAAAGCAATTAGTGTTGACAAGAGTGCGTTGTGCCACACCCGATCGAAAGCCTTACTTTCATCGAATCGGTGAATGGACTGACTCCAACGTTGCGAAAAAAGCGCCACCAGGTCTCCCGTAGAACGACTTCTGAGAAAGCAATACTGTCTGTCATTAACCCTTTAATGCCCGATGTTGCCTATAGGCGACATTGTATATTTTAGCTTATAAGTCCCGTAATTTTTATTTTTTTCTCCTATGGTTTTTTTCTCAGAGTAGCTTGATATATTGTGCAAACTTAGTTGCAAATATTTTATTGTAAGTATTGATAGAGATCATTTGATCGCTAATCTTATTTGATTGCACATATAATTTTTTTTCTGTTAAAAGTTAGTTTACAAATAATCAAAAAAAATTAATAAAGATATTTAAAAGTTTAAATTTAAATATTTAAAAATATTATCTTTTAGATGGTGGCCAGTCATTTTCCAAACACAATGTTGCCTATAGGCAACATTTCATAATGGCTTAACCAGGATATATAGGACTTTGAAATTGATATCAATTCATATTTAGGTCTGAACTAACAACTACATAAATTTGAAAAATGTTTAACCTCGCCCCAATTAATTTGGGCATGAAAGGGTTAAGCAATAAGTTGGACTCAAGGTAGTTCACAAGATGGTAATTCACCGGTAATTGTTATGGTTGTTAGCTGCACCCTTTTTTGGCTGGACATTGGCAATCTTCCAATGCCAATGGACGCGATAGCGTCGAAGAACACTGTTTCAGTACCAGTGCTGATATGCCATCCGGTTCCGAAGACTTGTTTACATTGAGCTCTGCAAGGACCTTCTTAACAGTACGAGCTCGAAAGAATACCTTGGGCATAGTATTGAGGTACCTTTATCAACCGGGTCAATGAATATAAGGTCAATTCTTACAGAATTACAGAAAGAACTTTAGTTCTAAGACGTTATTCATAGAGAACATTTTAGAGTCTAAGCACTTTGGCAGTTTAGCATTTGTATTTTTATCCATACGCCAATTACTGAACGCTACCTCTTTGGATCTGATTGCATTTTTGCACGTCTGGTTAAATGATCACTTATGCTTTGGTTGAGCCGAAATTGGTTTTGTAGGAATAAATGTTTTCATTCCAAGCAAATAAAAAATTTGAGTCAACAAATTTTTTTTACTAAATTTTTTTTCTTCCATAAATTTTTTTTCAATAAAATTTTTCTAAAAAATTGCAACAAAAAAATTTTTTTATCTGAAATTTTTTCTCTAAAAAATTAGAGAAAAAAGTTTTTTAATCTAAAATTTTTTCTCTAAAAACTTTTAAAATGCTTTTAACCAAAATTTAGCTCACATGTATATTTTTTCACCAAGTTTACATATTTTATAACTGACACCGTTTTTGGTTCCAAATTATTTTCTCATAAAATATTTAAATCAACAAAAAAAAAATTTTTTTCCCTAAACTTTTTTGTTTATAAATTGTTTTCACTATATTTTTGTCAAAAAAATTTCTTTGTTCACTTAAATTTTCTCCACAATTATTTCTTAAATTAAATCTTTATAATGAAAAAACTCAGTTTGTTCATATTAACTCTGTTATAAAAGAATGAACAGTTCTCATGTTCTTTTCTTTCAAATGTTTGCGTTACAAAGTTGATTAAACGTGAGAAGGATGCTAAGATGAAAAAGTCGTGTTGTTCCAAAGTAGCTACTCCATCTAGCGCTATCTTAAATTTTTTCAATATTTCTCTTATATTATAAAAATTATTATCTTTTCAATTATTAGCAAATATATACTGAACTCAAACCGAACGATAGAAACTAATTATTGTAATAAAGATCAACAGTACATAATAATAATATACAAGTAAAAAAAAATGGTGTTTCTTTTTGCATTATTTTTTTTTTATAAATATATTTTTTTTAATTTCATCAAAACTGTTCTTCACAAAAAATTTTCTCAAAAACTTTTCGAACAAAAATTTTTCCTAAAGGAAATTTTTTCTGAATAAAAATTTTTTACTCATTTTTTTTTTTTTTTTATATTCTAAAAAAAAAAATTCAAAAACTTGGAGAACAAATTTTACTGACAACTTTTCAAAATTTTTTCTTCATAAATTTTGTTCACAAATATATTTTTTCACCAAGTAAACCTATTGTATTATTGGCGTTGATTTCGGTGTCAATCTCAAATTATTTTATCATAAAATATTTAAAAAAAAAACTTTTTTCTTAAAAAATTTTCAATAAATTTTTTTCACTAAAAATATTCTCAGAAAAAAAAAATTTTTACAACAATTTTCTTTTAAGAAATTTTTTAAAATAAAAATTATTTTCACATTTTTTTTTTATTATTTCTTAACAAAATTATCCAAAAATTAAAAAAAAAATACTAAACTCTTTGGGAATTATTTTCCAACTAAATTTTGTACAATTATTGTATAACTAACTCTGTTTTTTGTCTAAAATGTTAAACCAAATCGAATGCAAAACATAATACACCGCCTTTATACAATAGAGTACAGAAAAACTCATCATTTTAAAATGAAACTTTTCAAAACTTGTCTGTATAGCACTCGCTCGTTCGTACAAAAATATACTTATTTACTCAAATAATGCATTGTTGGTATTTCTGTTGATTTCATTATTTTAAAATAATACTATGAATTTGTTTAAATATGATAATGCAGAGACTACGTCATGAAATGCAAACAAAAAAAAATATATATATTGCAAAAACATATTAAAAGTGAGTAGGGGATCAATTGGTTAATTCTGCTGCTAACGACCTTCATGCTGCAGCACCACCAATAACAAAAATAAAAACAAAATGAAATGAACATAAACTTTATACGGTGTTAGTGTTAAGAGTAGCAAAATCATGAACCGGATTTCAAAATACTTTACACACACACACACACATTGTACATGAGTAAATCTGCAAGTCAAATAAAAATTTTAGCTGGCATTAAAAAATGGTGTTTTTGTTTTAATCTTTAAAGATGTGTAAATATTGTATTTGTTTTTTTTTTTTTTTTTTATTTACATTTTTTTTTTTTTTTTTTTTGGAAAAGTTATTGCTTATGAAAATTAGTAGGTAGAGAAGTATTTAATATGCACTCGACACATTTTATTTTTTTGTTCAAATATTTGCATATTTAACTAAAAGTGAAAATTGCAAGTTTGTAGCCTAAGTCTTTTGTTATCGAAACTGTAAACTGATTAATTAGTTTGATTGTTAAAGTCAAGCGATATCATTGGACAGACAACCCGTGGAGTTTAATTATATTTTTAAAAGAAATTTTTGTTTAATTTTTTACTTCGAATAAAGCTTGACTCAATGTTGGCCATGACTTTTGCAATATAAATGTGCTAGTACAAAAATTAATTGAAGACCTTGGACTTTCATGAAAAACTAAAAACACAAGAAACTGTTTCATTCTGTATTTAATAAAAGACTAGAAATAATTAAGTTTTTATTAAAAAGAAAAATTATAATTTAATAAAAGTCTAGATATTGAGGAAACCATTGAATGTATTGATTGAATTGAAACCTTCACAATGGCCTTACATTTGTAAACTTTAAATGTTGATGATAGAGCAATTACAAGATATTTCTAGACGTATTTTTAAAACATGATAAAATTATGCAAATGTCAGTTTTTTGATCATGACAGTTTTTTGATTATGAAGATAGCCATGAATCTGAAGAAGAAGAACGAAACTGTGGGAAATTGTAGTTTGAAGCCAATTAATTTTTACGCAAGTTAAACAAAAATTAAGATATAGTTTTAATAATTTGCTGGACTTGGAAAATATTATTTAACTGATATTTAAAAAGAAAAAACAGAGAAGTATATAACTTAACTTCCAGATATCTACGTTTTTAATACTATTATAGGATTTTTAATTTAATTTTTAATTTAATGTATAAGAATCATGATTTTTTTTTTTACTGTACTACGGATATAACGAATTAAATTTCTAAGTAATTTTGGTACCGTTGTAACTGCTTTTTAATTAAGTTATATTTTTGCCAGTTCAATTAATTTGCTGGCATATATTTGAGAAAGTTATTATATTTTTTAATATTCTAATTTTTTATTTCTTGTCATCTCATCAAAAAGAAAAGTTAAATCATTCTAAAAAAACCGCTTTATCATTGCTTTCAAAACTGCCAATATTTAGTTGTTATGAAAGATACAATTATATTTTCAAATCCTCATAAAATTAACTACAAACTGTGAATATCTAAGTTAGTTTTAGGAAATAAAAATTAATATTGGTAGATCAAAAAAAAAAATTAAAATAAAAAAGACAATTGACAATTGATGTTAGATTGGAGAAACTGTTATTGAGTTAATAAAAATTTATTTTAAGAAAAGGAAAGGGCATGGGGAACTTCTATTCTAAAACAAGAAGAAATAAGCTTACTAACTTACTAAACCAAGAAACAGTTCTTGAAATATGAAGGCGTAAACTGTGAAATATTTATAACAAAAATCAGTTAACCTATAAATCTTACCCAAGTCTCATATTCAAGTTATTGAGATCTACGGTACAATATTATGTACTAAAATTTTAGATATGATAAAAAGTGACATTAAAAAGCTTTAAAATATATCTTTTTTCCAATGATCTTCTCCATATTTGTGCTAAATGTTATAAGTTAGTTTTTATTAGATTTTAAGCTATAAATAATAGTGGCAATTAAATGGCTATTTTTTTCTTTTCTTTTTGGCAAGTTTAATTCTTTATTTTTGTATTTGGTTTAACATTTTGTTTTGTAAATTATAAAACCAAATAATGAAAGCTTTATTTGGAATAGTCGTCCAACTAATACTTTTATATAACTATTTATTTTACTTAAATTTCATTTCCTTTCATGGGATCTTAGCAGTAGCTAAAATATACTTCGCAGGATCCATAAACGGCAACATCCATCCTATGAGAATCTGACATTACATTTATAAGTGATGGTCAAACTTCTTTTCAAATCGATTTAGATCTGGAGACTTAAAAGCAATATATACACATTTTTTAGATTCTGCGTTTTTACAATTTTGACATTTTTTTTTAATAAATATCTAGGATATTCAAATAAAAAAACCTGATATTTGTTTTTTTTTTTTTTTTTTGCACAAAATTTATAGATTACAATTATATACAAAACAAAAAACCTTTTAATTTTGCAATTAAAGTATTTGATTTATTAATAAAAAAAGCCTCAAATATTAATACTAACAAAAGTTGAACATTAAATTTGTTTTGTAAAAAAATTGACTTCCATAATATATAGAAATTAAAAAAATACGATCTTAACCCATTCGAAATTCTAAAATCTTTATTCTTGTCACCTTTTGGATATATTTGCTATATTTAAAATAAATGTTAATATAGAATATTGAATATTGTATTATGTGTACCTCCTCATACAAAACAAAAGACTTAAGACACAAGCGTTTCTACTAAATCAAATTTTTTTTATTACTCAAATATTTTAATTTATTTTTGAATTGAATTTTCTGTTTAATGCTTCTCAGATATTTAGCTCTAAAAAAATACTTGTTTTATTATTATCAATCGAATGGTTGTAATTAAAATTTTCCAAATATTTTTACTCGTACCAAATTAAAATAAAAAAAAATTAAAGTTTACTTGGTGTTATTTCAGCTCTTAGTGTCAAGTTATAACAGTAAAATAAAATTTAAGCATTTCAAGCCAAAAGCAAAAATACATATAAGAAACACATATGTAGTTATTGAAAAATACACACATTTTAAAATCTAAGCGTATGGCTGCATTAGTTCAAAAACTTAAAATAAGTTTTTCTATTTTTTGTTGTTGTTTTTTATATATTTTTTTGAAAATGGCATGCGCCAAACATGTTATGTATTGCCATACCACGAGTATGTTGTTTACAGGCGCTAGCACCACTGCCTAGTTTAGTTAACTCGTAAGTGAATTGTAATAAGAAAAAGGCACTGTACTCCATAAAAGTGGCTTGATTATTGTCTGTATATATAACACGCTTATTATAATTTTTTCTCTATACGCAACACTTTTGAGAAATAAATAAGTCAAACAATTAAAATATGTTGGAAATATAAGTTTTAAGTGAAATAAAATAAAAAGTCATATAATTAAAATATTTCGAATATAAGTTTTAAGGGCAAAAAAATACGAAAATCTAATTTTTGAGTAAGAATATCTCGTCATACACTCTAATAGGATCCTGATATAAATACATGGAAAGAAATTTTTATACATAAAATAATTTTATAACAAAATTGGTTAAACGTTGTTTTAATTTATATTCGCGACCAATAAGCTGATAATTGCACCAGAGATATATCACAATGGATTATTTTTATCCCTGGAGCACTGAAGGGTTAAATAAATAAAAAATAACAATTATTTTTCTTAAATTCTAAATAGTGGTTCCATCGAGTTTAATAGAAAAACTCGTTTTCGGTAATCTTTATTTAAAATATCTTAAAATCCACAGCCGGCCTTGGCAAATAATGGGTTAATGTTCTCGGATTTATCCCAAATTTTCGGAATAGAAGTTCTACACATTTGGTTATTATACTTTAAGTATTGTATCTAAAAATTCAACGGCAATTTCAAAATATTTGAATTTTTTGAAGAAATTGTTTTTTATTAGCTTGGGGTCATATGTGACCCCAATCCAAAAGGGTTAGTGGGATCATATTATTTTTTTTCCGAAACCCTAGGCTATTAAGATAAAATATAACATTGAAAAGTAGAAAAGTGATGAATTTTTGATACAAAGTACTTTGAAAAAGTACATTTACAGAATATTTTACAAAAATCCTATTTTTCTCGAAATCCGCAAAAATAAAATCCTTGTCAAAAAAATTCTGGCATAGGGATTTACCTAAAAATTCACACAGTTAATCTCTGACAAATATTTAATAAAACCTTAAAGTGCCAGATCCATTTTTTAAAATTTTGTTTAAGAAAATTTTTTAAAACTTGAAAAAGGAGTTTTCAAAATTTTATCAAAAAAATTTCCCATTTTCGGTCTCAATGCTCAATAGGTTAACAACGCAGTAATAAAACAATACTGATTACTTATAAGTGTAGAAACAAAAAAAATTATGGCTTTAATCAATTCCTCAAAGTTGAAACAATGCTATCAAATTTCATGACCTAGTTTTTTTGGCCTAAAAGTGGTCTGGGGCATTTTCTATTTTTTGGCGAATTTTTATTGGATTTTGAATTTTTATAGCTTTTTGAATAGGTGATTTAATACTGATCCCGATTCTGATAACAACTTGTCGGAAAAATTGAGCTATAGAACGAAATTTTCGTAAAATCTCAAAAAAGTCATATTTTCCCCATATAAACACACTTGAAATTTTCAATCGATTTCCGGCGCGACTTTTCTTTATCCGATTATACCCAAACTTCACATTTATTAGTTTTATATGGAAAGGTAACAAAGTGGAACCCGCCTATCGCCAAAATCGCATTTTAATTTTTTAAGGACATTCTAAGCTTCATATTAGGGCCACGACTAGGAACTGTCCTACAGAGTTTATTTTTGGACTAATGATAAATGGATGTAATAAACTAATAAATGAATGTAATAAACACAAACCCAATTTGACCGAAATACATACGATAATTTGGATATTATGACAATTTAAGTCCATTAACATTAACCGCTTTTCACCAATTTAAACGGCGTCGTTCTATAGCCGATAGAAGCTTAAATATCCAATTCCATCGAAATATATTCATATGTGCGAACTGTAGTTTGATTACAAGGTTTACATGGACACACAGACTAACAGACAGATGGACGGACATCGTTAAGTCGACTCAGAAAGTGATTCTGAGTCGAATAAATATTTTTGGTAGTAACAAGCATCAGCAAAAAGGCATTATACATACCCTGACCATATAGTGGTATATGGTATAATAAATGGCAAATAAAAGGAATTCGGCATTATTTATGCGTGAGCACCCAAATTTTAAAAAATAATGTTGTTCAATTTTGGCTAGGAAAAAATGTTGCAAAGATGAAAAAATGTAGAGAATGGTTTATATTAATTATAAAATTATACGTAAAAACATTGTATAGGTATAGGTGCTATGGATCAATAAGGCATGCAAAAAGAGAACAGCAGGTGAACCATATGAAGAAAAGCTATTAACATGTGCTGAAGAACAAATTCTTCAGGCTGCCGGCGAAACATATTGGTGATCATCAAGTCCAAAAAGAATTTAATGATATGAGATGAGCAAGACGACGAAAATATAAATGAATATGAAGCAGTGGAAAAATAACCCACTATGAAAATACAAAAAGTTAATTAAGGTAAATCTAAGCTACATAGAGCTTCTAAAGCCGCATAACGAAAAATTTTGAAGACTCACAATAAAGCATAAACTGTAAGCATGATCGATTATTAATTATAAAAGAAAGATCGTTAAAATTAAAGCAAGATGAATATATTGCTAATATTAAAATAAAAAAATTATTAAATAAATCGAAATAATTTTTAAGGTTGTATGATGAATATATTCTTCTTCAGAATCCGAAGACAAAGAGAAGCAGATCAACAAAGGATTCATTTATCTATTTTAGTTTAGTGTATTTACTTTTTTATACCCTCCACTCCAGTGTGCAGAGGGTATATATAAGTTTGTCATTCCGTCTGTAATAATTAGAAAAAAATTTTGGACCCCATAAAATATATATATTTGTGATCCTTATAACAACCGATATAGCGATGTCCGTCTGTCCGTCTGTCCGTCTGTGGAAATCACGATGACGGCATCAATCGGGCAGCTAGGGTGCTCGTTGATATAAAAAATGATTCATTAACATCCTAAAAAGTTTGCTATTTAAAATCGTCCAAATCGGTCGATCAGGGCCCGAGATTTGAATGAAGAACTAAAAAAAGTCTTGAAAAAATTTAATTTTCTTTGTTGTTCTTGTCACGATCACGCCCTCAATAGGATAGCTAAAGTGATCATTTTTAGTGACAATGATTCACCAAGTTCATGGAAAGATTTCTATGTCAAAATCCATTAAAATTGGTGGAACAGGTCCAGAGAAATCTCTGAAAAAGTAAAAAAAAAAAATGAAAAATATGATGTTTCTATATTGTTCTTGTTGTTATTCTAAATGTTGTATTGTTGTCATAGCTGGACTTGTTGTTTTTGTGGTCGTTGTGGTAATAATATAATATAAACTAACCCTTTGTACATTTTTTTATCAACTCTGGTAGAAAAATTTAAAAGTTTCCATTGTTTTGGCATCACTAAAAAAAATTACTAGATCATTTCTGTCATTGCCACGAGCCTGCCTGCAAAGTTTCAGATCGATTGGGTCACGTGAAAGGGGTTAAAATCGATCCAAAATTTTTTCCACAAGCAGACTACGAGTTAATATAAAGGGAGTAAAAATTCACCAGCATCTAAAGCAAATAATGCTAAAATACCTAGTTGTTAATAAAAAAAACAATGTAAATTTAGCAAAAAAAAAATTTTATGTATTAATTTATTTAAAGAGAAAAACACAAAAATAACGGTTGATGTTGTATTTTTTGTGTGTACTATTTACATATATGTACATACATACACATATTAAATAATACAAATAATATACATATATTCTACATATGTATATCCATAAAAACTGCATGTTATAAATAAATCGGTATATTATTTGATTTACATAAAATTCTGCAATATTTTGTTGTGGGGAAAATACATTTCTTTTGTATTAACAGAGTGTCACTTCATTTTGCTCAGCATGACTATGCCACAGTAGATGGCGCCACAATTTTTGTTCTAATTACCTTTGCAATAATTATTCCAATTTTAACATGAAGGTCAATACTTTCAACTAGATATCATACAGAACAATGTTAAGAGTATAAACGGGCTGGTCTTTTATTTTATAAGTTTTTTCATTATTCTTTTACAAATATGAACATAAGTTTGGCATATTAACTTTTTGTTGTCTTTACAAAATAGAGTTACCGAGTTATCAAAGAGTTTTTTGCTTTCAAAAAAGTTCTACATAGTTATATAGAATTATTATTCTGCTTTACCTACAAAATATCTGATTGCGATTACATCTAATTTTTAAAAATTGTTTATAATTACTAAAGCATTATTATTCACATAAATACAAAATTGCACTTTTTAAATTTTCCATTCAAATTTAAGAAAATATCAATTCTAAAAACTGGAATTAAAAATTTCCAATTACAAATTACAAAATATTAATTGAATTTCAGAAAATCATATCAAAACGTCGGAAATTATTATTTTAAATTTAGAAGACATCAATTGCATCAAATTCCAAAAAAAAAAAAACACCAAATATGTTTACATTTAAAAAATGTTTACATTTAAAAAAAATATTGGCATTCAGGAGAAATTAATAGCTTTTCAGTAACTTCTTTTAACGATAGTCGAATCGTTAAAAAAAGAAAATAGCAAAATTATCAGTAAAATTTTCAAACGATATTCGCTATTGTTAAAGTCAGCTGTTGTTGTTATCTAAACGACAACCATTTTTGTGTTGTTTATTGAATCGATAAAAACTTAAATTTTTAGGTTGAAATGTCATCATACATAAATAAAAATCACAAAATAGTGAAAATATTTTGCTTTTATTAAAAAACTTTTTTATTTAAATAAAAAAAATTAAATAGCATATTCAATTCATTATTTCATTTTCAAATAAATAAACAGAAATATTAGTAAAAAAAATAGAGATATTAAACATAAACATGAAATCATCCTGTCAAACATGAAGTAATTTGTTTTTTTCTATTTTTCTTTGTGTTTTTCGCTTATTTTGACAGAAATGCCACTCATTTACAATTTAAATAAATAAAAAAATAGATTTGTCGACTGTCGTTAAGATGTATGTATTTAGTGAATCACTTAATCCTTAGTGCAAACAACAATAGCTGTCGATATATTTTGCGATTGTCGGATCGTTGAAATATACAGAATCGGACTACAGAAAACATTAATTTAAACTCAATGAATTTTAGAAAACCTCAAATGATACTTAAGAATTGCGAACATTAAAATTGTTACATAAATAAACGCAATTTGATGAGAATTTTGTTTTTTATAGTTATATAAATTTTCACATTTTTTTTTTTTTTTTTTATGAAAATTTGAAGTTTTTCAGAAAATAAAGATAACATATTATTTTATTTAAAATGTTTGGAATTTTTGGTTTTTTTACAAATTTATTCTCTATGTTTTCAAAATATGGCAATATTTTAATAAAAAAGTTGAGAGAGCTTTTTTTTTTGGTTATTGTTTTGTTACTCCATCCGACCTATATGGCCGCAATGAAGAAATATTTGGCCAGTTAAAATTAGCACGATTTAATGCATATAGCCACCCTACACAACCATTACCTTTGCAATGGAGTTTAGGGTGAGCTATTTATTTAGCAAGAACTAAATTAAACGAGAAGTTATATCATATAACCGGAAACGCATGCATATAGGAAACGCATGCATATTTTTCCAATATTTTGTTTACATTTATTATCAATACTCAAACCGAGGTGGAGGGTATCAAAGATTCGGCACCGCCGAATTTAACACTCTTACTTGTTATAATTCTTATTGGTTTTCTTCTTCTCTTTATAAATGTCAATTTATATTCAATAAACATATGTTCTTCTTCTTCTACATTAGAAATAAATCTTTTAAAATTTGTATAAAACTTCGTTGCGCTTCTAATCGTATACCGAGATTAGGCTATTCGATACCTTATGGAATTTTATTCGATACGAAAGCTCACTCACTAACAAATGCGACGATTGGATCCTTGTTTTTTTTTCTCAATATTCTATATCAGAAATAATAAATGGCACGGATTTGTATTTGTATATTTTTCAATATTTAGTTTTAAATACATATTTTTCCATAGTTTTATTAAAAAAAACTTTCTTTGCTAAATATCTATTCGAATCAATAAATTCACAATAAATTGGCATCAATTTTTAGTTTCATACTTTTCTTAAAATCCATGTTTTTGGCATATTGTCAACAAAAGCTCACTTGTATAACTATTATTTTAATAAAAAAAAAAAAAACACATAACCAAATACATCGATTTGTCTTTGCATATTTTTTGCATATTTTGCTTTTGCCATGGTTTTGCAAAGTTGTGTCGAAGTGTTCATTTATTGAACTTTTTTTTCGTAAATATCTCTCCGAATGAACAAATTTTCACCTAAATGGCATAAATTTGTAGTTGCATATTTTTTCCTAATTTGCTGTAAGTGCATACTACTTACTAAATTTCCAATTAAATGGCATCGATTGTATATTTTCAAAAATTTGTATATTTTGCTTTAATTGTATGTTTTTGCATATTTTTCTTAAAGTGCTTTGTTATTGAACTTTTTTTTCCTAAGTATCTATCCACATCAATAAATTTACAATAAATTGGAATCGATTTGTAGTTGCATATTTATACCCTACTAGCATAACCCAGCACTCGAAGTTCGAGTGCAAATTCTCGGGAATTTTATTCTTTCTTTAAATCTTTTCTTTCAATGTTTTTTTAATCTATTGGTATATATAAAAAATTTATGATAATAAATAATTTTATAAGAGCATAAAGATATGGTAATCAATTTTAGGCATTTCACAATTCAACAATTCACAATTCAACAATTCACAATTCATTATTTAATTTAATATATCTTTAACACATATTATATACCAATTTTGAAATTCTGTACTTCTTCTCCATATGAACTGAAAGTATGCCCATTTTCACAGTCCTCCGTGCCTGCATTATGCTTTAAAAGGGATGAAAACTTCTTCCTTCACGTATTAATATACAGATACCACTATGTGGTCAGGGTATACTGACTGTTGACTGTGCTGATGTATGAAACTACCAAAAATATTTGAATCAATTTTAGAATGACTTTCTGATGTCCGTTCGTCCGTCCATCTGTCCATCTGTGTATCCATGTAAATATGGTAATCAAACTACAGGTCAAAAATATTAATATATTTCGATGCAATTTGGTGCAAATTTAAAATTGGTTAAACTCGGTGTATGTTCAGACTTAGTCCCCATATGAGATCTTAAGTCGATTTCATAATATCCAAAATATCACATAGATCGCGGTAAAATTGGGTTGGTGTATGTTTATTACATCCATTAATCAGTAGTGCAAAAATAAACCCTATGGGTAAACCCATTTAAAATCAACGAAAAAAACTCCATTTTCGACCTTACGCTCTTTGAATTGTACAAAAATTAGAATGAATGTTCTACAGTGTCGAACTTCTGTGGTTCCCGAAATATGGCGCTTCGAAAAGTAGAAAATTCATTAAAAACACACATAAGTGGTCTGCCATTATTGCTTACACCTTCAAAGTTTTGAAGCATAGAAGGTCGAAATTGGTCTCATTTAATAGCTATTGAAAATAGCTTTAAAACTAAACGATTTTTTTCGCGAAAGGTCAAAGGTCACTATCACACGATTTAAAGTTTGAGAAGCTATATCTCAAAAAATTAAATTTTTAAAATTCTAATTTGATTCTATATTGATCCTGATAGTCTCCTCTGCATTTTGTGCCAAAAAATTTGAGTGAGCTCTTATTAGTTCCTGATGTATTGATAAAAATGTGAAATTACTTAAAAAAATTGTATACTATTTTTTATTAATTTGATTAATAAGAAATATTTTTTTTAGCAAAAATTGTAAAAAAAACGTTTAATACTTTCTTATATTTTATATTTTCTAAGGCCTAAAACTTAAAGGAAGATGCTGATAGTCTTATTTCGGCGAGCTGTTTTTGTTTAATTAGCGTAAAATTTTATATAAAATTTAAATATATATTTTTTTAAATTTTTGTTTAATGTTTACTTTTGCTATATATTAAATTTCGGTAATGTGTAAGCTTTCCCATTTTACTTGAAGTTATTTTATTGTAATGAACTTTTGCTTGTTATAGAGTAAAATATTTACAAAAATTAAAATTTAAATAAAAAATATAGTGCACGTAGAAAAAGTATTCAACAGTTGTTTAATGTTTTTCTCATAAAGTTTTCTATTAAATCGAAAGCAGTGGTTTTGCATAAATTTTGTTTTTTGTGTTTACCATGATAACATTTATATTGAAGTGCTGTAATCCTTTTAGTAAATCGGGACATTCTAAATGTGTAAAGAGACTAACAAGAGTCCAGGAGTGGATGTTAGATTTTATAGATGTTCCCAACATTTCAACGTCCCATAAAGTTTTTTGTACATGCAGAGTTCGCCTGTCGAAATTGAAAAACCATAGTGGTGCTTGTACCATTTAAGAAATTTCTAGACCGTTTACATTCCAAGAGCGTTCGCAATCTGATGAAGAAGCATCCAGTACAGAAGCGGTTGTGTTAGACAAATTAAACGAATCCCTACCATATTTGGAACACTCACCTATCAAAAAGAAAATACTTACAGAATCCAAAAATTTTAAAGGTTAAGTACTTCAATAAAAAAAGCTTTTCCCAAATTTAAGAACTGCTCCTACAGTTTCTCATGTTTGTTCAGAATCAGAAATAGTTTAGCAATTAAAGGAAAAATTCAAATCTACTCAAAAGAATAGCGATAAAATACAATTGCTAACCCTTTTACCAAAAAGTTGGACATTGCAGAAAATGGTACAGGAGTTTGAAATTTCCGACTTTATGGCTCGGAAGATAAAAAAATTAGTTGAGGATAAAGGTATACTGAGTAGTCCCAATAGGAAACCAAGAAATGTTTTATCATCGAAAGTTGTGGAAGCTGTTAAAATCTTTTATGAACATGATGACTTCAGCAGATGCATGACAGAATGGTGTGAAAATAAAAAAAACTAGGCGATTTCTGCTTGGAAATGTACGTGAAATTAATGCATTGTTTAAAGAAAAACATGAAGGAATAAAAATTGGTCTTTCTAAATTTTGTGAGCTTCGTCCGAAAAATGTTGTGTTGGTCAATGCCAGTGGAACTACAATATCTGCGTGTGCACAAAACACCAAAATGTAAAACTTATGATACACTCCTTGAACTTAAAAAAAATTAATAGAAGGCTTAGAAGATTTCCACCTTGAAACGTATAAAGATTGCTTTGTGAAAATCACTTGCAATTCTTCGACGCCCAAATGCTATTTAGCTAAATATGAGGACTGTCCAGGAGTAGAAAACCTAAAGCAAAAACTTAGCAATTATTAAAAACAAATCTTGTTGATTAAATTACATATAATGAATAGATATGTGTGGATAAAGACTCATTACAAACAATGGTAAAGCACGCTGATGATTCACTTTGCGAAAAATTATTGACATGTTTGCCTCACTCGTTTATCGCAAAGCAACAAGCAGCATTTTTTAATAAAAAAAAAATCATCGCTTGGAGGACATGAGTACGTTGCAATATGTGATTTTTCGGAAAATGCATTTTTTTTTTGTTCAGGACTCTTCAGAAGGTTTTCATTGTAACAACAGCTAAGCTATTTTATATCCAATTTCTATATACTACAAGTACAATGGCCAGTTAGGGCATACCAGTTACATAGTTATACTTAATAGACTATTAATAATAGTCTTATCCAAAACACTGTTGCAGTCCATTTGTTCCATCGCCATATGATAATGTTTGTACAAAATAAGTTTTGTTCAACACCACGAAAAATTTTGTATTTTTGAGATGGTTCAGCTGCTCAATTTAAGAATAAAAAAAATTTTGCTAATTTATGTCGCCATGAAGATGATTCTGATTTTCCAGCCGAATGGCATATTTTTGCCACAACCCATGGAAAAGGTCTTAGCGATGGTCTTGGTGGAACCGTAAAGAGATAAGCTAGCCGAGCCAGAGTGCAGCGTCCAATACAGGACCAAATTACTACCCCGCTTCAATCGTATGAGTGGTGCCGTGATCATCTTTTAAAGTGTAATTTTGTATTTTTAACAGAGGAAGATTATAAAGCAGAAGAAGAGTTTCTTAAAAACAGGTTTATTGGCTTGAGAACTATACCAGGAACTCAAAAACGCCACTATTTTATTCCTGAAGGAAAATCAAAACTTAAAGTAAAACTGTACTCCGAAGACCGAGAATTTTTACTTGAAAATATTTACAATTAATTAATCGCATATGTTTGTAATATACATATGTAAAATAAATATTTCTTACTTTTAACTCCTTTTGTCTAAAATAATATATGTATTTAATATCACCCAAATAAATAAAACAAAAATATAAAATTTTTTCAAACAATTTCACATTTTTATCAATAGCTCAGGAACCAATTAGAGCTCACTCAAAACTTTTGACACAAAATGCAGAGAATACTATCAGGATTAACATATATTTTTTCCAAAATTTTAAAAATTTCATTTTTTGAGATATTGTTTCCCAAACTTTAAATCATGTGACAGTGACCTTTGACCTTTCAGAAAAAAAATTTTACTAAATGCAGTTTAAAAGCTATTCTCAATACCTTTAAAATAAGACAAATTTTGGTCCTGTGTGTTAAAAACTTTTTGATATACAAATTATAATGGCAGACCACTTATATGTATTTTTAATAATTTTTCATTTTTTGACGCGCCATATCTCAGGAAGAACAGAAGCTGGAAGTCCAAAAATTTTCGTTTATCTTAGTTAAGTAAGGAGCAAAAAGACAACTAAATTCCATAAGATTCAAAGGTGGTCGGGGAAATCCGTTCGTTGGTTATAAAAAATTTAACCCCCATAGGACAATTTAGTCATAGTCCTCATATAAAGCTGATCCCGATCTTCACTTAAATTTATCGAAAAACAATAATATTGAACTGAATTTTCTCAAATTTATTTCTATATATGTTTTTTTTTGAAAAAACTAAATGACCTTACCAAATATAGTTAAGATCGGTCCATTTTCTAACCTAGTCCCCATATAAATATAGCGTCCGATATGAACTTTTTCCGATCCGACGGCAAAAAACATTAATTACAATGCCACTCATAGCTAATGCTTATTTTCCATTATGTGTATGACTAATTTGTTGAACCTAGGTAATAGGGTCTCCAAACGCATGGTATATATATATAATTTTGTAACTATTTGTTTATAATTTGCTTTAAATCGATGGTTTTGCATATTTTCATTGAAATGCTCAGTTATTAATCTTTTTTCATAGAAATATATCGTAGTCAAATGCTCAATTATTCAACTAGTGTCCAAAAATATGTATCCGAATCAATAAATTTACGAAAAATTGCCATCAAGTTGAAGTTGAATATTTATCAATATTTAGCCTTAAATCTATACTTTTGCATATTTTTATTAAATTATTGAACAATTTTCTCATAAATATTTATCCGAATCAATAAATTTACAATAAAATAGCAACGATTTGGCAAATTTCTGATTTATTTCATAAATATCTATCGGAATCAGTAAAGTTAACAAAAATTGGCATCGAATTGCAACTGTTTATTTTTTTCCAATATTTGCTTTAAATGTTTGTTTTTGCATATTTACATCAAAGTGCTCATTGAATGATCTTTTTTTTCATAAATATCTATGCAAATCAATGAATTTTCAATTAAATAGCATCGATTTGTAGTTGCACATTGTGGCATATTTCGCTTTAAATCCGAGATTTTTGCATAATTTCATCAAAATACACATTTTAAATAAATGTTTATCGGTATCAATAATTTGCAATAATATAATGTTAATCTGTAGTTGCATATTTTGCTGTAAATGAATTTTTTGCATATTAACGAATCAATAAATTGGCGCTAATTTATTTTTGAACATTTTTGCATATATTGCGTTATTAAAAAAATTTTTTGTGAGACTTGTTTTAATTATTTTTTCGCTCATGTATTGATTTCTTAGATTGATTATATTTGAGTTTATTGCGAAAATTTCAACTTTTTTGGAATTTCTTGATAAATCGAATTTGAACTTAAATTTATAAAAAAAAAACACATGTTTATATTTATTTTTAAAATTTTTATAAGTGCATTAATTATACATACTTAAATCTTAAAAACAATTCTTAATTTGCCGCTTTTAATTTCAAAATTAAAACGAAACTTGTAAATCAAGTTCCTTATTTCCTAAAAACAAAAAAGCTTTTAACAGCTTGCGAAAATTTTATTCCAACTTCCTAATTTGGTTTTTAATTTATTTATTATTATTGATTAATAAAAATATAATAATATTTATAAATTACGGCTTCCCTGAATTAATTGGCCTGACGTTCAACCCAACGTTAATCGGTGGCAAATTCCTAAAAATGACTAAGATTTTTGTTTGAAAGCGGGTTTTTCAAACGTTTTTATTTATTCATTTTATTCCTTTCTAAAAGAAACATAATGTATTATTGGATGATTTTGCATATATGCCAAAAGCCTATAAAATATGTGCCGTTTGACCTATTTTAATGGAAATTTAAAATTATCCTATTTAAGGCCGCATAAACCCAAATTTATATATAATCTCTTGTCAGAAATAATTTAACATCTTTATTAATTCTTCTTAGATCCAGACAAACTCAAAACGATCCTCTTAGATAAAACAAGAAAAATTATCTTAAATTCATAAATATTTCATGTCTAAATATTTCATAACATATTTTTGAAATATTTCTTCTTTGATTGTATATTAAATATTTAACAAACAGCCCTCGAACATTTTTGTATTTACAATTTATTATGCATGATATGACTGGTTTTTCATTTTATTATATGTCTAAAATAAATAGTTCAGAAAAAATATATATAAACAAACATAAAGCTATAATAATATATATTTATCTATGTTGGTATGTATGTACATTTTATCTCAGAGTTATGTTGGCATATACAATTTTATTGTGTTGTTTTGTCAAAGTCATTTTTACGTTTGCAACACAAAAATGCTAATAATTTAAAAAAGAACAAGTAAGAATATTATAATCGATCTAGACAGACTATACGATGCCCTATACCATGCGTCTGGAGACTCTATTTCCTAGGGCCAACTAATTAGATATAGAAAATAAGCATAAACCAAATTTGAGTGGCATTATTATTAATTTTTTTGCCTTCGGATATGAAAAAGTTCATATCGGATGCTATATTTATATGGGAACTAGGGCAAAATTGGACCGATCCGAACCATATTTAGTAAGGTTTGTTAGTTTTTGCAAAATCATATGTAAACCAAATTTGAATAAAATCTGTAAAATATTTTTGTTTTTTGATAAATTTACGTGAATATCGGGAATCAGCTTCATATGGGGGCTGGACTAAGAATTGTCTTATAGGGTTTATTTTTTGACTACTTATTAATGGATACAATAAACATACACAAAACCCAATTTGACCTAGATCTAAATGATAATTTGGATATTATGGCAATTTAAGTCGATCTCATAGAGGTCACTTTAATGGGAACTAGGTCTGCATATGAACCGATTTTCATCAATTTCAAAAGCGTTCATTCTATGGCCAACAGAAGCTTATACACTATATTTCAGCAAAAAATATGATATTTGCGACCTGTAGTTTGATTACAAGGTTTACATGGACACACAGACGGACAGACGGACAACGCTATATCGCCTCAGAAAGTGATTCCAAGTCGATCGGTATAATAAAGTATGGGTCTAAGTTAAATAGTTTTGCTAGTTGCTAACATCAACACAAAGTCATTATACCCTGACCACATAGTGGTGGTATAGGGTATTAATATGTAAAACTGTGTCACACCTGATGACACACGCCAAATATATGCATTTTTGTTGTGGATTTTATTTCAATTTTAAGAATGAACATAATCGTGTCTTAAGAAATTTTAAAATTTCCAGTAATAAATGATAATTTTCGAATGACGCTTGGAAGATGATTCATTTTATTTATAAGAAAAAAAAGTACTTTTTGTTTAGCTAATTTACTAAAAAATAATTACAAGGAATTTTATAATGATTTTTTGTTTTACTAAAAAATTTCATATTTATTAAAATTACAAGCTCGTTTTGCATTTAATAAAAAATTCCTTAAATAATCTTTTGAATACCAAACTACGACTATTATTAGATTTTTATGCAAATGATTTAGAAATTTCTCGCATTTAATTATTAGAAAAAAATTATTAAATTATTTTTATACCCTATACATAACTTTAATCTAAGCCCACATTTTATGCTACCAATCGACTCAGAATCACTTTTTATGTCAATTTAGCAAAGTCCGTCCGTCTGTCTGTCTATCTGTCCGTCCGTCTGTGTGTCCATGCAAAGTTTGAAATCAAAGAGGTTACACTATAAATTTATTTTGATGAAATTTGGTATATACGTTTTTATTGGCCATTGGACGAACGCTATTGAAAATCGGTGCCTGTTTAGACCTAGCCCCCATACATAAGTATAAGCTCTTATCGGCCATTGCACGAACGCTATTTAGACCTAGCCCCCATACATATATATAACCTTTACAAGAGCGACTAAAATTGTCGTAAGATCGAGACTATCATTTATATATGTATCGATAAAATTTGATGTGTATGTCTATTATAACCGCTTAACTTAACTTAGCCCAAAAATAAAGCCTGTAGGACCATTTTTAGTCATAGTCGTTATATAAAGCTGATTCCCGATATTCTCTTAAATCTGTAAAAAAAAAAAAAACAAAAATATAGTAATAGCTGTTTTTTAGATTTTAAATTTTTTTGAGAAAAGTAAATAACATTCCTAAATATGGTCATGATCGGTCTATTATTTTACCTAGTCCCGATATAAAGCTAACATCACATATGAACTTATTCATATCTGCAAGCCACAAAGTAATAATAACACTACTATATTTTCTATATCCAATTATTACTTAAGCAAAGTTGGATCCAAGATTCTTTCTCGAAATGCATGGTATAGGGTATCGTATAGTTGGTCAAGACCGACTATAATTTTCTTACTGGTGTTTTGTTAACATATTTCAAACGAAACGGATGATATTCATCAGCACTGCCTTTATGGTTTTTATTTCATAACATTGTTTTAAAAGATTACATTTCCAAAAAAAAAATATATTTAAATATTTACTTTCGATGTGAAAATAAAAAAGAGATCATTTGCAATTTTTTAATTCTTTTTATATATCTGTGGTCACAAGCATTAACGGCCTAAGTCGAAAATCATGATTTTGAAAAAAATAACTTTTTATATAAATGTAATTGGGCTTCATTACGACTTAGGTCAGAATGTTTTCATTAATAACTTTTTATTAAACAGTGTAAGAGAAATGGGAATTTCACGTAAATATAAAGCGTTTTTAGTAGAACATGAGAGCATACATAACCCAAATCGTCGAATACCATGCTTTCGAGAAAAATTACGTTTTATATAAATGTAATGGGGCTTCATTACGACTTAGGTCAGTATGTTTTCATTAATAACTTTTTCAAAAACAGTGTTAGAGAAATTGGGATTTCACATAAATAGCGTGAGTAGAATATGATAGCATACATAACTCAAATCGTTCTTAAGTCGACTTAGGCGGTTATCTCTTGTGACCGCAGATATTATATATGAAATGTACAAATAATTTTAATAATATTTTTTAAAACATTGACCCTTTAATATCCTTTAAAATTTTCGGTAAATTCTTTCGAAAAAAACTTATATATGCAGTATCATATACGAAAATTTAATTATTTTAGTTTTATTAATTAAATGTTTATAAAAATTAGAAATTTTGTTCTACAAACAAAAGTTTAGTTTACCGTCAATATTTTTTTATATTAAGTATGAAATCTAATTAAGTTTAATTTAATTACATTTCAATTTAATCAGATGATATTCGTCTGAAACTAGAGAACAAATGGAGTACACCTGCGTTCGCAGTTTTTATTTCATGGATCTGCTTATTTGAAGAGAACTTGAAAATTTGAACTGACTACATTTGAGAAAAATTATTGAAATACTTTTTCCCATCCATCAATTTCGCTATCAGAGTCAAATTAAAGAAGACAATCTTAGGATACGCATCAACTGAAAAATCTGTAGCATGACACATAGGTGGCGCCACTTATGGAAAATGCATATCATATGATACCTGTCAAAATTTAATTGCAATTAATTACGTTTTGTGATTTTGCAAATATGGATTCAAAGCAATTACATGTATTAATTTATTATGGCTTTTTAATGGCAAAAAAACACCGTTCAAGCCAAAGCTTATCTTGATAACTATTATTCGGACTCTGCTCCATTGAGACAAATAGTAGAGAAGTGGTTTGCTGGCCTTAAACGTGGTCGTACAAAAACCGATGACGCCGATCGCTCTAAACGGTAAAGAGAAATTGTAGTAGATAGCTGATACCTTAAAGATATGGAAGGAATGTGTCGGCCTAATTTTGCATGAACATTTGTCTATGAGAGCGCTGTTTTCTCAATTTGTGACACGTTTACTCAGTTCTAAGACCTGTCTGGAGCTGTTTCGGCGAAATCAAAAGTACTTTCTGCATCGGTATGCAACAATGGACGAAACTGGGATCTGGGAAGAAAAAAGAGTTAATTCATCAAGACAATACGCCGTATTACAAGTCGTTGACTACCATGGTCCAATTGCACGAATTACACTAGCAACTGCCTTCGCACCCACCTTATTCACCAGATTTGGCTTCCAGTGATTATACACTATACCACTACATGGTTTGAGTATAATGACTTTGTGCTGCTGTTTGTAACTACCAAAAATATTTGACCTAGACACATCTTTTATTATACCGATAGACTCAGAATCACTTTTTGAGTCGATTTAGCGATGTCCGTCCGTCCGTCCGTCTGTGTGTCCATGTAAACTTTGCAATCAAACTACAGGTCGTAAATATGAATATATTTTGATGAAATTTAGTACGTAAGCTTCTATCGGCCATAGGATGAAAGCTATTGAAATTTGTGAAATTCGGCCGATGTTCAGACCTAGTCCCCATACAAATGACCCCTATGAAATCGACATAAATTGCCATTAGATTCAAATTATCGTATTGATCTCAGTCAAATTGGGTTTATATATGTTTATTATATCCATTAATTACTAGTCCAAAAATAATCCCTACAGGACAATTCTTAGTCATAGGCCCCATATCGAACTGCTTCCCGATCTTCACTTAAATCTATCAAAAACAAAAATATTGCACAGCTTTTTTCCAAATTTGGTTTGTATATATTTTTTCAAAATATAAGTGACTTTACCAAATATGGTCAGGATCGGTCCTTTTTTCGACCTAGTCCCCATATAAATATGGCACCCGATATTAACTTTTTCATATCTGCAGCCAAAAAAATTAATAACAATGTCATTCAGATTTTGTTTATGGTTATTTTCTATATCCAATTAGTTGGACCGAAAAGATAGGGTCTCTAAGCCATGGTATAGGGTATCGTATAGTCGGTCTAGACCGACTATAATTATTTTACTTGTTTTTACCTGTTTTCAGGCTTAAAAAAAAGCTCGCTGGAAAAAGATTTGGTGGGAATGAAGAGGTGATTGCCGAAATAGAGGCTTATTATGAGGCCAAATATAAATCATTTTATAAAAAAGGTATCGAAATGTTAGAAATGAGTTGTAGTGTAGTGTATCACTCTTGAAGGAGACCATATTGATGCATAAAGTCAAATTAAGCAAAACAAAATATTGTTGTTTTATTAATTATCCTACGGACTTTTTTGTTTATTTATATGCAGAAATTTTTTTTAGCAGTTCAAGTTTTTAAAATTTTTAAAAAATATCCATATAAAAAAGATAAAGATAAAAAATGTTTTATAAAAAAACTTCTGTCGAAAAATAATGTATTTAATTTAATTAATTTACTAAATAATCTCTATATTTTAGTGCGACTTTTAAGTAATTTACAAGCATATCCCAGTCTTCTTGTTCTCGCCATCAAATATCTGAAATATTTCCAGGTATTACAGTATTGGTTTGCAGAAACTGCATATTCTGATTTTCTCTTCAAGCAGGGCATCTACCAAGGAAATGTTAAAACATTTCGTGTTCGCTTAAGTTACACATAGAGCAAAAGTTCGGTTCACCAATTACTCCACTTCTTGCCATGAATATCTAGGCGATTTTGTCTGAGTTGTGACTTGGTGATAAATATTTGAATACTCTGTCTGGATTTAGATGTTTATATATTTTTGATGAACTTTCAGTTTTTCTGCAACCTGATTTATTCATTTTCATGTTGTTTAATAGATTATAGCTAAACAAGTGTCATTGATTTTCAGTAACATTAGGACCAGGCCATTGTAAATTCATGTTTGTAGTGAGATCTTTTAACTTTTTAACCCAGAATAGCTCACCAGTAAATATTATTTTCGATAAGAAGCATCTTAATCTGTTATTATTGTATTGGTGAAAAGTTTATAATATTTAATTTACTTATCTTATATTTTTTATTTCAATGCTTGGTGATATAGAATATTTCTTGTTTTTTCCATCGGTGCAAAAACTATAAAATTTTTCGGCGTTCCTACTCTGGAGCAAGCTACATATAGCTGCCCATGAGAAAACATGGATTATCCAAATTAGATCCGGTAACACTTAACGATTGTCATTGAATTTGGAATCTCATTTGGCAATTTTTTATTTCAGCGATTTTTGATATTTGCGAGTTTTAATATTGACGATTTTTGCTTTTGGCGATTTTTGATTTGGGCGATTTTTGTTTTGGGCGATTTTTGTTTTTCGCGATTTTCCTTTTTAGTGATTTTTGATTTTTGAATTTGGCGGTTCCGCCCATATTTTTTGAGCGACTAATCGCATTGTTAATTAATGTACTTGTCAAAAGTTTCAAGATTGTCGCTCTCATAGTACTTCATAGATATGAAATTTCTAGGAAGCTTTTTTTCAACTTAGCCAATTCACAAACCAACACTTTTATGGTTTATTAATTGTGAATGAAGATAACAAACACATTAACAAACACATTAACAAATTTTATAAAACACACATAGCATATGTATAATTTTATGTATGTGTTAGTAGCAACTTTAAATGCCATTTACTCAAAATAAAGGAAAAGATTTAAAAATCTGTAAATCTGCAAAACGGCTAAAAAGAAACACCTTTCAAATAATATGCGTGTGGCCAAAATCGGGATAAAACGGTAGAACAAAACATCAGTCACAAGAAATCGCCTAGCATATTAATATTATAGATTTGTGTGGCCTGATCCCGCCCGCTTTTTTGTCCGACTATCCCTATAAATTACAAACACACAAACACACATACTTTCGCTTTTATACATGTAGAAGAAAAAAATCCTTTCCAAAATTTGTCCTTCAATATCATTTAAAATATTAAATTAATTTTTTCGAAAAAAATCATGTAGAGGCTTAAGAAATATTCTAAAATTAATAAGGCATACTAAAATTATATCCTTCCAGCTGTATTTGTAAATTTTAATTTTGTAATCTTGATTTTATATAGTATTTTGAATTTTTAATATTTTTTTGTTTGATCTTGTATCAATTTAAAAGGACTTCAGAATTTCAAGGTATTAAATTATTCAAAAAAATTGTTATTAAATACTACTACTCATCCGGATGAAAGACAAGAATCTAAGCAATTTTATTATTACTTTTTTTTCTATCAGGAATAAGAAAACCAGGACGACAATAATAGCCTTTCAAATGACATTTGAGTGTAAAAATATTTTCTGTTTTCAACTTTAGAAATTTTATAATAATTTTTTTCACAATATTGCTAAAGGGAAAATTCCCCAAAAATAAAAAAGTGTAGAATTTTTGAATTTTAAATATTTTTTAGTTTCATTATTAACAATATTCTAAAATAATTTTCAGTTACAAGCTATCACAAGATGATTCATGGAAATTTCTATTTTGTAATAATATTTTACAATCTACAAGTTTTAATTTGATAAAAAAAAACTACACTCGTTTAGTTTTTATTGTTCTTTTGGTATTTTTCACTTATTTCATTAACAAGTTGAGAAATTTCCTCAGGGCTTTTTGGGTTTTTCAACTTAAATAAATATAAACAGCTAGAGAGATTTTGAAAAAGTAAATAATGCAAATAATTTAAAATTGATTTAGAATTGCATCTGGGAATTTTAAATGACTTATAGAATAAAAACCTTTAACTTGAAAAATATTCTAATGAAAAAATCAAATTTTTAGATACTTACCCCAGTATCCATAAATCTTTCTTCTGTTCAGACAATGTATATATTTGCCTGTAAAAAAAAAAAAACAAATATACCATAAATTATTTTATGTCACTTTGTTTTACAAACAAACGATTTAAAGCGCTTCTAATTCAGTAAACTTTCAGTATTTAAAAATTTTAATTAACTTTTGGTTTTACATGTTATGTTTATATCTTAACTTATTAAGCTGTAAAGTTATTATCATTCGAATAGGAGTATACCAATATTTCTTTTACCATTAAGCTAAGGTACCCTACATATCGAACCTAACGGCCGGAAAATAGTAGGCGAAGATTTTTTTCTAATAATTTATTTTTATTTTTATGATTGACCAACACTCAGTGAATGCCCCTACAGATGCAGTGCATTGTTTTGATCTCAGCAAAATTGGTTATGGGAAGGACGAAAGAGGGAGCAGTGTTTGTGAATATTTGACTTAATTTAATAAGACAGTAACTGTCAGGAAAGACCTGTGCGGGAATTTTATTCTACATACGGCTAGTTCGACTGATAAACGAATTTTCTCTGTAAAACGTTGTGCAATCAAATGGACAAGAGACTATAAACGGATGTGATACAGTAGAGAACCGGTGATCGAACGCCTTGGAAATATCTAGAGAAAACACTTTACTTTCACCAGAATTGTTAAGGATCAACTCCAGCGTTCGGAACCTTAAGCTAACAGGTCTCTCGTAGAACGACTTATACGGAAGCCATACTGTCGATCATTAAGAAGTGAGTTGGCCTCTAGGTAGTTGACAAGATAGAAATCGATCAAGCTCTCCATCACCTTTGAGAGCGCAGAGTAGATTTCAATTTCACGGTAATTTTCAGGGTTATTAGCCTATACCATAAATATAGAAAATAAGCATAAACTTAATTTGAGTGGCACTGTACACTTATTTTTTTGGAAAAACATACAATGATTTTGCTTCTTGATAGATTAAAGTGAAGATCGGGAAGCTGCTTTATGTACATCTTATGCATAAGAGTTGCCCCACAGGAGTTTTTTGGACAATTGACCGAGATTTATATGATAATTTGGATCTAATGGCAATTTAAATCGATTTCCTATGGGTCACTTCTATAGGAACTAGGTCTGAATATCCACTGATTTTCACCAATTTCAATAGTATTCACTCTAAGAAGCTTAGAAGCTTATGTATCAAATGTAATCAAAATATATTCACATTTGCAAACTGTATTTTGATTACAAGGTTTACACGGACACAAAGACGGACAGAAGAACGCACGAACTTCAATAAATCAACTCAGACACTAATTCAAATCGATCGGTTTAATAAAAGTTGTGTCTAGGTCAAATAATTTTGGCAGTTACAAAAATCAGCATAAAGTCAATATAACCTGACCACATAGTGGTATAGGGTAAAATGAAGAGCTCTAAGGAAAAGATTTTAACGTAGTTTATTTTTTTAAACTTTTCATTAAATACTTAATTACTAGCAGATTGCAGCCCTCGAAATTCGAGTGCAAATTCTAGGAATTTTTATTTTTTGATTAAATAAAGACCGTAAAGGTATGCTAATCAATTATAGCCAATTCACAACTCAACACAAAAAAAAAACAAACTCATTTTTATTACAAACACATTAACAAATTTAATAAACACACACATAGCATTGTATAATTTTATGTATGTGTTAGTAGCAACTTTAAATCCAATTTAATCAAAATAAAGGAAAAAAATTAAAAATCTATAAATCTGCAAAACGGCTAAAAAGAAATACATTTCAAATAATATACGTTCGGCAAAAAACGGTAGAACAAAACATCGGTCACAAGAAATCGCCTAGCCTATTAATATTATAGATACCAAATGTTCAAATAATATAATTTTCTAACTTTCTAAATTTATCAAAAGCAAGAAATTTTTATTTCAAAATAACCACAATATTGAAAAGTGTAGGGTATAAAAACTATAACTGTAATGTAAACTTTCAATAATTACACACAATATCAGACATTAAAGAGATAATAGCTTGTAATAGCTTATTAAGTAATACCAATATGATATAAAAATAAATTTAATGAACCCATTAAATAATCGTACTACTCAATATATACTTAATAACCATTACAATAACACAATTTGTACCATTATAATCACTAACTAAAACGAAAGACTTAAGCTGCAAGCACTATTTACCAAACAACCATACAAAAAAAAAACAACAGAAAAGCAAAAGCAAAATAAATTTATTGCAAAAAAATTCTAAGTTTTGTACCAGTTTTCCTTTCATACAATTTATGAAATCTTCATTAACCCTTTAAGAGCTTTAGCTTAAAATTGCTGCATGAGTAAAGAATTTTGTTGGTTATATCAAATTATCAAAAAGTTTATTAATTTTTAGGCTGTTATGTCATTATGGTCATGGTCATTATGGTTTTCAACAAAATTTAAAAAGAGAATTGATTAATAGAACCATATTAATCGGATTTTGTTGTTGACACAACAAAATTTACAAAAAAGTTTAAATTTTAAATAAATGGCGCATAAAATTGTTTTTTAAATTACGGACTTAGAAAAGTCTCTACTGCTTTTCTAAGATAGCTGGTTTTATTGAGAAAAGTATCGTTTTTTAAAAATTGCTTCAGCCTAAATAATTAAATTCAGCTATTTTTTATTTAAATGTAATAAATCCCCTCTTTGCATTAAAAAATGGAAATCCAAGCGATTAAAAAAACGACTATAAAATAAATTCAAACAAAAGCTAAATGATGTGTTTAAATTAAATACCATTAAACGTTTATGATTTTATTTATTACTTATGGTACATAATTTAATATTAATAGCAAAAAATAATGGTAATTTAAAATATATTACACAAAAATATATGCACACTGTCTAGCTGGAATAAAGGCATACAAACCAAATTTTAGCAAAAATAATAAAATTTTCTCAGTTCATGTTTTAAAATTGATATTAAAAGTAAAATTCGATGCGAGATACTACCAGAGATATATTGAAATAAATTTTGTAATCATTATTTTTGGCGAAAAAAAAAATTCCATTAATGCCTCAATATCTAAAGGCTAATCCCATAGTGACAGACATGACATTCAGTAATTTTTCTAATCAATATTATATAGCAAAAATTTTTCATTGTACTTAAAAATATACAAAATTATGTAGACGGACCTGACCAACATATTTATCATTAAATGAAGTGAGAAAGTATTATTTTTATTAATAATTGCGAGCCAAAAAGCAGTCGTGACAGACATTACAACAAACAGACATCATTTTAGAGAATATTTGTAAAACATAGAAAACCTCTGAAGTTATTTGTATGACAAAAAAGAAAGAAATATAAGACTTAGTTTATTAATAAAGAATACCATAAACATGAATTTTAAAATAAATTATAGTAAACAGAAGTATGTTGTAATGTGGCAGACATGACTCTGCCTCTATTTTAAAAATTACTTTATTACACTTTTCCTTTCTTACTGGAAAAATAGAGGCTATCATGTCATGTTTTCATACCCTTTTCTTTGAAATGGGTTCAATAAAAATTATTTAAATTAAAATTTTAAAATATGACCAAAGGCCGAATTATTTGATTAATTGTAATAAATTTCCAAATAATAAAAACATGTAAATTGAATTTTTGAAATAATTGTAATATTTTTTTCAATTAAAATTTTATTTCTTTTATTTTTGCGTTTCAATTTCAAACAAAAACAGAATTAAACAGGTAAGAAAATTATAGTCGGTCTAGACCGACTATACGATACCCTGTACCATGTAAGCACAAACCAAATTTAAGTGGCATTGTTATTAGTTTTTCTATATTTATATGGGGACTAGGTCAGAAATTGAATCGATCCTGACCATATTTGGTAGAGTCACTTGTGTTTTGTTAAAACCAAATTTGCGAAAATCTTTGCAATATTTTTGTTTTTTGATAGATTTAAGTGAAGATCGGGAAGCAGCTTTATATGGGAGCTATAACTAACAATTGTCCTATAGTGTTTATTTTTGAACTAGATTAATGGATGTAATAAACATCTCCAACAAAATTTGACCGAGATCTATATGATAATTTGGATGTTATGGCCATTTAAGTAAATCTCATAGGGGTCATTTATATGGGGAGAAGGTCTGAACATGCAGCGATTTTCACCAATTTCAAGTAACTTGTATACCAAATTTCATAAAATAATATTTCTATTTGTGACCTATACTTTTATTGTAAAGGTTAACATGGACACACAGACAGACGGACGGATGGACATCGCGAAATTGACTCACAAAATGATTCTGATTCGATCCGTATAATAAAAGTTCAGATATTTTTTGGGTTACAAACTTCAACACAACCCCATTATACCCACAGAGTGGTATAGGGTATACGAAGAATGCATATGTATTCGTTACTTGAATTATTAATTGTAGAATTTTAAAAAAAATTCTATTCCAACGATCAAAAACTTTTGATAAAAAAATAAAAAACAAGTAAAAAAAATATAATCGGTATAGACCTACTATACGATACACTATACCATGCATTTAAAGACCATATCTCTTAGGTCCGACAAATTAGATATAGAAAATAAACATAAATCAAATTTCAGTGGCATTGTTATTAATTTTTTTGCCTGCAGATATGAAAAAGTTCATATCGGATACTATATTTATATGGGGACTAGGTCGAAAAATGGACTGATCCTAACTATATTTGGTAGTCACTTATTTTTTGGGAAAATATAAACAAAATAATTTCAGAAAAATCTGTGCAATATATTTTGTTTTTTTGATAGATTTAAGTGAAGATCGGGAAGCAGCTTTATATGGGAGCTATAACTAAGAATTGTCTTATAGTGTTTATTTTTGGACTACTAATTACTGGATGTGAGAAACATTCACAAACACAATTTGACGAGATCTATATGATAATTTGGATATTATGGCAATTTAAGTCGATCTCATAGAGGTCATTTGTATGGGGAGAAGTCTGAACATGAATTGATTTTCGCCAATTACAATAGCATTCATCACATGGCCAATAGAAGCTTACATCCCACATTTTATCAAAATATATTCATATTTATTTGTGACCTGTAGTTTGATTACAAGGTTTACATTGACACACAGACGGGCAGACAGACAGACATCGCTAAATCGACTCAGACTCAGATTGTGAGTAGATCAGTATAATAAAAGATGGGTCTAGGTCAAATGTTTTTGTTAGTTACATATCACATAGTGGTATAGGGTATAAAACGGAAAACCGAATAACTGGTAACTTCAGTGTTGACACATAAATAGGGCGTATTTTATATTTATAATGATTTATTACTAAATTTAGATACATGAGATCATTTATTGTTATGTTACTTATTAATAAATCGCTCTGATATTTTATAAAAAATTTAAATACAAAAATTTAAAACACAAAATATTGTTTTTTTTATATGGCAACGAATGGCTAGATTTTTCTGATTTCCGTGCACATTGGGGCTATTATATGAACAGTAGTTCTTACATGACATTTGTCTACAAATAACCTAATAACAACTTTTGTGCTAATAGCTTATGTTTGGCGGTTAAGAAAAAAAGGCACAAGTTTGGTATTAAAATAATGCATAATAATCAATTAGCTGTAAAGAGCTGATCTGTGGATTTTTTTTAAAATTATATACGATGCGTGGCATATTTACAATTAAATATTTATTTTTTGATATTTCAAAGTTTGTCCTTGGATCTGTGCTCTACACGATTTACACCTCAGATATGCCAGTTGATGACGACGCACAGTGGACCATATTTTGAGAAGGCGGCCAAAAATCACTTTTTTTTGTTACCGATTTTATTGTTGTGTTATTCATTTGAAAGTAAATACCAGTAAACCTCGGAAGCCAAAAAATTGCGACTCCATCTCAACTATATCATAGCGAAATGGGTTTTCTCAGTATTTTGCTAAAATTAAAAATTTCTTTGTAAATTTTTATTTTTGAATGACTGTAACTTTTTTGATTTAAAAGATTTTGAAATGAAATAAATTTTGTATAATTTTGTGGCTTCTATACTATTAATGTTAAAATGTAAAATCACTGAGTCATTCCGAAATTTAAAAAAAAAAATTTTTAAAAAAGGTCCAAATTTTCCGAAAATCTCCTACTTAATAGAGCATAACTCGTGCCAGTCAAAAGCAGTCAGAAAAAGTCTTGCACTCTTCTATAGTCCGAACCCTCCCCTATAATCCTGTATCCCATTATATTCCCGCCAGTTTCCGCCCGTGTGCACCAGAACAATTTTTCTGACCCAAGCTTAGATATTTTCTGCAAAATTTATGAATACAAAAGTTGTCCACTATGTGGTTAGGATATATTAAGTTTGAGGTGATGTTTGTAACTGCCAAAAATATTGGACCTTTATCAATCTTTTATTATACGGATCGACTCAAAAACAGTTTCTGAGTCGATTAAACGATGTCCGTCCGTCCGTCTGAGTGTTATCAATACAAAAGTTGGTCGTACCGGTGCACCGCGGTGTATTTTTTTTGCGTGTCGGTAGAGTTGTCAGGAGTTGTTATATACTTATAAAAAAGGGTTGAGATATAATGCGCTTAATTGTTACAGGTACATTTACATAGGTATCTTTCAAAAACATTAATAGTCTGAATTAGAGTTATATAGTTTAAATACCTGGCAAAATGGGAAACAATTTAAATAACAGGTAAATGGTAAAAAAAAACTATTGCGACATCGCCCTTTAAAAGTGGTAATAAAAGATAAAAATTTTTATTTTACATAATTGCAATTGACGGATGTAGTGAAAGATCTCGAAGGCGCAAGCTGGAGAATATCAATGAAGAAATTTCTCAGGTCCATATTTGTCCAACATTCGTCAAAAATGGAAAACTACCTCTATTGAATTAGACGAAGAAGCTAAACAACTTCTAAAAGATGAAAATCAAGGCTATTTAGAAGAAATTTTTACTAAAATTGGTAGATTTAAAGTACTTTTTCATTCCACTAACAATAAGTTACACTTTTTTTATATAGTTCAAAAATTTTCTTGATTTAAAAATTTATATATTTTGTAAATTTACAATAAAAATTGTTATATTTCATAAATTTACCGTAAAAATTGATATAGAAATATTTAAAATGACAATAAAAAAAATTTAACTAAAGCAAAAACATACGAGTTTTTCATTGAGACTTCTCTATCTTGAACCAGTATAAGGTAACTTTTACGTTCGCTGCTTAATAAATTATATTTTAACTCGGGATCTTTCAAAAAAAAAAAAAAAAACAACCTTTGGCCCTTGTGCACATTACGACTAAAAAGTTTACGGGGGCCAAGGTTTGGCATTTTCTGAAAAAATTAACTTAAAAAATTGTTAAAAAGTATTAGTTGTAAAATTAACTGAAAAAATAAGACATTATATTAAAAAAAACCTTTTTTTAACTCTTAGCACTTCACTTTTGTACTAAAATTCAACTACCTACAAATGAAAATGTGTTTTAAACCCTCCATAACTTTTTTTATTTTCGGTGGATAATTATGTTTTATTGCAGCAAAACTTAAAGGCTAAAGTCTCACCTACCAAACAAAAAAAACTGCATATCAAAATTCCAATCCAATCAAAAGTTATAGATTTTTGACCGCCTTCTCGTCAAATGGTTCACTGTGCGACGTAGTAATTGCAACATACGCTGATGACGCAGCTCCAATGGCAAGTAATGACTTTAAAGTGAAAGCTTTAAATTTGGTCCAAAGTCATCTTACTAATATTTCGAGTTGGCTAAAAAGATGGAACATATGTGTAATTGCTGAAAAATCCACGCAAATTGCATTTCCATTAAGAAAAGGTGACTGTCCCAAATCTATCTAAATGATAAAATAATTCCAAGGTCAGAATGTGTCAAGTACCTAGGACTGCATATTGATAGAAGAAGAAAGAAGTCACTTAAATTTAAAAACAAGGCGTATTTATTGGTTTTTATGCCAAAACTCAGAACTGTGTACTGCAAGCAACTGCAATTGAAATTCTGCTACGCTACCAATCTAAACCCCACAGAATTGTGAATTTGCTAAAAATTGATTAGCATACCCTTAGGCTCTTACAAAATTATTTATTAACAAACCCATTTATATATCTTATGTGTGTTCAACAAATATTTATAATGAAATTTAATGAATTTTATTTAAAAAGTGTTGAACTGTGAATTGGCTGAAATTGATAAGGATACCTTTAGGTTCTTATAAAATTATCTATTAAATGAAAAAATAACATTTCCTAGAATTTGCACTCAAATTTCGAGGGCTGGGCTCTGCTAGTATTTGTATTTTACATATTTTTACGTAACAGTAAAACAAATGTAAATATAAATTTACAAAAATATATTAGGATTTATATAAGTTATGCGTGTACATTTTGTACGTATTTATGAAGTTTTAACTCAGCGGGGTTTAAAACTTATATAATTATTAATTTTTAAATAATTTGCTTATTATTGTTAAATAGATTGCAAATAAAGAATTATTTAAAAAAAAAACATCTCAAAGTTTAAGGCAAATAAGTAATATAATCCACCCATGTGCATCATATCGTGAATATACACATTAAAAAACGGAATATTCATATATATATTTCAGTTACACATGTTAATTCTAATTTTTATATTATAACTATAATAATAATTATATATAATATAAAACATATAGTTATAATGTAATAATTATTAAAATATTGGAACTGGAAAAAAAACTCAAAGTGTTGCAGACGAATAATTTGATAGATTTGATCCAACTTTTAAAACCGATGTCTTCCGATCGGGATGATATTTGCACCAAGAGTAGTCCTATTGGATAGTAGCTTAGACACAATTTTTCAACAAGATTGGTCCAGAACTCTCTGAGTTAGAGGGGGTCAAAATTTGACATTTTGACCAAACAGGTGTTTTTTCTCATCCTTGTAACTTTTTACCTGTTGCTCTTAACAAAATTTGTCCCAAATAGTTTAGATATCTATTTCTTCAGTCTTTCGGGAAAAAACTTTTAAAAAAATAAAAAAAATTTTTGACTTTTCTTCAAAATCAAAATTTTTTTGACTTTTTTCAAAAATGGAATTTTTTTTTTTGGGTTCAAGAGAAAGCTTAAAGTTTTTCCTTTAAGAACTTTTTGGTCCCTTAGTGGGATATCTATATAAAAAAATGTTTTGTAACTCGAGACAACGGTTTTTCAATTTTTAGCATATGCACTAATTTGAATTTTTTCCTATTACTGTGTAAGTGCTTCCAAAACCTTAAAAATAAAGTATACACTGAGAAACTAGACAAATTAACTTTTCCGACGGTATGTAACATACCTAACTAAAATTTCATGCGTTCGATATTGTAATACCCGCAATATGTTAACCTCAGGGAAAAAAATCCCTTTTTTCTATAGAAATGTTAAAAAATTATTTTTTTTATTTATTTGTAATAATAATTAAATTAATATATAATAATAAAAATTTCGAATTTCATCCCGATCGGAAAACATCGGTTTTAAAAGTTGGATCACTTGACATGAAATGCCCCATATATAAAACTTAAAGTATATATTAATGATTTTGTTTTGTATTTCAAAGCCTACTTCCTCTTTCTTTAATTTGACATTTTCATTAATATTCAATAATTAAAATAGTTTAGAAACCGCTATAAATGATTGTCAGTGTTATAATTTATGTTAATTAAAAAAAAATTTTGCAGATTTTAATCAAGTGCCAACTTAATAACTTTTGTAAATTATTTTCTATGCTCATTTGAAACGAAAACCAAAATTTTAAACGCGATTTTATGCGCTTTCTAGTTGTTATTTTTTAAGAAAATGTACATATAAAGAAAGATACTATAATTGTAAATTTATGATAAATAAATTAAATATTTCGTTTTAACTATATCCCACATTTCTTCCTCTTCTATTTAATATGATTTAAGAATTATAAGCCCTTATGCCAGAGTCACATTGAAGAATATAAATTTTTGTTTAATTGATTATAAATTCATATTTCATTTAATAAATCGACACATCATGTGATATATTTTTGATACTTATATTGCCAAAGCTTGAATCTGAATATATAAATATGCAATCCTTATCACTGATGTGCGTATATTCATAAACAAAAAGCCGGATGTATAGACTATTTTCATATTTTGGTTCTTAACTATAAATAATTAAAATAAGAGGTTTGTTGAGTATTGTTATGTATTTGAGTTTTTTAATTAATGCGAAATATTTTACTTTAAATGTTATATTCAAGGTTAGATACAACATTTTTTCGTTGAAATGTAGTGATATTCAAAAAAAAAAAAAAAATATTGAAAGTTTAAAATAGTTAATTAACTAAATTTTGTTTTAATTATGTTGCCTTATAAATTCCAGAAATGTACTAAATAAATATTTGTGCTACAGTGGCATGTGGTTATAGCCACCAACGGCTATAATGGACTTTTTGTAGAACGATTGAGTTATTAGGTGCCAATGTATCTGCTTAAATATAGCAATCTTTTTTTATAGCGAATTAAAAAATGATTTAAAAAAGCCGTAGTAATCATTAGATAAAAAATAAAAAAATTAATAATAATAAATTAATATATAAAATTTTGTCTGGCATTTTATTGAAAAGTTTTTTTGATGTGTTAACATATATACGCTCAGGGGGGGGGGGGGGTAAAAATCTATTTCACAATACAATCACAAAAACGGAGTAAGACAAAAACGGTATGAGGTATGAGTGTGTTGGTGCAAAGATTATGATATAAAATTATTGTAGCTATTTCAACAACGTAACCGTAACCAAACGTGTCTGTTATGAAAAGCATTTAGAGCAGTTACCGAACTCAACTGTCACGTAACCGGAACGTCCCAATCTGTTGAAAATTAATTTTTGCTACGTTTGTACGTGACATTTGTGAACAGCTGATTAAGTTTGGGTAATTTTACACAGCAACATGCTGGATCGTTTTTTACGGTACGGATACATTTTAATGGCTAGCAAGAGCTTTAAGTATAACAACGTTAAAATATCCACAATATAAACGTATAACATATAATTCAACAACCTCACAAGTATAACACTATTACTAATATAACAATATCGAAGTATAAAAACTAATTCAACAAACAAAATGTACAACACAATCACAAATACTAGAAGATTCCAGCCCTCGAAATTCGAGTGCAAATTCTAGGAAATTTTATTTTTTCATTAAATAAAGACCCTAAAGGTATGCTGATCAATTATAGCCAATTCACAAATCAACACAAACAAACTCATTTTTATTACAAACACATTAACAAATTTAATAAACACACACGTAGCATTGTATAATTTTGTGTATGGTAGCAAGTTTAAATGCAATTTACTCCAAAAAAAAAAAAAAAGGAAAAACTTAAAAAATCTGTAAATTAGCAAAATGGCCAAAAAGAAATTCCTTTCAGATCGTCCTTTTTACATCAATGAAAATTTAACTTCAAGTAATTTTAAAATTCTGCATTCAGCAGTAAGTCTAAAAAATGCTAAGAGGTTACAATCAGCCTTTACAATGAGGGGTATACTATATATAAAACTAAATGCCGAAGAAAAACCCATTCGTATTGACAGCATGGATGAGCTGCGTAACTTTTTTCCTGATCTCCCTCAATCTGCTGAAAATTAGTTTTTATTACTATTTTGAATTTACTAAATTCGGTTTTTACAACTATCTTTTCAACCTTTTTTAAGTTATTTCTTTATTTTCTGTACTTGAGTTTCTATGTGTATTATTCTTTGTTGTTTGCGTTGCTTGTACTAAACATTATTTATATTATGACATCTTTTACGGATTGTGTAGTCTATAATTCCAAAATTGTGACCTCTGATATTATTCGGGTGTTGTGCAAAGAGCGATCAGGTATTAAGATATGTAATATAAATGCACAGAGTTTGAAGAATAAAATTGAAGAATTCCGTATAATCTTTGAAAATTCAGGAGTAGATATCGTATGTGTAACTGAGACATGGTAAAACAAATATTTCACAGGCTAAACAATTTCAATATTTATCGTTGTGATAGGAAAACTGCTTGCGGTGGTGTTGCTATGTACGTCAGAAAGGGAATTGTAAGCAAAATGATTACAAATTCTAACATTGTGGAGAATTCAGACAATAGTAATATACAAGATAATATCTCAAATGATAATGTGCAAGAAAATACACGCACTACTTCAAATATCATAATAGAACACTTATTTGTTGAAGTTGTAAGCAGTGGTCGAAAATTACTAGTAGGAGTTGTATATAGACCTAATTGTAGAATAAGAACTGATGGTTTTCTGAGAACTATCGAAAATCTTACCATAAAATATGATGACGTAGTAGTGTGTGGAGATTTCAATTCTAATATTCTTGTTGAACAACATCTACTTAATGATATGAAAACATTTGGCTTTGATCCTACAAATTCTACTATGCCAACTCATTTCTTCACTACAACTAATACATTATTAGATATATTCTTTGTCAGCAATATACATAAAGTCTTCCTATATGATCAGTTGTCAGCACCATGTTTCTCCAAACATGATCTTTTATTCTTGGCATATGACTTCAAACTGCAGCATGAAAGTGAGACTATTACCTATTATGATTTTGATCAAAATATGCCAATATGTCCTTTGAGCTATCAACAATACATTGGAGTAGTATCTACTATATGCCCTCGGGTGATAATCAACTGAAATATCTAGAGGAAAATTTGTTGGAAGTTTTTAGTAAATCTGTTCCGGTGAGAATTTTGAGGAAAAATACTAGGAAGAAACTGTGGTTCAATATTGAAATAAAATTAGCTATTACTCGTAGGGATTTTGCATATAAACGCTGGAAAATGTTTAAAATCACTGATCTACATACGAAATATGTAAATGCACGAAGAGAAGTAAACAGGCTGATCAAAGCTGATAATCCAAGTTCTATTCATGTCGTTTTTCATCTGCAGCTGGTACTAAGAAAACTTGGAGAACTATACGAGAAATTGGTATTGGAAAAATCATCGCCATTAGTATCTAGTGAAATAGATGTAGATAAACTCAATATATCTTTCATGAATCTCCCTAACTTTACTTCAAATATGAACTTTTATGATCAAAGAGAAATTTTAGGCCCTCAATGCAGCTCATTCTGTTTTATTTGCATAAACCAAGAAGATGTATTTTCAAGCTGTCAAGCAATTAAATCTGATGCTGTAGGGTTCGATAATATTCATCCTAAATTTTTAAAAATTATTTTACCGTATGTTCTGCCATTTATAACGTATATATTTAATAATATAATTACAAAGAGTATTTACCCGCAAATTGGAAACACGCAAAAATTATACCCACCCCAAAATCTAACAACGATTATCGTCCAATTGCCATACTACCTTATCTATCCAAGGTTTCTGAATGACTGCTTCATGAACAAATTAGCAAGCATATTAATGATAACGATTTACTGACAAAAAGGCAATCAGGTTTCCGACCCAAGCATAGTTGTATATCAGCACTCATAGATGTTTCAGAGTATATACGAGAAAGTATTGATGCTGGAGACATTTCTTTTCTTGTTTTACTTGACCATTCCAAAGCGTTTGACATGGTGGATCATGAGGTGCTATGCTTTAAATTACACAAAATGCTTAATTTCTCTCCTTGGTCTATTCGTTTGTTGTCTTCATATCTGTTGAATTGTAGCCAGTCTGTTTTTGCAAACAATAAAACCTCTCGTGTGTTGCCAGTTATGAAGGGCGTACCCCAAGGATCAATACTGGGACCTCTTCTTTTTACCATCTACGTGAATGACCTAGTAGAACAATTATTGTTTTGCAATGTACACATATGTGCTGACGATATTCAGTTATATATAACTACTGGTATAAGCAGCATAAATGATTGCGTTGCAAAATTAAATTCAGATCTTAATAAGATTTATACATGGGCAAGTGAAAATGGTTTATGCCTCAACCCTTCTAAATCAAAGTGTTTGATTTTTAAAAGAAGAACAATGACACTGCCTGTTGAACCATTGATTATGTTAAACAACCAGAAAATTGAAATCGTATCAACAGCTAAAAATCTAGGTATTATTTTTAATGATAATCTCACATGGTCTAACCATATTACTTCTGCTGCTGGGAGAACTTACTCAAGGTTTAGAACGTTATGGAATACACAACATATAGCCCCCCTTAACATTCGAATTTTGCTTGCAAAAACATAACTTATGCCAACTCTACTATATGGCTGCGAAATATATGTAAGCACTGATTCTAAGAGTTATAAAAAGCTTGAGTCCACTTTCAATGCAATTTTAAGATATATTTTCAATATTCGAAAATATGAGCCGATTTCGTACTACTCAAAAAAACTTTACGGAGTAACATTTGAAAATTAGTTAGAGATAAAATCGCTACTGTTCTTATATAAAGTTGTACGTACATATCAGCCAACATATCTGTATGACAGACTCGTTTTTATGCACACGGCTAGAAATCATGACATAATGTACGTTAGTATCCAAATGGCAATTTTATGTCTCCTCAATACGTCTTTGGAATTCGCTACCATCGTCCATTAAAATTATAAGCAACGCAATGCATTTTAAGACGGAACTTTTTAAATTTTTTAGCTGATACTTTTTCTTATTTTTTTAATTTTTTTTTTTTTTTTGCTGATCCGTTTATATTTCTTATTTAACTAATTTTGTTTATTTTTATTTTTTTTTTATATTGTATTATTTATTAATATTTGTATTAACATTTTTGGTTATAACTCGTTATTTTTTTTCTTTAAAATTATTTAATATTTTTATATTCACCTATATTATTTTTTTTAAGACAAATTTGTTCAAATTTTCTATTTCAATTCAATGTAAAACTCCTATACTTTAATTATAAGATTATAAATCTTATTGTATGGGAAATCAAAATAAATAAACTAAACTAAACTAAACGTTTGGTCAAAATCGGGATAAAATGGTAGAACAAAACATCGGTCTCAAGAAATCGCCTAGCCTATTAATATTACAGATAACAATATACAAATATAAGAGCTAATTAAACTAGTCTAAATCTATAACAACTCTAAATTAAAAAAATATATATACTGAAAGCATAAGTACTTCGTATAAAAAATTATGGAACCTAGTCGAAAGGAAAAACCAATATTTTACCACAGATATTTATTAAGAACTTCGTTTACAATGAACTAAATGCCTCAGTCCGGCCAAGTTTGCTATAGCCATATTTTACTGTACAACAAAGTTATTCTATTATAATCTTTCCATTTTGATTAGTTGTTTGAAGTTCCTCCCCATTGTGATTCTGATTTAATTTTATGTTCTTATTACACCGCCCTACACAAAACAAAATAATATTTATACATTAACCAAATGGAGTAAAACTGCGTTCATTGTTTTTATACCACTATGTGGTCAGGATATACTGAGTAGGTAAAGAAAAAATTAATAATAATGCCACTCAAATTTGGTTTATGATTATTTTTTGTATTGTTAGATATTGTCAGATTTAGGATCGTTTCTCTAAAAGCATGTATAGGATATCGTATAAGGACTACAATTTTCTACCTTCTTCATTATGTAATACTTTTTTTCTAAAGGTTTTCGAAGTTAAAAAGCAATACATGTTTACAAAATGTATACGATGCCACTTTTGAAGAAGAATAGTCATGGCAATTTTATGTAATTTTTAATTTCATTATATCATGAAAAACGGTTGTCATTAATGCTCCTTAATTCTTAGATCATTTTATTATTTTTTCATGTCTAACGAGTAATATTTTCTGTTTTTTTTTTTTTGCTTCATTCATTACGTTTTTGTTTGGTGAACAAAACCTAAATTTGTTTTAACGCATAAGTATTTACCAATTGGTGAATTTTTTGACCGCTAATGTTGTAAAAAATAAAATAAATTTTATTTAAATGTTTTCATTTAACACCGAAGCTCAACAAGAAGAAATATCTGATTTTCTTAAATAACCTTTACAAGAGGACCTTCCTATTAAGGTATTTACTGCAAATGAAATAAAAAATTAAATAAAATTGTTAAATAAAAAGAAGTCCCCAGGATATGATCAAATTGATGCGAATGTCGCAAGCAATCTTTCACGAAAATGTATCGTATTTCTTACACAAATAGTCAATTCAGTTCTCAGGCTTGATCACTTCCCATCGCAGTGAAAATTTGCGGAAATAATTACGATCCAAAAACCAAATAAACCAGAAAATAGAGATTCATCATACAGACCAATAAGCTTATTGTGTATATTTTCAAAAATATTTAAAAAAGTATTCTTACAAAGATTGTCGCCTATATTGAAAATTAAAAAACATTATTCCAGACTATCAATTTGGATTTACACAGAATCAAGCAGAATATTACAGATACTCTAGAGAATAAAATATATTGCTAAGCTGTTTTTCTTGATATCAACAAGCCGTTGATCGAGTTTGGCATCATGGGTTGCTCTACAAGATTAAAAAGTATCCTCCTGCACCGTACTATCTACTTTTAAAAAGTTATTTAAATGAAAGACATTTTTATGCAAAAGTCAATGATGAGAGTTCAGAACTGTATGGAATAAAAGCTGGAATGCTACAAGATAGCGTATTAGGACCCATTTTGTATACCATGTATACGGGACATAAGCCTGTAATCAACAACATACTTGTAGCAACGTATGCAGATGACACTGCAATTATTGCTGCACATGCTTCTAATGTATAAGTATCCTTATATATCCAAACTGAGCTAGATTTGTTGGACCGATGGCTACAAAAATGGAACATAAAGTTAAACACTCAAAAATCAAATCACGCAACATTTGCACTTAGACGAGGTGACTGTCCTCGAGTTACCATTAACGCAAATACCATTCCTAAGTGTGATTCAGTGCGATATCTCGGTATGGTCTTGGATAGACGCCTTACCTGGAAAGCGCATATTAAAAAAAAAAACAGCAACAGCTTGACATAAAAACCAAAAAGCTTTACTGGCTAGGACCAAAGTCCCAATTGAATCTTCCCAACAAACAAAAAATATACAAAGTCATGCTGAAACCAACCTGGACTTACGGTTTCCAATTATAAGGCACTGCTAGCAATTCAAATATTGATATTGTAGAAAGATATCAATCCAAAACACTTAGGTTGATTACTAAAGCACCATGGTAACTACCTCACTACTAAATCCATTCAAAGAGATCTTTCTATACTTCCAGTTAGAGAAGAAGTCAGAAAAACTAGTGATAGATACCTAAAAAGGCTCAGCAACCACGTTAACCCTGTGGCTATTTCAATGCTAGACAGTACTAATGAAACTAGTCGATTAAAACGCAAGTATGTACTGGATCTACCATTCATAAACTAACTCCCCCCCTACTTCAACAAGCAATAAAAAAAAAATTAAAACAAAATCAAATTGTGAATAAAAAAAATTAAACATTCTTTTTGAAAACCCAAAATTGTACTTCTATTATTTTATAAATAACTAAATACATTAAATACTTTTCATTTATAAATATTAATCTAGTAAATAATAACCAACATTTTATTGTATATTCTTAAGGTATGTAACTCATTGGAGGTACATATCCCCTGTGATTTAAAATTAAGTTTAACAAATTTGCTTATTATCTTCCGATAGATTGTAACTAAAGAATATATTTTTAAAAAAAATGATTTTGTTAATATATATTTGTATATTTTATTTAATATATTTTTACTGCTCTTGATATAATTTAAATGCTTGGAATATCTGTTAGTTTTTGAATGTTTATTTATATATCTTTGTTTCAACTATTTTTTTATTTATGAACAAAAATCAAATACAATGTCTGAAGGACACGAAATTAAGTCCATGTTATTAAAATATTTTTTTATGTAAGAGCATCCGTTAAGATTGTCCATATATATTTTGTTTCATCCGACAAAAAAACAATACCTAAGATGAATGAAGAATAAATGAGGACAAAAGACAATTTCGTCACTCAAAAAAAAAAAAAAATAACTAATAGAGGTTACAATTTTTTTCCTTTCATAAGTCAGAAAATTCAGAAAATATATAATCCAATATTGGTTTTTATACCCTATACCACTATGTGGTTTGGGTATAATGACTTTGTGCTGCTGTTTGTAACAACCAAAAATATTTGACCTAGACCCATCTTTAATTATACCGATCGAATCAGAATCACTTTTTGAGTTGATTTAACAATGTCCGTCCGTTCGTCTGTGTGTCCATGTAAACCTTGTAATCAAACTGCAGGTCACAAATATGAAAATATTTTGATCAAATTTGGCCATGGATGAACGGTATTGAAATTGGTGAGAATCGGTCCATGTACAGACCTAGCCCCCATACAAATTACTCCTATGAAATCGACATAAATTGCCATAAGATCCAAATTGTCATATAGATCTTACTCAAATTGGGTTTGTATGCGTTCATTACATCCATTAATTAGTAGTCCAAAAATGATCCCTTTTGCCCCATATAGACTGCTTCCCGATCTTCACTTAAATCTATTAAAAACAAAAATAATGCACTGATTCTTCTCAAATTTTGTATGTATGTATTTTTGCAAAATACAAGAGACTTTACCAAACATAGTCAGGATAGGTCCATATTTGGGCCTAGTCCCCATATAGATATAGCATCCGATATAAACTTTTTCATATCTGCAGCCAAAAAAATTAATAAAAATCCCACTCAAATTTGGTTTTTGCTTATTTTCTATGTCCAGTTAGTTGGGCCTAAGAGATAGGGTTTCTAAACGCATGGTATAGGGTATCGTATAGTCGGTCTAGACCGACTATAATTTTCTTACTTGTTATTTTTGTTTTATAACTTCATTAAAAATTTTTAATTTTATACCCTATACCGCTATGAGGTCAGGGTATAATGACTTTGTGCATATGTTTGTAACTACCAAAAATATTTGACCCAGACCCATCTTTTATTATACCGATCGACTCAGAATCACTTTTTGAGTCTGTCCGTCCATCCCTCCATCTGTCCGTCCGTCTGCCTGTCCGACCATCAATCCGTCTGTGTGTTCATGTAAGCCTTGTAATCAAACTATAGGTCGCAAATAAAAATATATTTTGACGAAACTTATGCCGTTTTCTTTTCTGACACAAAATGTCGCCCTTTTTTGCGCTTTTTTTGAAAAGTGTATTTTTTTATATATTCTGAATTAAGAGCAACCTTATATTATATATCAATCGAAAGATCTCAAAGTGCTCTGTTCATAAATGCAAAAAAATTTTGATTATTATCCTCTTGGAAGTCATAGGGTGAAAATATTCAAAAAAAAAAAAAGGGGAACAATGGGGAAATATTCTCACACTATGACCTGAAAGAAGTCAATGGCTGGAAGTTTTTGTGGTTTACGAGGGCTCGACTTTGAGACCTTTCGATTGATGTATAAGATAAGGTTGCTTTTAATTCAGAATAAATATAAAAATAAACTTTTCAAAAAAAGGGCAAAATAAGGGCGACATTTTTTGTCAGAAAAGAAAACGGCATTAGTATATAAGCTGCTATTGGCCATAGCATGAACGCTATTGGTGTAAATCGGTTCATGTTCAGATTTTTCTCAAATTTGGTTTGTATATGTTTTTACAAAAAATAAGTGACCTTGCCGAATATGTTCTGGATCGGTCCATTTTTCAACCTAGTCCCCATATAAATATAGCATCCGATATGAACTTTTTCATATCCGAAGACAAAAAAATTAATAACAATGCCAAGCATTGTTATACCCATTTTCTATGTATATCTAATTAGTTGTACCTAAGAGATAGGGTCTCTGAGCGCATGGGTATTTTATAGTCGCTCTAGGCCGATTATAATTTTCTTACTCGTTTAATTTCTATTTGTTAGAATTTGAAAAAAACTATTGTCAATACTTGAAGTTTAAACAAATTTGTTTGTGTTACAAAGCGCTAATATGAAAATTTCAAAATAAGTTTTTGTCGTTAAACCAATAACTTCAGACATTGTAACCAAAATAAAAAATACGTCTTACTGATTTTGTCCTGTATTTCAAAGCATATTTCACCTGCCTTATATGATATTCCCATTGATTTTAAACAGCTGAAATAGTTGAAAAATGGCTACAAGAAATTGTCAATAATAAGGATGGTTGCAAATTTTAATATAATTCCATTTTTTCTGTGTATTTCATATCTTTTTGCCCTAAAACGTTAATAAATATTTAAATATAAAAAATATTTACTATTTTTGATTAAATTTTATTATTTTTATAAAAATAAAAAAAATCTTATTTTCGATCTTTATCATTTTAATGACTGAGTTTGAAATTTTTCAGGCTCAAGATCAAATGTTTGTTATATTGGAAGAGGCTTAAATGGTATAACTTTTGCTTGAATTCTCATTTGGTTTTTTGTTTCGGCAAATATACATATATGAATTTAACTTTTTACCAAACAAACTATCTACTTCTTTTGGTTACTGATGAGGGTTGGTGACTCTTCCCGAAACAGCTGTATAACCTGTCATGCAGAATATAGATCAATTTTTTGAAACAAATGTGCCAATGTTTTTGAATAATTTCAAACTCAATTTTTGATTAAATTGAAAAAAAAAATTAGAAAAAATTAGAAAAAAAATAATGATTCAGTTCGATATTATTTGGTTTGTATTTCAATATATTTATACCCTATACCACTATGTGGTTTGGGTATAATGACTTTGTGCTGCTGTTTGTAACAACCAAAAATATTTGACCTAGACCCATCTTTAATTATACCGATCGAATCAGAATCACTTTCTGAGTTGATTTAACAATGTCCGTCCGTCCGTCCGTCTGTGTGTCCATGTAAAGCTTGTAATCAAACTGCAGGTCGCAAATATGAATATATTTTGATGAAATTCGGTATATAAGCTTCTATCGGCCATGGGATGAACGCCGTTGAAATTGGTGAGAATCGGTCCATGTTCAGACCTAGCCCCCATACAAATTACCCATATGATATCGACATAAATTGCCATAAGATCCAAATTGTCATATAGATCTTACTCAAATTGGGTTTGTATGCGTTCCATCCACTAATGAGTAGTCCAAAAATGATGCCTTTGACCCCATATAGAGCTGCTTCCCGATCTTCAGTTAAATCTATTAAAAAACAAAAATATTGCACTGATTCTTCTCAAATTTTGTTTGTACATATTTTTGCAAAATACAAGAGACTTTACCAAACATGATCAGGATCGGTCCATTTTTGGACCTAGCCCCTTTATAGATATAGCATCCGATATGAACTTTTTTATATCTGCAGCCAAAAAAATTAATAAAAATCCCTCTCAAATGTGGTTTTTGCTTATTTTCTATGTCCAGTTAGTTGGGCCTAAGAGATAGGGTTTCTAAACGCATGGTATAGGGTATCGTATAGTCGGTCTAGACCGACTATAATTTTCTTACTTGTTTTGATTTACTTTCATTCTTAAAAATCGTATACAATTTTTAACAAACAGACTTTTGAAAGTCTGTTTGTTAAGCTGTCTATAAAAATTTACAAAATTTTTTGCATCAGTTTTTAAAAAATTTTAAAAAAACGCAAATCATTTTTAACGGTTTGTTATTTTACTTTAAATTAGTTAACAAAATTTAATAATTTTCTTACTTGTTTTGATTTACTTTCATTCTTAAAAATCGTATACAATTTTTAACAAACAGACTTTTGAAAGTCTGTTTGTTAAGCTGTCTATAAAAATTTACAAAATTTTTTGCATCAGTTTTTAAAAAATTTTAAAAAAACGCAAATCATTTTTAACGGTTTGTTATTTTACTTTAAATTAGTTAACAAAATTTTTTAAATTTAAGAGACAGGATGTATTTATTTAAACAATAAGCTTTTGAAATTAATTCTTAAATATAAACAATAAAATCATAATTATTTATTGTAGTTGTTTGTTAAAATTAACATACAATGGTTGGTAAACCATAATGGCTAAACATAAACTTGAGGCAGGCTTATTTAAAAAAAATGTAAGCATGATGCTTAGATTTCTAAATGAAATTATCAAAAAAAAAATTGCAAATAACCACAAAATTAACTTTTGTTTAAGTTAACAAATTAAAAAGTCAAGAACAGTTATGTTAGGCAATATTTAATAATAGTTGAAAATAATCAGACATTGTTCAAGGGAAAATTCTAGAGATGAAAATTTAAAAAAAAAAAATAAAATAATGTTTGGTTTCTTGTTCAATGACATCTTTTATTTAAAGAGATGTTTTGAGAGGAAATAACTTAAATACTTAGAAAATTATTCAACCATTGAATTAACTAAACATCCGGTTTAATTAAATTCTAAAAGCCCTCTTGTAAGATGTTCTTATTTTTACAACATATTATGTATTATTTCCAAATAAATTGATGGTCAATTACAATTTATTTGTGAATAATACATAAATATTTATAAACAAATTGTCTTTAGTAATATCCGTTTATTATATAGGATTTCTATGCAAAGTTAAATAAAATAATTGCTAACAAATATAAACAAATTATATATTAAAATTTTGTTTAAAATTAGAAAGTTCTAATTTAAGAATCTCAAGATAATGCAAATATTTTTGTATGAAAAAATATCAACTAATTAACTTTTGTTGTTCGTTTTAATGACTTCAAATAATTTGCAAATACTTTAATTTTTAATCAATGACTTTTTAATAGGATTTTTTTTTAGTTTTTAATATAAATTGTATATCCATAAGATGGTGTGCTGAGAAGTATGTGTGTATTGTTTAAAATGTATTAGAAAACTATCACGTTTTTTTTCCAATATTTAAATTTGCCGCAATTTGAGTGAATGAAGTTCATTATAATTTGTGAGCACGATAGGAAATTATTATTTAAATTTAAAATAATTTAGTTGTAGTTTGTTAGTTTTTTAATTAATTGCAGTATTTTAAGTTAAAATATACTGTTAATGAAAATGATGATAAACCACTCAAGCATAACACGATTATTGTCGTTCTGTCAAAAGTGATATGAATTGTTCCAGTACTATTTTAAGAATTTAGCTTTTATTTAGTTTTATTGATTATCTTTAATTTCTGTCTGCTTATAATCTATAGTTTGAACTCAATTTTCTTTTTTTATATAAAATTTAAATATTTTAAAAAGGGATTCTTAATCGAGAAGTGACTTTAGACATAACAAGTAAGAGTCTTGAATTCGAATCTTTGATACCCTCCACCGGTGTCTTAAACTCAATGTTACAACTACTGTTGTGCACGGCTACCACTTTAAAACTATTGCCGTACACTTTTTTAATATATTTTTCTTAAAAGATATTTTGTTGAAAAAGTTACATTTTTAAAAAAGAGTATTTTTTTAAGAAAAGTACTTTTTTAAAAAAGTTAGTTTTTTCGAAAAAGAGTAAGTTTTTCAAAATATTCTTTCAAAAAGGGTTGTTTTTTATAATAGGGTACTTAAAAAGGTTTTTTTTTAAAAAGTACCTTTCTAAAAAGGGTACTTTTCTGAAAAAATTTATTGAATAAAATGGTACTTTATGTTCTTTAAAAGGGGACTTTTATTAAATAAGGTACTTTTTTAAAAAAGTTACCTGTTTTTTAAAAATTTAATTTAAAAAATTTACTTCTTAAAAAAAAGTGTACTTTTTAAAAATGGTTAGGTACTTATCTAAAAAAAGTTTTTTTCAAAAACGTTAATTTAAAAAAGGATAATATTTAAAAAAATAAATATTTTTTAAAAAAGAGTACTTTTTTAAAAAAGGGTACTTTATTAAAAAAGAGTACTTTGTTAAAAAAGCGTAATTTTTTTTAAAAAATTTGAGTCTTTTAAAAAAGGTAATATATAAAAAAAATTAATTTTAAAAAAGGGTACTTTTTTAAAAAAGAGTTGTATATGTATTTTTTTAAAAAAGGGTACTTTTTAAAAAAAGGGCACTTTGTTAAAAAAGCACTAGTTTTTGGAAAAATTTTAATCTTTTAAAAAAGGTAAGGTAATGTTTAAAAAGAGAGTACATTTCTAAAAAAGGGTTGTTTAAAAAAATGGTTATTTTTAAAAAAGGGTAAATTTTAAAAAAGAAGGTAAATTGTTTAAAAAAATATAGTACTTTAAAAAAGGGTTACTTTTTTAAAAAAGGAACTTATTTAAAAAATTGTAATTTAAAAAAAGGATACTTATTTAAAAAAAAAATGGAATTTTTAAAGGTACTTAAAAAGGGTATTTTCATAAAAAAAAAACGAAAAGGCAGATAGACAAACATACGGATAGATAGACGAACAGACAGAAGAGCGATCGGTATTATTAAAAAACTTTTAGTAGTTACAAATTTCAGCACAAACCACATATTGCAATAAGCAATTAATATTGATAGCAAAATAGGCTGATCAGTTGAGTTAATAAATGTTTATATTGGAAAAAGAAAAGAAAAGTATACAGTGGGTGACAATACATTGGAACTTTTTGCAAAATTTACAAATTTTGTTTTTGAAGAATTTCGCGTTAAGTCCTAAAATGATGTTGTTTTTGCGAAATCACTCTTTGGTGTGTTCCCTATCGAGATATAACGTATTTATTACACAAAACATAATAAAAAATAAGATAAAAAAGTATTTATTAGTAATGCCAAAATAATAAAAACTGTTAAACTTCTGTACCAGAGTTGATTAACACTATAAAAATATAAGGTGGTATGAAAGAAAATGTATGAATTTAGCTAAAAAATACATAAACTGTTGAAGACGGAATGGAAGTACTGTGCTCCTTTCAAATGAGTTTAATTTAAGAGGGCAATTCATGTTGTGCAAGATACTCTAACTGGAGTTGGATACAGGAAAATGACAATGATCCAAAACACACCTCCAAAGTTGTTACCGAATGATTATATTCTTCCCATGTAGTTAGTGTAAGTATTTTCGTAAAAAAAGACGGAAAGGCAGATAGACAGATAGACGGATAGACAGAAGAAGAGACAGAAGGGTCGATCGATATAATTAAAAAATTTTTAGTAGTTACAAATTTCAGCACAAACCACATATTGATACAGGGTGTAATAAACAACTAATCTTGATAGCAAAATAGGCTGATCAGCTATTGAGTTAATAAATGTTTTTATTGGAAAAAAAAATAAAATATACAGTGGGTGACAATACATTGGAAACTTTTACAAAATTTACCAATAAGAATTTCGCGTTAGGTTCTAAAATGATGTTGTTTTTTTCGTGTGTTCCCTATCGAGATACAACGTATTTATTACACAAAACATAATAAAAAATAAGATAAAAAAGTATTTATTAGTAATGCCAAAACAATAGAAACTTTTAAACTTCTGTTCCAGATTTCATAAACACAATAAAAATATAAGGTGGTATGAAAGAAAATGTATGAATTTAGCTAAAAAACACATAAACTGTTTCAGACGGAATTGAAGTACTGTTCTCCTTTCAGATGAGTCCAAGTTTAATTTAAGAGGTCAATTCATGTAGTGCAAGATACTCTAACTAGGGGTGGATACGGGAAAATGACGTGATATATCCATGACAATGAACCAAAACACACCTCCAAAGTTGTTACCGAATGGTTATATTCCCATCTAGTTAGTATTTTGGAATGGAAAGACCAATCACCAGGTCTCAATCACAGAAAATATATGGGAAATTGTATATTGAAAAATACGGACACGAAATTGCACAAACAAGACAGATCTCACAGAGGCAGTTAATTTAGAGTGGCAAAAATTCAATTGATATCATCATGAAAATCTTGGTGTTGTGAAGCAGTAGTAAAAAAAAAAAAATTGGATATCCAACAAAATATGGAATAGTAAAGGTTTCCAATGTTTTGTCAACAGCATTTATAATATTAATAGGCTAGGCGATTTCTTGTGACTGATGTTTTGTTCTACCGTTTTATCCCGATTTTGACCAAACGTATATTATTTGAAAGGTATTTCTTTTTAGCCGTTTTGCAGATTTACAGATTTATAAATTTTTTCCTTTATTTTGAGTAAATTGCATTTAAAGTTGCTACTAACACATACATAAAATTATAAAATATTATGTGTGTGTTTATTAAATTTGTTAATGTGTTTGTAATAAAAATGAGTTTGTTTTTTGTGTTGATTTGTGAATTGGCTTTAATTGTTTAGCATACTTTTAGGGTCTTTATTTAATGAAAAAATAAAATTTCTTAGAATTTGCGCTCGAATTTCGAGGGCTGGAATCTGCTAGTAAAAATAAATACTTTTAAGTTTTGTTATTTTTTTCCGAAGTTAAGCTATGTTATGTTAATATTTTTTCTTTTTTTTTTAATAAATAAAACATACATATTTTTATATCAATAAAAGAGATTTTAATTTTACGATTATATTTTTTGGTATTATCATTGAACAGATAAAAAAATATATATCTTTTTATTTTCCATTGTATTGTCACTCACTGTATATCGTAAATGAAATGATGAAAAGTGACAAAAAGTACTTATATAAACTATTTTGTAGAATACCAATTCAAAAGAAGCGATTTATCTTGATAGCACCCGTTAAAAAGTACTTCACATGATTCAAAAAAGACAACTACCGTGCCATGACAAGCCCATTTGCAATGCATTGGTAATGATGGAACTTTTCACCACATTCGGCTCCCAAGTATATAGTCCAACAATTAATAAATGCAACCACCATAAATGTAAAAACATACAATTACATTTTTGTTTGTTTATCGATAACTTTTATCGATAATCTATTCGTTCATACGTACAAAAATAAAATCAATAAGCAAACAAACATGTGTATGCACGTATCTATGTATGTGCACATGTTTATTACGTACACACAATTTTCACTATTTTTTTTTAATGAAATTTTATCGGAATATCTTAACGTTTTCATACGCCATTCCTCCGATTTTGGGCATAGAGGCTCCAAATACAATACCAACGTGTTCGAAATAATGACAAACGATATTATCGAAATTATCTAGGTAAATGGTTTATTTTGGAAATGAGTGTGATTTAAACAGACAGGCAAACAGGCCGATGTCGCTATTACGATAAATATTTCAATGCGTTAAAAACGGAATGACAAATTGCACAGTGCACAGTGGTGTACAGGGTATAAAAACATGTTAGTTAAAAAAGAAATTAATTGAATTTCAAACCAATCCTTCTAAAGTTATAATTTAATATTTAAATTTCTAAATTTATTTCACAAATAAATTATTTTTATGAAAATAATTGAAAATTTTATTTCCCTGCGAATATAATCTAATAACATCCACTCCTTATTTTCTCGTTGCAGGTGTTTATGCGGTCCCGTGCATTTACTACGTACCCCTGAAGATCTCGAAACAAGTGCTCTTAAAGCTTTACAATTAGAGCGAGAACATTCCCTAACACCGTGTGATGATAGCGACAGCACTATCGCATACGATGTCTGCCCACCGAGTAAATATCGTTTGCCAACGGCTGAATGCAACAATGTATCACATCGTAAATGGGGTGCTCGCGGTGATATTTTCCTACGTTTATTGACGGCCGACTATGCTGATGGTATTAGCCAGCCAAGAACATCACATAGCAGCCATGGCCTACCCGATGCTGAATTTGTTATTGAGCAATTGCAAAAACATGTCGATGCTGAATTGAGACATGCTCACATAACCGCCATGTTACCAGCCTGGGGTCAACTTTTAGCCAACGATTTGATTGAAGTTAGTCAATTGCCCATAAATGGTAAATGTTGTAAAATCACCTTGGAACGAAATCCTCGAGAAGTTGAGCAATGCTATGTGCGTGCCGGAGCAGATTGTAAAGAGTATAGAAGATCAGCACCTGGCTTTGATAGTGAATCATGTAGAAACCGTATGTTTTATTCGGAAACAAAAATCATTTTTTAAATTTATTTATATTTTCTATATAATTCTATAATTTTAGGTAAACGTGAACAAATGAATGTGGCCTCTGCCTACATCGATGCCAGTGGCTTGTATGGTTCCACCACTCACGATTTCCAAGAAATTCGTACTTTCCTAAGTGGTGGCGTTAAAGTTGATGCCTGTAAATATTGTCGAGTGCCTGGTGCCACTGGTGCTCTGCATCGCGCTTTATTGCAGGAACATAATCAAATTGCCGAACAATTGGCACATATGAATTCTGATTGGTCTGAGGAGGATATTTTCTTGGAGACCAGACGTATTATAACAGCTCAAATCCAACATATTACTTATAATGAATTTTTACCTTTGGTCTTGGGTCAAGAAACTACGGCTAAAGTGGGTTTAAGGTAGGAATATTGGAGGAAGATTTAACAATAACAAACTATAGGCCATTTTTTACTAATTTCTCCCTTTCTTTGTTTAGACTTACTGCTGAAAAACACGCCACCAACTATTCCAGTACAAATCGTGGTGGTATTTATAATGAATTTGCTACCAGTGCTATGCCAGCCTTTTTAACTATGTATCCTCCAGAAATGGTAAGATCTCTTTAAGCTTTCCATAAAAAAAATATTTCTTTTAATCAAAATTGTTTCTCTTTTTCTTGCTTCAGCTTTCTCACACTATGTCTTCAGCACAATTGCTTTCTGTGCCAGCTTTACAAAAGTCACTTATTACCACCCACGAAGGAGATTGGACTGATTTAGCTTTGGCCATTCATCGTGCCAGAGATCATGGCATTCCCGCCTATGTGGAGGCTTTGGACTTATGTGATAAACGTTTCACGGATAATTCTAATATTACTTTTGATACCTTAAATAAATATTCCAATATTCCCGATGAACATATCACCAATTTAAGAGACATTTATCAGTCAGCCAATGATGTGGATTTATTAACAGGAGCTCTATTGGAAGATCCTGCTGTAGGTTCGTTGTTCGGTCCAACCCTAACCTGTTTGTTGACTTTACAATTCGAACATCTGAAGAAGACAGATCGCTTTTGGTACGAAAATGATATACCACCCTCATCTTTCACATTGGACCAATTGAAAGCCATAAGACAGACTTCCCTATCTGGTTTATTGTGTGCGTCCCATCAAGTCCGAGAGGCACAATCGAAAGCTTTCATAAGAGAGGATAATTTTTTGTAAGTTTTGGGGTAAAATTAATCAATTTATTTTTAATTTCTCACGTTTATTTTATTTCGATTTTTAGGAACACCCTTTTGAAGTGCGATCAAATCCCCAAATTTGATTTACGTCCTTGGTTAAATAATCCCGAAGAATCTGCTGCTATTGAACATGTGGAAGTTGAACCTGAGGTTAAAGAGGTTATTAGTGAATTGAATCACGATCTTTTGGAGGCTGCCGTTGAAAGAGCCAAAATAGAATTAGAAGATCGTAAACGTTTTGAATATGAATCCTGGAGATCACGTTAGTTTAACATTGATTAAATTCAATGAAATTTCGAAATTTTACTGTTTTCATTTTCCTTTTCAGAGGGTGGAATAAGTGCCAAATCACCTGACGGTGTAGCTGCATCTTTCAGCAAGGCCAATCATAATGCTTTATTATTGGCCAACTCTTCTTTGATGTATGAATTGGCTTCGAATGAAATCTTGAATACTTTAACATCCATCAACAGACGTAAACGTCAGATATTCGATGCCACTCTTAATAATTTCAATCGCAATGAGTTGTCGGAGACCTTACAGACAATCGACATATCGAGCCTTTTACAAACCCATTCACATCAAGCCGATTGTGATGATCCTCTGGTGGCGTGTGATACAACTACACCCTTCCGCACCTTTACCGGTTATTGTAACAATTTACGCAATCCTACTTGGGGCAAAGCTTTGTCCACGTTCTCTCGTTTGTTGCCAGCTCAATATGATGATGGCATCTCCAAACCAAGAATGGTGTCTGTGACTGGTTCTCCCCTCCCCAATCCCAGAACTATTTCAACACTTATACATCCTGATATCTCCAACTTACATACACGTTATTCTTTGATTACTATGCAGTTTGCTCAATTTGTGGATCATGATTTGACTTTAACACCCATTCACAAAGGTTTCCACGAGTCAATTCCCAGTTGTAGGAGATGTGATTCACGCCAAACGGTTCATCCCGAATGTAATCCTTTCCCAGTACCGCCCGGCGATTACTATTATCCTGAGGTAAATGTCACCAGTGGCGAACGTCTATGTTTCCCATCGATGAGATCTTTGCCGGGGCAATTGACATTGGGTCCCCGTGATCAGGTGAATCAAAATACTCACTTTTTGGATGGTTCTATGATTTATGGTGAAAATCCTTGCGTGGCCGGAAAGTTACGTGGGTTTAATGGTCGCTTGAATTCGACAGTTCATCCCATCAGAGGAAAGGAACTTTTGCCCCAAAGTAATAGTCATCCTGAGTGCAAATCACGCAGTGGCTTATGTTTCATTGGTGGTGATGAGCGTGCTTCCGAGCAGCCAGGTTTAACAGCTATTCACACTATATTCCTTCGTGAACACAATCGTATTGTTGAAGGACTGCGCGGTGTTAATCCCCATTGGAGCGGTGACCAATTGTATCATCATGCTAGACGCATTGTTGCAGCTCAGAATCAGCACATTGTCTTTAATGAATTTTTACCCCGTATTTTAAGTTGGAATGCCGTCAATTTGTATGGTTTGAAATTGTTGCCCCAGGGTTACTACAAGGATTACAATCCCTCATGTTCACCCATTGTATTCAATGAATTTGCTGCTGCTGCTTTCCGTATTGGTCATTCGTTGTTGAGACCTCATATTCCTCGTTTAAGTATTCAGCATCAACCAGTTGATCCACCAATATTGTTGCGTGATGGTTTCTTCAAAATGGATGCTCTCTTGCAGGTGATTATTTGTAAATTTGTTTTAAAATTATGTAGAAATAATTTAAAGTGTTTTTCTTTTTCCTACTCTTTTAGCCGGGCATTATTGATGAAATTATGCGTGGTTTGGTAGCTACTCCTATGGAAACACTTGATCAATTCATAACTGGTGAAGTAACCAATCATTTGTTCGAGGATCGCAAAATTCCCTTCTCTGGTATCGATTTAATTGCATTGAATGTTCAAAGAGGTAAGACATGGCTTTTTGAAGAAATTTTCTCGAAACAGATTCAGAAAAGTATGAAAGAGCAAGAGATTTTCAATGCTAATTAAAGTTTATATTCTTCTTAGGTTAAGTTTTTAGGATGTAAGTTATACTTAGTTTACTTAAACTCACATTATTAAACACTAATTACTTTCAAGATAATTGACTGAAACATTTAATATCGTGACCTTAACTTTACTTAGTTTAACTGATATCTCCAAAATCAACTTTATAACTTTAAACTATTTGCCTAAAGAGTTAAAATCTGTAGTTTAATCAAACTATGTACAACACAGACATCCAAAAAGCTCGATCTTAAAACACTTCATTTAGTTTTATTCCACAAATTTAAAGTTTTTACAAATTTATGTTCTTATCTTACAAATTCCTTTTTCTGTTCTTTTGAATTTACCCTTCTAGCTCGTGACCATGGTATACCTCCCTACAATAGCTATCGCGCTTTATGTAACCTGAAGAGAGCCACCACCTGGAATGACTTAAGTCGTGAAATTCCCACTGAAGTTATTAATCGTTTCAAAAAGATCTATGCCAGTGTTGATGATATTGATCTTTTCCCTGGTTCGATGACTGAAAGACCATTACAAGGTGGTTTGGTTGGACCCACGTTGGCTTGTATTATTGGCATTCAATTTAGACAGTTGAGAAAATGTGATCGTTTCTGGTGAGTTGAGGGGGGATTCAAATGAAATTGTGACTGTATTTGTTATTAATTCGCAAACATTTTAGGTATGAAAATCAAAACTCTGAAGTTAAATTTACCGAAGCTCAATTGGCTGAAATCCGCAAAACTACATTAGCCAAGGTGACTTGTGAAAATTTGGAAGTTCAAGGAGATATGCAACGTGCTGCTTTTGATTTGCCAAGCAATTTCTTGTAAGTACTTAAAACAAAAATGTGCTACAAAAAAAAATTTAGCCAATTGAGTTATGGCAACTGAATTTTATTTGCCAATCGCATTGCGATGATGTAAGTAGCCAAATTTTCTCCTATTGGATTTGATAATCAGAAGTACGAAAAATGCTGTCGTAAAAATTTTTATTGCTGTAGACTTAACAGAAGTTCTTCTTTACTCCAATAAAGATCAAATCGTCTGCCGATTTTTTTGTTTTCGAATTATGTCGAAAATAGAAACTGAATTTCGGTTTGAATAAGGTTACGATTCTGTTGCCTTAACAGTAAATTTCAATATAGAAAATAATTTGCAATTATTAAATTTCTGTTTATGCAATTGAACATAATAAGCCTTAACCGCAAAATAGCTTAAGTGAAAAAATCAAAATTTTTCAATACAGTCTTTTTTAATTAACCTTGTTTTACCTTTTATAAGGTTTTTCCTCTGAACTCACAAGTTAGCTTTCAAGAATATGTCAGTTATTATGCTTAATGGCAACCCTATTCATTTATTGTTAGTTTTATTACAATGAGTGACAAAATAAAAGTACGTGCTAAAATTATTAAATATTTTCAACAGAATCCAAATTGTTCCTATAAAAAGTCGGCCAAAGAATCAAAGATCTGCCTTCAAATTGTCATTAGAAAGTATCAGAAGAATTTGACCATTGATAGGAAACCAGGTTCGGAGAGAAGGAAATGTCCACACGATATCTTTAAGGCCAAGAAAATAGGAAGTATACTGAAAAGAGTTAGCTATTTGGTGCGAAAAGTGAAAGCCAATGATCGTTTGAAAATATACAAAGTCCAAAAAGTTCCAGGCAGGGGTCATTTTTCACGCAATTCTCATAGCAACGAAAATTATTCTGAAGTCAAGGACCGTTAGATCTAAATGTGTGAAGAAATCTACCAGTTCCCTCGATCAAATCCGGCAATTCACCGTTGGGCTGATATGGGTTCCAGGACATAGTGGGGTCAAAGGAAACGAGCTGGCTGACAAGTGTGCGCGGAAGGGCTCAGAATCTTAGAGCGGGACGATGTTGTCGAACCTAAGTTGTCCAAGTTGTCGAACCTAATTCAAGGAGCAGCTATTCTTGAATTAAGGACTAGGTGGACACTACTGATGCCTTGCAGAATATCCCAGATCCTATGGCCCTTGCATAATCCAAGGGGAACGAATGTACTCCTTGGCTTTGGTAAAGGGACGATCAGTCTACCTATAGGAGTACTCACTCAATATCACTTTCTGAAGCAATTTAGCTATGTCCGTCCGTCTGTGTTTTTATGTAAATATGAATATAATATATTTTGATAATATTCAGTATATAAGTTTCTAGCGGTCAGAGGATGGACGCTATGGAAATTGGTGAAAATCTGTGCATTTTCAGACCTACCCCATACAAATGCCTCGTATGAGATCGGCTTAAATTGCCATAATATCAAAATTATCATATAGAATCCGATCAAATTGGGTTTATGTATGGTTATCAGTTAGTCCAAAGATAAAGCTAATAGGACAATTGATAGTCATAGTCCCCATATGAAGCTGATTCCCGATCTTCACTTAAATCTATCAAAAAACAAAGATATTGAACAGATTTTTCTGAAATTTTGTTTCTATATGTTTTTGAAAAATAAGTCAGGATCAGTCCATTTTTCGACCTAGTCCCCATATATACATATATAGCATCCGACATGAACTATTTCATATCCGTGGGGAAAAAATAAATAACAATGCCACTCAAATTTGATTTATGCTTATTTTCTATATCTAATTAGTTGGACCTAAAAGATATGGTCTCCAAATGCATGGTATAGGGTATCGTATAGCCGGTAAGACCGGCTATAATTTTCTTACTTGTTTGCTTTTTAATTATGGACCAAAACACTGCCCAAGTAGACCAATTACAATTATTCCCTATACCACTATGAGTTTGTACTGATGTTTGTATTACCAAAAATATTTGACATGGACCCATCAGAATCACTTTCTAAGTCGATTTAGAGATGTCCGTCCGTCCGCCTGTCTGTCTGTCCATATAAACCCTGTAATGAAACCACAGGTCGCAAATATCCATATATTTTGATGAAATTAAGTACATAAGCTTTTAATGCCCATGGTATGGAAAATAGTGAAAATCGGTACAGGTTCAGACTTAGCCCCAATCGTAAGATCCAGATTATCACTATACAATATCGATAAAATTTGATGCGTCTATGTATACCAGCGCTTGAAATTCGAGTGCAATTTCTAGGCAACTTTAAACTTAGCCAATTCACACACCAACACTTTTTTTTTGTTTATTATTTTTGTGAATGAAGATAACAAACTCATTAACAAACATATTAACAAATTTAATAAAACACACATAGCATATGTATAATTTTATGTATGTGTTAACTAGTAGCAACTTTAAATGCAATTTACTCAAAATAAAGGAAAAAATTTAGAAATCTGTAAATCTGTAAATCTGGTGAACAGCTAAAAACAAATACCTTTCAAATAATATAAGTTTGGACAAAATCGGGATAAAACGGTAGAACAAAACATCGGTAACAAAAAATCGCCTAGCCTATTAATATTATAGATTAAACCCATGTAGGACAATTTTTAGTCATAGTTTTCATACAAAGCTGCTTCCTGATTGTCACGTAAATCCATCAAAACACAAAAATATTGCATAAATCTTTCTCAAATTTAATTAGTATATGATTCTGAGTAAAATAAGTAACCTTATTAATTGTGATAATGATCGGTAAATTTTTTGACCTGATCCCCATAGAAAACAGAATCCGACATAAACTTTCTCAAATCAGCAGGGTACAAATTAATAACAATGCCTCTCAAACTTGGTTTATTCTTATTTTCTATATCCAATTATGAGTTCAGCAAAGTTGGATCTAAGACCATTTCTTGAAGCTTATGCTTCAGGGTGTCCTAAAGTCGGTCTAAACCGACTATAATTTTTTAATTGGTTTTTGTATGGTTTTGATTTTCTTCTTATTAAACATTTTACAAGATACGAGTACTTTTTAATTTATTTATATATATTTTTTTTTTTTTGCAGAAATCCTCGTGTACCCTGTCAATCAATGCCACAAATTGACTTAAGTGCCTGGCGTGAAAACGTACAAGGTTGTCAAATTGGCAACAATCATGTTAGAGTTGGTGAATCTGCCTTCCCATCGCCCTGCACCAGCTGTGTCTGTTCCACTGAAGGCGTAAGTTTACCAAGATAATTCCACGAAAACTCTTCTTATATAAACATTCTCTTTCTACGACAGGCCCAATGTGCTTCTCTTCGCATCACCGATTGTGGCCAATTAATCAGACAATGGCCTAAGGAGGCAATACTACGTGACGAGGTGTGTAATTCACAATGTGGCATTTACTTGAATGGCCAAAATGGTAATTTCAATGCTCAAGCACGCCAAGGACACGTACCACCATCTCGTGTTCAAAGATCAAGACCACAAAATCTATTCAAATTTCCCGATCTAACTCCCTTCATAGCATCATTGTAAATATTATATGTAACTAAATTTGGATAAGTAATATTCTTAGACAATATGAAATATCAGAATAACAACAAAATCCATTATGTCAGCCATTAGTTAAAACTATTAAAGGTATTCCAGCCAATTCTTCTAAAGATAGGCTGAAATATTTATGTGTACACACATAATTTCTGCTTAACTCAGAGTAAAAGGCAACTATTTTTAATGTAAATAATTTGCAAAAACAAAATACATATTTTTAAAATTTTCGTTTAGTTTTGAAAAAATTTATTTTCCAAAAAATAAAAAATAATATGTAAATAATTTTATATTTATTGGGCTAACTTAATATTAGCAAATATAAAATATAATATAAATATAAAACTTTAAAACTGCATGATAACTTTAATTATATATTTTTTTTTTTTGTTAAAAATATTAAAGACTTTTTACGTATGCACTTTTTATATGTCTTATCTTTACTATATGAATAAACCTTGAAAAACCTTGTAACTACACCATTTACAAATAAAGAATTACAAACAGTAAGACAGTTAAATAATTGTCCTATTTATATATAAAAAAAACAGTTATAATTCCTTTCTTGCCCACTGTAAACAATTAAATCAAAGTATTTACATCAAAAAAAAATGCCTGTCTTACGTGAAATAAACGAATACGTACGAAAATATTCCTTATAAAGAACGAAATTTTTATATAGATTTGCGAAGGAACGGTGTATAGGCTAAAAATTTTTGTAAAGTTCTTGATTTTCTAAGTTCAGGATCAAAATTTACGTAGATACAGGTACGTACTTTAAAATCAGACAAAATTAAAAAACTTTAATGATTTTGACTTAATTCAAATATTAAAACAACGATTTAAACAAGTAAGAATATTATAGGCGGTCTAGACCGACTACACAATACCCTATTACATCGTTTCGAGAGAGCGCTTGGATCCAACCTTGCTTACGCAGTGGTATTGTTATTGATTTGTGGCGTGCAGATTGGAAAAAGTTCATATCTGATATTATTTTTATATGGGGACTAGGTCAAAAAATAGACCCTATCTTGGAAGTCACTTACTTTTCTTAAAAACATATACTATACCAAATTTAAAAAAGATATCTGCAATATTTTTTATTTTTCATAGGTTTAAGTGAAGATCGCGATTCAGCTTCATATGGGGACTAGGACTGAAAATGGTACCACAGAGTTTATTTTTGAACTACTGATTAATGAGTATAATATACACGCATACATCAGATTTTATCTATATATACAGCGAGTGACAATACAATGGAAACTTTTAAAAATATATTTTTGACGACGGTCAATACCAAAAAAAGTGAATCATAAAATTAAAAACTCTTTTATTAATTTAAAAATTTGTATTTTTATTTAAAAAAGAAAAAATATTATCATAAAATAGCTTAACTTCGGAAAAAATATCAAAACTTGAAAGTATTGATTTTTGTGCTATTGACAAATCCTTGGAAACCTTTACTAGATAATAATTGAAAACGTTCTATCTATATTTGGTTTCAATATTTTATCTATATATTAATACGTGAAGGTAAATTTTTAGTTCCCTTTTTAAGCAATATGCGGGCACGGAGGAGTGTGAAAATTGGCATAGTTATACTTCATATGGAGGAGAGGCTGAGATTGATAAAATTTATGTTTAATCTGTCTTAAAAATATATTAAATTAAACAAAATAAAATATTTCTAATAATTCGTTGCACCCTGTTAATGCGAATGATTTATATTGTATATCAGACGCTCTGTGTTGAATTGTGAATTGATAACATACCTTTAGGCTCATTTAAATATTCATAAATTTTATATATATATATATATATATATATATATATATATATATATATATATAGATTAAAAAAACACTGAAAGACAAAAATTGAATGAAAAAACAAGTAAGAAAATTATAGTCGGTCTACACCGACTATACGATGCCCTATACCATGCGTTTAGAGACCCTATCTCTCAGGGCCAACTAACTGGATATAGAAAATAAGCATAAGTCAAATTTGAGTGGGATTGTTATTAAATTTTTCGGCTGCAGATGCTATACCTATATGGGGGCTAGGCCAAAAATGGACCGATCCTGACCATGTTTGGTAAAGTCTCTTGTATTTTGCAAAAATATATACAAACAAAATTTGAGAAGAATCAATGCAATATTTTTGTTTTTTGATAGATTTAAGTGAAGATCGGGAAGCAGCTCTATATGGGGCCTATGACTAAAAGTTGTCCAATAGGGATTATTTTTGGACTACTGATTAAAGGATGTAATATATACATACAAACCCAATTTGACTAAGATTTGTATGATAATTTGGATCTTATGGCAATATATGTTGATTTCATAGGGGTCATTTGTATGGGGGCTAGGTCTGAACATGGACCGATTCTCACCAATTTCAATAGCGTTCGTCCCATGGCCGATAAAAGATTAAATACCAAATTTCGTCAAAATATATTCATATTTGCGACCTGCAGTTTGATTACAAGCTTTACATGGACACACAGACGGACGGACGGACGGACGGACGGACGGACGGACGGACGGACGGACGGACGGACGGACATCGTTAAATCGAATCAGATAGTGATTCTGATTCGATCGGTATAATTAAAGATGGGTGTAGGTCAAATATTTTTGGTTGTTACAAACAGCAGCACAAAGTCATTATACCCAAACCACATAGTGGTATAGGGTATAATAATATTTCCTAGAATTTGCACTCGAATTTCGAGTGCTGGGCTATATTAGCTATTATTTTTAAATATTGCTTCATAACGCCAAGGCATGAAGTCAATTAAATTGTTGATGATAGTCGGTCCTGAAAGGGTTAACAGGTCAAGATATACATCAAAATGAAGCTAGTGGACCCAGCTTTCATCTAGTTGTTGTAAACACCAGCGTTATATAAAGCATTTTATGAGATAATGCCACTTTTTCCGGAAAAAATTTAAAAAAAAAATACAAAAAATGAAATAGGTTCATAACGGGTTAATGGATTTCGAATTTTGAAATACCCAAAAAAAAGGCCCTCAAGTATATATTGCTGAAATCCGATAAAACTAACAAAGTTATATAGAAATCAAATCAATATTTTGTCGGTCCGTAACTCCGAAAATAGGCTCGACCGAAAAAAAAATTATTTACCTAGAATCAGAATAAAAAGTTGTACAAGTGGTAAAAATTTAGAACGGATCGGGGTGTCGACCGTAAACTCAACTTAAGCCCTTTTTCGGATGCCCCTTAGTCTGTATTCGATATTTTTTAATTCAAAGTTCTATAACTTTTATACAACAAATTAAGGAATTAATTCTTCACAAACTCCCATTATTTTGCACACTTTATCGGTTCCTTTCAATATTTGCCCAGAAAGGACGTGGCTGTTTCTTGTTGTTTGGCAACGCGAAACAGCCAGATGTTGAAAGAAATAAACAATAAAGGAAAGATGAGAAAATAAAATAGATTCAAACAAAATTTTTATTTTTTTTAATTATAATGAACTGCAGCGGAAACTATTGGCAGTGATTCGTGCTTCGTTTAAAAAATAAAAATGAGTTGAAATGTATGTATTGCTAATATTGTTAAAAAAAAAAAAACTGATCAAGAGTTCCATATTGGATATTAAATCAACAAAACCAAACTTATGAAGGAGCTCACCAATTTGTTTTTACCACTGAAAAACATAAATTTGTTGCTTTTAAATTAACTGGTTAAAGCTGTTTCAGATATTTGTACTCTTTAGTTTGGGTTTCGTGGGATTCCAGAAACGTTCAAATGCCAATATTCGATTCAGTCTCAGAAAAATGTGACACAAATAGATTCAGGGCAGCAAAAGGCAAAACTTGTCATAGGAAAAAGCCAACCAAAATGTACCGAAACGGAACAAAATATAAAATGTAATGTAATGAAATTCTTAATTCAATAAATTATATCAACAACAAACCTACACCTTTTTTTTGCTTTGAAAAGGCCTGTTTTAAGTTAAACTGGCTGAGGAAAAGAAGAGTGCAAGTAAAGTTCACCGACTAAAAGTTAAAATGTAAAGTCTTAAAGCATTTATATACCATAGATACTTATAACAAATAAACTCTTCCAGGCTAATGACTAAAACGGAAGTTAAGTGAACCTGAAGATGACACTGACGATGATGACCTATCTACTGAATGCTGAATTAATACAAAAATTATTTAAAAGCGTTTGCTGACCATAAGAAAATCCTTATTTCAAATTTTTGAATGCAGATCTATGATTTTGTGTTAATTTAGTGCTCACAATCTTTTTGGATAATATTTAATAGCCAATTTTTTTTAGTTAATTTTATACAAACAAATATTAATCACTTGCTTGTGTTTTAGTGTAATTGTTTGACACTTGTCTTAGAAAATAATGGTCTCAATTAAAAGTAAATTTTTATATAGGCATCAATTGTTTTTGAAAGCTTACGTTTATTAAGGAAAACATTTTTTGGTACTTACCACAACACAATTTATAAAGTCATCTCGGGTGTTGGTTTAACATCGGGCATTTACTTGGAATTTGATTTGGTAACTTAAAACGAATTTAATTATCACTGGCAGTAACGATATATATGAAATATCTTACTGTTTTGACATAAACAAATATATTTTATAAAAGCGACTACCAAAGTAAAAAAATTATAGCCGGTCTAGACCGACTATGCGATACCCTATACCATGCTTTCAGACACCCTTCTCATAGGTCCAACTAATTAGATATAGAAAAAGCTCATATCGGATGCTATAGTTATATGGGGGCTAGGTCGAAAAAAAGAGTGATCCTGGCCATATTTGTAAAATTACTTATTTTTACAAACAAAATTTGAGACAAATCTGCAATATTTTTGTTTTATGATAGGTTGAAGTGAAAATCGGTAAGGAGCTTTATCTAAGGAGCTTTATCTAATTGTCCTATAGGGTTTATTTTTGGACTACTGATTAATGGATGTAAAAACCACACAAACCCAAATAGACCCTATATGGATCTTATGGCAATTTAAGTCAAAATCATAGGAGTCATTTGTATGTGGACTAGGTCTGAAGATGCACCAATTTTCATCAATTTAAAGATAGAAGTTTATATACCAAAGTTCAACAAAATATATTCATATTTGCAACCTGTAGTTTGATAACAAGGTTGACATGGACGGACGGACATAGCTAAATCGACTCAGAAAGTTATATGTCTAGTTCAAATATTTTTGGTGGTTACATACAAGTTACTATACTCTGACCACATAATGGTATAGGGTATTATAAAGGAATAAAAACTAATACCACAAATGACTGAGGACTTTTGCAAACACAACACACAGTGAATACATATTATTTAATCACCATACTTCACTAAATACTTATTACTACCGACCGAACCGGTGTTGTTATTATTTTTCAAATTTATTTCCACTTATTTTCCCGTATATTTTAATTAAATTCTTATTTGAATTTTAGACCACAAAAATTTTCACTTTTGCAAACGATAAAAAGTAGCGGTAAACTAACTAAATCAAACATGTTACTAAAAAAAAAGACAGAGACGACCAGTAGTAAGGTGCTGCCATATAGACAATTTATTTTGTTCAAGAACAACTCTGTTTTAGCATATTCACCAACCAATAAACTTTTGTTTTCAAGTACATGGTTTGATATTAATTAGTGTTATTTGGTAGTAGTTGTTACAATTTGCAAAACATATTTTTGTAAATTGATTCTAAAGCTCAAATTGACAATATTAAATGTTTCAAATGTCTTTGACCTGGCCACATTTACTCTTCTTAGATCACAAATAGAGTCGGGCTATAAATATAATTACTCCAAGTGCCGGCAAGGCATTTCAAAAATAGCAGAGAATTAAAAATCAAAGAAATAGAAGCCGATTTTTAAAATTTAATATAACAATTAAATTAAATGACAAAATAGAAGTCAAGAAGCAATGCACTCAAGGAGTAATTTTGTCCGCTATGAAAATTTTGAGCATATATCGTGGATGACAATACATCGGAAACTTTTTTTTGCGAAATAACTCTTTGGAGTTTTCTCTATCAAAAGATAAAAAAAATTGTTACAAAAATGAAATTTTAAAATAAATAGATAATCGAAAAAAAGTGGTTATGCCAGTTTTTTCAACCATTTAATTATTATTTTATTGCTAATTTTATTGGAAGTTTTACTAATTTTTCTCTCAATTTAAATTTCGTTTTATTTATTTCTTGTCTACTTTAATTCAACTAAAATAAAATTTTACAAATTGTGTTTGCACTTTAATATTTTTCGTTTTTTTTTTTTTACTAATTGATCTGTACAACGATTTAGGAAAAAATCGTAGATTTACTAATATTTTTCTTAAATAAAACTAAGATAAACCATTTTTTTTATATGTGTTTTATATATATTTTTTTTTAATTTATGAAAAAATTAGTAATAAGAATTAAAAAAAATTAACAATAACAATTGAAATAATGCAAAATATTGGTAAAAGATTGTAAAAAATTAGTAAAACACAAAAACAAAAATTGTGAAAATGAACTTTAGTTGAATTGAATTAGAGGCAATAAGAAAATAAAAATGAATTCAATTAAGCTAATAATTAATTTAGAACAATAAATATGAAAATATACTAAAAGGTTAGTAAATCTACAGAAACTTTTATTTAAGTTGTCATAGAAAAATATTTTCCTTGTTTTATTAATTTTGTCCCTTCTTTTAAATGATTTAGAATTAGATTTAGAATTTAAATCATTTAAAAGAACGGACTAAATTAAAAAACAAGGAAAATATTTTTCTTTAACAACTTAAAAAAATTCTTAAACAACGAAAAAATAATGCTACAACCAGGAGTGTGGAGTCGGAGTCGCGACGTTTTTACCGGTGTCGGAGTCGTGAAGCTTTGAACCGGTATTGTACGTACATACATGAAAAATTCATAGAGAATGTAGATAAACTTTTGAAATGAACATGCCAATCAGGCATGTGATGAAAATCGTTTCGTTTTAAAATTAAATCGAAAACTAAAAACGTGTTGTTCGATTTTAGTTGTGATGGAAATCGTACGATTTCATATTTCATTTCCATTGACAATTCAACTGGCAGCAACCCTTAGATTTTTCGCCGAAGGAAGCTTCCAACTTTCAGTGGCTCATGATGCTGTTGTGGGAATGCACAGAACCACTTTTTCAAAGACATTAACTAAAATGTTAATCTCCTTGGAAGAAACTTTTTGCCGAAAATGGATTAAACTCCAAACCGACCCACAAGAAACTTTTATAAAATTTAACAATGGTTAACAATAATGAATAGGACCAAACAGATGAAACCGATAGGGATCAAGCTGATTTTAATATTTTGCTAAATAACGAAGCATGCAGAAACCAAGATAATATTGCTGAAGCCCTTTAAAATAATTTGAGATTTAAATTTATTTATTTATTCGTTTTATATTTTTAATTAATTTTTTTATATATTATAAAATATAATCAAATTTTAAAATTTGTACACATCAAGTTGTTCTTTTCTATGATTTTTGCTTTATCTAGGTTACAACCTTCGATGCCATCCACAGCACCATATAGACCACACAATTTAGCAATAGATTCCTCTCTGCTTAATATTTACATTTGATTGTATGGTCCACCTCCAGTAGCACGGGCCTCTCGTTTATTAAGGGAATATTTTTTTTTCGTTGATGACTGTTTTGAGAAACTTAAAATAAGGATGTACATTTTTCCATCCACTTGAACTCTTTGATGGCCCACCAACACTGTTTAGGGTATCTGCAAAATCCGCCACAATTTTTTAATTTCAACCCTAGCACCTTTGGCAAACCCTTTGGCTAATTGTGGGTGATTTTCCATGAAATTGACCGTCTCCTCTTGTTGTACATTGATATGTTTACCCCTTAAAAATGATAATAAATAAGTGTAAGTATTTAATTTTATATTTTTTATTAAAAAATACTTACATTTTTCCTCAAAGAATGGAAAACTCTGAATAAAACTTTTTATACCGTCAGGCAAAGAGTACTCTATTACGAAACGTAAAAAACGTTCAAATTTCGTTTTGCATCACATTCTTTTTTTTCAAATATTTCCTTAGAACAAAATGAGAAATGAAATCGAAATACGTTTTGTACAAAAATGCTATAAGCACGAAAATGGCGCATCACAACTCTTTCCAACGTTTTCCATCACATACCTGAATGTTTTTGCTTTATTTAAAGTAAAAACATTTGAACTTGATTAATTTCTAACTCAATTCTTAAAATGATAAACATCGAAAATAATATTTGTTATTTTTACATATATGTAAAAAATGTAACGTCGAAGTAGGCGACGTAATATTTTTTTTAAAGAGAGTAAGGGCCATTATTACAACTTACCTTTAAAGTAAATGTTAGTTAAAGGTAACTTTAGCTAAAGTGAGCAAGAAAGTTACCTTTAACTTTTTTCGTTATTACAAATTCCAAGTAAAATAAAATTAATATTTTTGATATTGTGGCAACACCAAAGGAAACACCGATTACTTTTAACCAAATGAATTGCTTTATAAAATACGTAGTGACAACGTTCCTTTATTTGTTCGCAAGAAACAATAGAATAAAAACTAAAAACCTTTATTATAAGTTGCATAATTGTTATAAATGTGTAATAAAACTTTTTAAAAAATATACAATCATATATTTAAGTATATGGAAATAAATTTATTTACGAAACTAAATTGGTGTGAAATTCTTCTTCATATATCAGAAAATGTGGCAACATTAAATACATAAACCTCACGTTAAAAGTTAAAGGCAACAACATCTTCCCTTTAGCTTATCGGTCGCTTTTAGCTTAAAGTATAGTTGTAATAACGAAAATAATCTGCCCGATAACATCCTAACTTTAGCTATTGGCAAGTTGTTATAATGGCCCTAAGTCTATTAAAGTACTTTAATTAAATAATGTAAAAGTGTGTCAAAGATTTAACATTTAAAGTTTTTTATTTGAAGTTATGTTATTTTAAGTTTCAGATATAAAAAAAATTAATAAAAATAAATAAAATATTTCAAAAATTAAATATACTGATTCACTTGCATCAATATGTCCATATACATTTAGCATCCGGGTCGGAGTTGAAATTATTTTTTGATGACTCCACTGGCCACAAAAACATTAACAAGGACAGTGGTATTTCTTGTCCCTAATCTTGAGTTTTCAGTAAATAATCGAGATGGCATTTTGTTTATTTTTTATCCAAATACAAAAAATAAAATTTCAAAAGTTAACTTTGTAATTTTAATGACTATATTATATAATCTACATAAAACATTAGGATTATGTAAGATCATTTTTTTTTTGTTAAAATACTTAACAAAAATTTTGCTAAATTAAAATTTTTAAGGATGATCGAAATAGAATGTGAAAAGGTCTTAGTTACACTAAGTTATCGGTATAATAAAAGGGAATCCACGTCAAGTATTTTGGCTAGTTACAAACATCAGCAAAATATCGTTATAACCTGACCGCAGTTATAATTATGTAAATTAAAGTTTTAGTCCTTTGGAATTAAAAACACATTTCATTGTTTATTTATACTGTGCTAGAATTGGTTTAATTTTTTTTTTTCTTTTTAATTAAACCATCTACATTTTATTTGTATCTGAAATACATATTTTTTATAATCAACTTCATAAACTGTTTTATTCATTTATAGGTTTATTTTTTTTTTTTTTTTTTTTCAAATAACATTAAAGTTAAGAAAAATTATCATATTATTTTAGTGTTACAATTATAATTTTATATACATTTTTTTTTTTTAATTTTAAACGAATTTGCAATTGATTGAAACGCACACACATACAAAGACAATTAAATGTATCAAAATTTGTAAACAGATTTTAGTTATTAAAAACTAAAAATTTTATAATTAAACTATTAAAAGCAGATTACTCAATAGTCCGATAAAAATGTAAACCATTTTAAAAAATAGTTCGCCAAAAGCTCCATTAATTATAGAAAATTGAGTAATTGACCTTAAAGAAGGAAAAACTATAACTAGTTTAAGAAATAAAAGGAATTAAACTAATTTTATTTAATGGATATAAAATAAAATTAAATAAAAAAACTTTTAATTAAATTCGAAGTTTGTATTTTTGTTTTCTTTACAACAAGTAAAATCTATAGAAGTAAATATAGATATATAAATAAGATGTCATCATCTTTTCAATATATATACAGATCGATTTACAATTAGTATTTAAATATGTATGTATGTAGTAGTAGTTAATTGCTAACGAATATATTGTATTTGCCTTGTTTTTGGATTTAAATTTTGTTGGATTTTTCTAAAATTATTTTATTCGTATAATTTTCAAGCTACTTAAGTAAATTTCAATATTTATTTTTTTTGTTGTAATAATCTAAAATCAATATTAGAAGTTGGTACCCGTGTTATTTCCATTTTAGTTGTTGTTAAATTTAAATATTTTTTTTTTAGACTAAATCGAAAAAACGTCAACTAGCATGTCTTAAATATTTATTTTTTTTTTTTAAATTTTAGATAATTGTTGTTTGATTAAAAAATCTATTATTATTAAAGTTTTACAAATTGACTTGTTCCATTAAATTTGTTTTTTATAATATATATATATATATATTATAATATATATATATATATATATTAAAATTAAAGTTGATTAAATTAAGTAATTTCATATTAAACATAACTTTTTTTGGTTTTTCTTTAACTTATTTAGGAGAATTGAACTATGTTTAATTATTTTAACATGACTGACTACATATTTGCAACTAAGTTAATGTTATTATATTATTTTATTCTTCTTAATAATTGATACTTAAATTTAACATATAACATTAGGAATAATAATTAAGTTATTAAAACTATTTAATGGTATGTTTTTTTAATTTCGATTATTTAAGTTTTCAATAAACATCTAAAAAAAACTGAAAAATTTATGTTTACACTTTTTATCCCATATATTTTTTTTTATTTAAAGGTGCGATTTTTAATAAGTTTTCTTCATAAGGAAAATTAAAATTTAAAAGTATTTAACCTTAAATTTAATGATTTTTTTCGAAGTCTTTTAAAATACTATTAACAAAATTATAGTGCGTTTACATCTAAGCAAAATCTAGTATATACGAGATTTCGAGCGAAATCTAGCTCATTTTTACTAGATTTCCCATACAAAACAAAACATAGCTCGTTACTAGATTTTAGCAAAATCTCACAAAATCTTGTCAAACTTGGGTACTACCAAATTATACTTCTGTTTTTTTTTTTAATATTGTAGTAGAAAATTACAACGCAGTGACTGAAAAATTGACATTTAAAAACAAAAGCAAACAAATGGAATAAAATATTAATTATCAACAAAAAAAAAAAAAAAAAACATGACGAATCTATAATAAAATATTTAGTAATTAAAAAGTTATAACTTTTTATACTGACATGTGCCCATTCCAATTTGCTAAATAATAATTTTTTTTTGTTGTTCAAACAAATGCTGATATTTTTTTTTCGCAAAATTTCTATTTCATTTTGTGCTTTTTCTTTTCTGATGCATAATATAATTATAAAATCTGTTCCTTTTTAGAATTTTCCATATATCCAATTTCCTATTTTATTTTTGATATTTCTAGTTCATATGCTAGCTACACACGAGGCAACCGGTTGAAGCAATGGTTGTAGCAACAATGATACACACGTAGCAACGGTTGCCTCAATTAGTCAGAAATATCAAAAAGTTTTGATATTTTTCGTTGGTTGAGGCAACCGTTGCTACGTGTATATCATTGTTGCTACAACCATTGCTTCAACCGGTTGCCTCGTGTGTAGGCAGCAATATGATTTATTTTAATCAGCTCTTTATTGTTGTGGAAACAAAATCTCACAAAATGTCAAAAAGTTAGATGTAAACGGTATAGATTTTGAAATAGATTTCAACTAAAATCTACTGGATTTTCCTCAGATGTAAACGTACTAGACGAAAACTTTTAACACTAATATGCAGCAATAGCTGTCTAGATGCCTTATCTTGGTTTAAAAGGAACAATCATAAAGGCCAGTATACACGGTAAAAATGCTTGACGTCAAATTCTTAAGGGCACTATACACTTGTCAAATTCACCATCAAGCATTATAATTGAATTAGTGAGAATTTATTTGTATGTGTGACACCGACGATGCTTGATGGAAAATCAAAATATTTTGATTTTGCCAGTGACACACATACAAACAAATATTCGCTAATACCACCATATAGTGCCCTTTACACGATACTGCATATCATTCATTTGGTATTGGATTTTGTGCTGTAAACACCATGTCTTCTATCAATTCTAACACGTTTTTATTTTCTTCCGACATTTTTACATCCATTCGCTTCGAAGCCACTTCAAAATTGAGACCATGCAGAACGATCAACGATATACACCCATCAAAATCACACGTCAAGCGAGCAAAAAAATTTTGATTTTGCTTCAGTCATCATCGGTGTGACACATACAAACACATTTTCACTAATACCATTAAAATGCTTGTCGTTCCCGTGTATATCCCGCTTCAAACACGTTTCTGCTCTTAACTTTTTTCGCAACCATTATTCGTTTTTTAATTTTTTTTTATCAAGTTATCTTTGATAAATATGTCAGTCATTATCTATAATATTAATAGGCTAGGCGATTTCATGTGACCGATGTTTTGTACTACCGTTTTATCCCGATTTTGACCAAACGTATATTATTTGAAAGGTATTTCTTTTAAGCCGATTTGCAGATTTACAGATTTTTAATTTTTTCCTTTATTTTGAGTAAATTGCATTTAAAGTTGCTACTAACGCATACTTAAAATTATACAATGCTATGTGTGTGTTTATTAAATTTGTTATTGTGTTTGTAATAAAAATGAGTTTGTTTTTTTGTGTTATTTGTGAATTATCTATAATTAATTAGCATACCTTTAGGGTCTTTATTTAATGAAAAAATAAAATTTCCTAGAATTTGCACTCGAATTTCGAGGGCTGGAATCTGCTAGTATTTAATAACCTTGTTCGTTTGTTGTTGGTTTGATTAAAATGAGTGGCGTCGTGCTAAAATTATTAAATATTTTCAGTAAAATGCAACTTGGACATAAGAATCAAAGGTCTGTCATCAAACTATTATTTGAAACTATCAGGAGAATTTGACCATTGCTAGGAAACATGGTTCGGTGGTTCAGGAAGAAATAAAAGTTCACATTATGGCCAATAAAATAGACAGCATATTGAAAAGAGCTCCCAACATATCCGATAGAAAAGCTGCCCGGTTAGCTCAGTGATCGGACTATTTTGTGCGAAAAGTTAAAGCCAATGAGGGTTGGAAAACACACAAAGTCCAAAAAGTTCCAGACAGAAACGCTGTAAAAAATTTCGAGGCCAATAACAGAGCAGGGAAATTTATATCATGCTTCATAAAAAAATACTCCTTCTGGATAACGGACAACGAAATGTATGTACTGACAGATTCTTCGCAGTTTCCGAAAAAATGTTGCAGATAGCTTTAGGAGGTGAAATTACCAAAAAAAAAAGTTCCCGCCATGGCAAACAATATGCAGTTTCAGCAATACAAGCAATCCATTTGTTACAACGGGCTCTATAATTACCGAAATCTATATTAATTAGTGTTTGTAAAGAAGACTGCTGCCTTTCATAAGCCAACGCAACGTCTCCACGTATTTTTGGCCTCGATTTGACATCCTGTCACTACGGTAATAAAGCTCCTGATTCGTTCAAGAACAATAACGTGGCTTTTGTACCAAGGGAAGCAAATCCTCCAAACTGTCAGGAGTTGAAAAGCATAAAAATGGTGTTTGGAAGATTTTAAACGGTGATGGATTACCTGCGACAGTACAGTACATACATAAGTACTGATTAAAACTAAAAAAATTCTTTTTTTATAAGAAATAATTTCAATCAAATGAAATAAAAAAACAAAACTCTACGTTCAATCGTTCCTTAAAAGTGAATAACTGAGGTGTACTATTTTGCATAAAATGATACACTGATATTTAGCTAAAATTGTATCTTAATATTCTTAATCGTCTATGATTAGAGATTTTTTTTAATGAATGTGAGCCTGCTGAGTGTTACTTAGTGTGGTGGCTGCTGTATGGAGAAACAAATTTATAAGTGCATGTAACTCCGCCAATAATAAAAAAATAAAATAATCGCATAACTGAAAGGAAAGACAAAATTACGTTTTATTAATTTGGAAAAAAATACAAATTAAAAATTATGTCAAGTTATACACAATTTATCACCACAATGATAAGGACTATGTTGTCATGGGAGCATGTGTTGACTAGAGAAAGCTTATGACCTAGTCGATAAACACATTTTGAGGAATCAGTTATATCAAATCGAGCTCAATTCGTACGTTATTCAGTGGATTCACATCATGCTACAGAACAGAATTGTAATTTCAGGATCTCAATCAACATCTGTATCGAACTTTGTCCTATATTTTTCAACATTTGTACTGCGAAACTGGACGAATTAGCTGATGACAATTGTATACTCTTCCCTTACCACCAACATGTTAAGCCCTTAACACATTCACTGCGAGTTGCAAGTGCGAGAAAAAACGAGAATGAGACAGTATGATTTTTTCTAATGTGGAGGCGATATCGAGAGTAAAGCTTTTTTGTGTGGCGTTGCCAACTTAGGTTGTAAAAACACTCGCTAGGGAAATAGAATTGATTCTATTTTCTGTGCGAGGAAAATTCGATGACAGGAGAATTAGCTGTACTTATGAACATATGACAGGAGAATCAGTGTGTATTTATTGTATTGTGCATTGTGACTTGCGATATGATAAGTTGTTTTGCTTGTAGATTTGTAAAATTGTAAAAAGCAATTTGATGATTTTGTAAAAGCACAATAGCAAAATTCTCGCATGCAAAAAGCTTATTTTTAATCGCACTCGCAACTCGTAGTGAATGTATTTAGCTTTACTCCAGGAGAAAATCAATGCCTTTCTAATATTTACAAAGAAGCTAGTCATGAAAATCAACACCGAGAAGGCGAATATCATTAATAGTAAAAAAATCATAAAGCCCATTAAATACCAGCATAAACAGGACAAATATTTTTCAATCATATACTCATATACGATCAAATATTTGGGAAGGATCATTGTTATAAATTATTCTCCTGCAGCCACTGATTATAATTAGGGTTTACGTTTTGAATTCGCCACTGCCAGCGAACTGACGAAGTATACACTTTTCAACTAGCCATTACGCAGATCCGGATTTCAACCCTAAAACATGTTACGTCAAGATTTAAAAAAAAAATGGAGAAATGTGATGAATATTTATTTTGGCTATGCCGAACTTAAATATTAGTTAAAAACATTGGTGGACCAAAATTACTCCACGAAAAATGTATAAATAATTGTTTCTTAGTAAACTCTATATAACTATATATTTGAGTCCAATTCAGCATAAAAACTCAATATTAAATACGTTAGGGTCCTCAATTACGGATAGCTTTATGTTATCAATTGGTTTTTAAAGGATGGTAACGGCTCATTTGATTGCTATTTTGCAATATTGGTATAAAATATATTCACGTTTAGATTGTGCTAAAGGAAGAACATCAATAAAAACTTATATGGAGCTATTTTGGACACTAACGAAAAGTATAACAACAACAACAACAAATTGTTTGCTGTTGTATATTCTCTAAATTGATATCTAACACTTTAGACTGATTGGCAAAGGAATACGCAATGCATGTTCTATCTGACCATGGCATTTAGCCAGAAACTAAAAAAAATATTTTAGAGATAAAAATAATAAGGATAAACATCTATAGAAAATGGGATCTTTTATATTCTTGACGGCATCAAAATATATTCGTCGCAAAAATTTTGAGGTGCAAATAAATTTTGGAGTGCAACAATTTTAAGGTAAACAAATATTTTGAGGAGACAAACAGTTTTGTATGTAAATTGGCAGATATTGAATATTTCCAAAATACCACCTTTCTCACTCTATGTGGAAGGAAAAAATTCCAGAGATACTAAAAAAAATCTTCATTGCTTCCAAAGAATGGATTTGGTTTTAAACAAATTCAAATGATGGCAATATAAAGATATTGTGAAAATAATCCGTTTTTTAATTTTCAGAATTTCAAATAGTAAAGGAGATTATCCAAATCCACGCATTTTGGCAAAGTCTCAAGTTCATTAGTGGGATAGACTTTTTTTGTTTTTTGAAAATGGTGCGAATATGAGTATATTTTGTGTAGTCACTTATATGTTCTAAAATCATCTACCAAGCAACATTGGAAAAATATATTCTGTTAACATGATATATTAAGCTGAATATCAAAAGCAAATATTTTCAGAGACTATGACTAAACATGGTCCTACAAAGTTTATTTTTGGACTGATAATATATCAAATATGAATAAGTTTACATGGACAAACAGATAGACAGACGGATAGACATTGTTAAATCCACTAATAAAACGAATCTAAATCGAATAATTGATATTAATTAAGTTAGATAATATGACTATGCAATACCCTATACCATGCGCTTCGAGAGAAGTCTTAGATCCAACGCTTCGAGAGAAGTCTTAGATCCAACTGAGGCAATAACTGGATGTAGAAAATAGTAACATGAATAATATGAAAAAGTTAATTTCTAATGTTATTTTTATATTGGGATAATGACCATATTTAGTGTAGTTGCTTATTTAAGTGAAGATGGGGATTCAGCTTTATAAAGGGACTATGACTAAAAATTATCCTACAGGGTTTATTTTTTAACTACATATTTATGTGTATAATAGACATACATAAACGTAATTTGACCGCTATCTACATCATAATCTTGATCTTACGACCATTTTTGCACCGATTTCTACCGCTTTGAATAGCGTTCATCCTATGGCCGATAAAAGCTGATATAATAAATGTCATTTGTGGCCTGTAGTTTGAATACAAGGTTTAGATGGACACACAGATGGATGGACGGACAGACGGACAAACATCAGCACAAACTAATTATACCCTCACCATATAGTGATTTATTGGGTAGGCAAAGAAAAATATGTGTTGAAAATAAAACGTTTAAATTGACAAAAAAAATCCAAGAAAATTATCCTTAAAATATCTATTCAAATGAAGTGATTCATCATAACATGCTAAGGTTTAGTTTAAATGTACTTCACAGGATCCATACAAAGTAGCTTGCGTCCTATGACAAGCCCATGGTAAATTCATTGCTGATAATCCAACTTTTCACCACATTCGGCTGCCAGGAATAGCCTACATTTCACTTCTTTGGGTGATCTTCTTCTGGGTTAAATATGATGTGTTTATTAATAGATGCTTAGAATATCACAATAGGATACTACGATAAATTTAAATTGACATTTTGAGAAGTTGTTTGAAAGAACTGCTTAAGAGACAAAAAAATATTCATATGCTGTTACTTTGGAATGCAAAAATAAATCTTTTAGAATGATTTCACTTTTTTGTTCTTGTTAATCACTTTATTAACTATTATACTAATATCTCTATTATACTAATGTCTCTGTCACTGTTAGATAAAAATTTTGAGTTGTATTCTATAAATTGTAGTTTTTTTGCCAAAAAAATGTTTGTTCAAAAATTGATCCGTTTTGGTCTACATTTTCTCATATATATATATATAATTGGGTTCGTGGGCAACTTTGTTTCTTATCGGACGTTATAAAGTATTAACTTTGAATTATGTTATTAATTAGGTTTTCAAATTTTTAAGCTCAGCACTTACAAAACTTCCTCAATTATGCCAACGTAATTGGAGAAATCTCTAGGAACTAAAGATTAGACTTGTAAAAAAAATCATTAAATTTCCAATGGTTAAACAACAAATAAACTTAAATGATTTACCAATTCAAATTTACACTTACGCTTAATTAACTACTAGCCCATATTTCTGTTTAATTTTAATTATCCATCTCCTTAACTACTTAATTAAAATATTTAGTACTTTACTTATCACAAGTGGTTGTTTGTGGTATAGTTGTTATCGATGGACTCGTTGTTGGCGATATTAGCGCAACATTGTTGCTATTACAGAGGGAGTGGTTGGTGGTGCCATTCGTTGCCGAGTGGCGACGTGATAATACATTATTTGGCAAATAATTGAAATGACCATTTGGTACAGCATAAGCCGAGCAACCAACATTAGGGCTGGCCGGAACATGATGTAGGGCAGAATCGAGATTTCCTAACTTACCAACAATTTTTGGTATTTTATCACTCTCCGAGAGAGTGGAATTATTTGATAAATTTAATGATCCACCGCCAGCGCTTAAACCATGATGATGCTGATGCTGTTGTTGGTGGTGGTGGTGATGATTTTGATGATGATGATGAGAATTATGATGCTGGTGGTGTTGGTGGTGGTGGTGATTTTGGTGATGTTCATAATTTGAGGCCGTTGTTGCACTATGTTGATGACCAGCCGCAGTGCCACAGTTGGACATTGTTGGGGTACTTTTACTATAGGATTTACTACTGCCATTTGTAGGCGTGATTTCATCATTAGCTCCCTTAAGCGATGACGTTTTCCTTACACGCATACACTCACAATTTCTACATGTAGACGCCGTAGAAGACGTGGAGGTATTACGAGGTTTATGTGGTTTCTCTTTAAGACTATCTAAATTTGTTGCTATCATTTTGGCTTGTGATTCGGTTAAAGAACCTTTTTTTAGGGGCGAGCTGGGTGAGCTGTCATCTTCACCGGTGGGTGGTGGTGTCGACAATCTACTGGATTCAGTAGAATAGCATGGCGATTTGATCGAATGCTGTTCTAACAATTCTGTTTCAGAATCATCGTCATCGGCTTCGATGCCAGTTTCATATTCATCTTGATGATTTTTTGCAGTTAAATTACTGTCAGTTTCAATTGCCATTTGATTGCTGAGATCATGATCTGCTGTACTAATTCCACTGTTATTGTGCGAGATTTTCGAGTTCCTCGTTTTGACAATGCCATTGTTCTTTCTTGCTTTAGTCTGAACTCCTTCGGCCAGTGATATCCAATGCTGACGATTATCACGTACGCCCTCAACTAAGGGATCTAATTTATTGGACAGTTCAGAAAAGGCCTAGAAAAAGAGAATGACATTTGATATAAAAAACTATAAAATCTAAATTAAAGCTATTAAGCATCCTTAACATACCTCATATATTGGCAAGCAAATAGAATCAATGAAGCCCACTTGCATCAATGGCAACTCATCTTCCTTTTCTCGATTCATTATGTCCTAGAAATATTAAGAAAATACCACAATATTATCTGCTATAATTTCCCTTTATAGTCATCTCTACTTACTATGGGGGTTATGTTCAATTCCTCTTTTTCCATATCGCCCTGTTCAAAGAATTCTGAACTTACTAAATCGGCTACACGTTTTTCAATATCCCAAGGTTTTGTTATGGCCGACAGATCACAAACAGTCATACTCATAGCACGTAACAAAGCACGAGGTTCTTCGTCAATCCAATAGCTCATGGGTTGTTCTTGAACGCATTGTAAAAAGTTACCACGTTTTCTGAAAATATGAAGAATTTTATTGAAACTATTTCAAGATTTATTTTTTTTAATTTGTTATTCAAGCGTAATACTCATAACTTGTAATACTCAAAATTTTAAGTTCAAGCCCAATTGAATATGAAGAACATTCTCTTTACCTCAAAGATTAAACTCTTACAAGACTCGAATGTAAGTTCATTAACTCGAATGAATCAAATGTATCAAAGACAAAAATTTCCAAAAGTAAAATGTTCCAAAGCACAATGGCACTAATTCTAAATGATTCTTTTTAAAGGAACAAACTAATATAGGTCCCATAAATTAATGGTTTTGGCACTTTAAAAAGGCTTTGAATCACCAATTCCGAAACAACTTACCAAATTTTGTCAGTAAAATATGTAACAAAGTACCGTTAACTGAAAGTACTTAAGTAATAATATTTAGGCCTACCTATTATTATTACCTCACATCGAGAGCTTTTGGCTCATTTGTGGACTGGACTCCCCCCCCCAATATGATGAAGGTCTTACAAGCGCTTAAGTTGCCGGTCAAAAATTATGAGAATTATTTGTACTTTCAATTAAATGTACTTTTTCATGAGAAGGTATTTTTTCAATGTACTTTTTTAAGAAAAGACACTTGTTTAAGAAAAAGTAGTTTTCAAGAAAAGGTACTTTTTTAAGAAAAGATCCTTTTTTGAACTTTGTAATTTTTTAAGAAAAGTTACTTTTTTTCAAGAAAATGTACTTTTTCAAAAATTTGACTTTTCAATATAAGGTGTTTTTAAAGACTGTACTTATTAAGAAAAGACACTTTTTTTAAAATATATATATTTTTTTTAAGAAAAAGTACTTTATTTACAAAGGTATTTTTGAAAAAAATTAAGTTTTTTAAGAAAAGGTGCTTTTGTAAGAAAATGTTGTTTCAAGAAAATATACTTTTATAAGAAAAAGTACTTTTTTTAGAAATAGTATTTTTCAAGAAAAGGTACTTTTTTAGAAAAAGTACTTATTGAAAAAACTAAATTTTTTGAGAGAAGCTACTTTTTAAGAAAGGGTAATTTTTGAGAAAGGTACTTTTCTATGAAAATGTCCTTTTTTTAGGAAAAGTAGTTTTTAAGAAAATGTACTTTTTTAAGAAAACGTTTTTTTTTTAAGAAAGGCTAATTTTTAGACAAAATGTACTATATTAAGAAAAGGTACATTTTGAAATAAATGTACTTTTTTAAGAAAACTTACTATTTCAGAAAATTTACTTTTTTAAGAAAAGGTACTTTTCTGAAAAATTTATTTTTTCAGAAAATTTACTTGTATAAGAAAAATCACTTTTTAAAATGAGGTGCTTTTTTAAGATTGTACTTGTTATAAAGAGACACTTTTTAAGAGAATGTATTTTTTTAAAGAAAAGTTACTTTTATAAAAAAGGTGAATTTTTAAGAAAATTTACTTCTTTAAAAAGGGTACTTTTTAATGCAAAGACACTTTAAAAAAGACAATGTATTTTTTTTAAGAAAAGGTACTTTTTTTATAAAAGTTAATTTTCTTGAAAAGAATCTTTTCTTAAAAATTAAAAATCATTTTAATTACATTTTATAAGAAAAGGTACTTTTTTTTTAGAAAAATTATTTTTTAAGAAAATGTACTTTTTTAGAAAAAGTACTTTTTTAGGAAAATGTACTTTTGAAGAAAGAATACTTTATAAGAAAACTTTTTTTTAGAAAAAGTGCTTTAGTAAAGGTGCTTTTGAAAAAGATATTTTTTTTTTTTGAAAGAATACTTTTTAAGAAAATGAACCTTTTTGAGAAAATGTACTTTTCTATAAAAATGTACTTTTTTAAATTACTTTTTAACTCTTTGAGCGACACTGGTTTGACAATTGTACCACATAATTTCAACGTTTTGCGCAGTGGTGGTACATATTTTAAACCACAAAACAATTAGCTGTATTACAACAGTCGCAAAGGTTTAAAATACAAAATGCAAATATACTGACACTATTCCGTTATGTTTCGTGGAATTTTATATTGTGTGTGCATTGAAATTCAATATTGTGCCCAAGTTCAGTCAACTTTTACGTGAAGAGTGAAAAATATTAAATTATATAAATATTATTGATACATTTGATTTAATTGGTGCAAAGTATTGTTTTGGTAAGTATCTTATTGTGTTTGAATTATTTATAATAGGTGATAATTGTCAGAAGTGATTTTTGTGGTGGTACTTATTTTAGACCACCAGGAGCTTACGTTTTTTTTTGCATTTTCATGGCAAATAAACTTTATTTCGTATAGAGAAAATATGAGCCGACAGAATTTAACTCAGGACGATATAATTGGAGTGCTGGATGAAATCGAGTAGATGCATTTGGATTGTGTGGAAATACCGTCAGATCTTGAGTCTATTCAAGACGACTTGGAAGATAATCCAGATTCACCCAATAATATCTACATAGGATTTGATTCCGATGACGACATTCCACTGTCACATATTTGAACCGCAGCAACGGAATACGAAACTTCTACAGATGATGAAATAAATCCCCCCAAGTGGGCGAAAATAGAAAAACCTTCGGACTTTTTAAGTGAACACGGTTTGACTCCGTATGTTCAGGAGGTTTCAGCAAAAACTCCATATAACATCTTTAAATTATTGTTTACGGACGACCTTATGATCACTTGGTCTTCCAAACGAATTTATATTGTCAACAACGAAGCATTGCAAATGGAAATAAATATATCACAACAAATGTCAACGAAATGCGTTCATTTTTGGCAATTAATTTGCTGATGGGGATAAAAAAATACCCAAGTTATAAGGATTACTGGTCAAGTAATATGCTTTTGCAAGATAGCTATATAATTCGTATTATGAGTTTAAAACGTTTTGAATTTCTTTTGTCCAATTTTCATATTAGCGACAACTCCGTAATACCACCGAGAGCTAGTAGCTCCCATGACAAACTTTATAAAGTGCGTCCTGTTTTGAATTCACTAGCAGAAACTTTTACAAAATGTTTGCATCCTTCTATGGAGATAGCCGTAGATGAGTCGATGATTAAATTCAAAGGACGCAGTTCTTGCCTAAAAAACCCATAAAAAGAGACTATAAAGTTTGGGTTTTAGCCGACAAAAATGGTTATTGCTATAAATTTGACATATATACTGGCAAAACAGATGGCGGAGTCAAAAATCTGACTGCGGATCTTGTCGGTAAAAATCATATGTGCTATTTTGACAACTTTTTTACAAGTATACCACTAATGTTGGACTTGAAAGCAAAGCAAATATATACCTGTGGCACAGTTAATACGCGTAGGAAGTTTTTGCCCAACTTTAAGCCAGATAAGGCACTGAAACGTGGTGAGTATGATTGGTACACCACAGAAAATTTATCAGCTATCAAATGGAAAGGTAAAAGATGTGCTCATATAATTTCAAATCATCATGACCCAGAACAAACGGTTGTATTGCAAAGGAGATATAAAACAGGAGATTTGAAAAATATTCCGGCACCCGAAATGGTGCAGGATTATAATAAAAAACATGAATTTTGTGGATAGATTTGATCAATTATTGGCAAGTTATAAATGTGACCGAAAGAGTAAAAAGTGGTGGCACCGCATTTTCTTTTATATCTTGGACGTTTGTATTGTCAATGCATATGTTTTATACAAGCTGGCAGATCAGCCACCACTCAATCATAAGAACTTTCGCTTAGGAATTATTGAGGGCCTGCTAGCGAAAACCATTGTTGAAAGCAATATTAAACGGCAGAGCAGTTCTTTCACAGCAATAGCTGTCATCGCGATAAAAAAAAATCGAAACCTTATATATCAGAGCAAATAAGAATAACTCACGCTGGACATCAGCCCCAACGTAGCACAAGGAGACGGTGTGCTTTATGCAGCACCTCAAAAAAACAGATAAGAACAGACTGGATCTGCGGAACATGTAATGTACCACTTTGTTTGGCAAACAATAAAACATGTTTCCAAGATTACCACAAAGTAGGTAGAAGTGGCGGTGGTCTATAAACTGTACCACCTATATTTACTGTTTTATTTTGTAATTATTTATGAAGAAAATTTTTTTTTATGTTTTTCTTAAGTTTGGAAGTGTTTTGAATGAATTACAAATATAAAAAACAAAAAATTATTTTCTGTGCCACTCTAGGGGGTAAAAAATTTGTGAAAATATTGTCGCTCAAAGAGTTAAAGAAAAGGTATTTTTTTCAAGAAAATTACTTTCTTAAGAAAACGTAAATTTTTACGAAAGGGAAATTTTTTTGACAAAATGTACTATATTAACAGAAGGTACTTTTTGAAGTACATAAACTTTTTTAAGAAAACTTATTATTTAAGAAAATATACTTTTTAAGAAAGCATACTTTTTTACTTTTTAAGGTATTTTAAGAAAAGCCTCTTTTTAAAGAAAATGTACGTTTTTTAAGAAAATATATTTTTTTTTTTATCAAAATGTACTTTTAAAGAAAACGTATTTTTTTAAGAAAAGGCACCTTTTTAGAAATATTACCTTATTTTTTAAACAAAGGGTACTTCTAAAAGAAAAGGTACTTTTAATTTAATATAATATAAGGTGTTTTTTTAAGACTGTACTTATTAAGCAAAGACTCTTTTTTTAAATATATATATTTTTAATGAAGTTTTATTAAAAAAATATATATATTTTTTTTAATAAAAAGTACTTTTTTTACAAATGCTATTTTTGAAAAAAGATAAGGGGACTAAGGAAAGCGCTCGGTAAAAGTGGGAAAATGCATGCTAAATTATGGGAAAATGCCTGTTAAGTCTATAGGAAATGCATGGTATATGGTAAAAAGATTTTTTTTTTATATGCAGCTTTGAAAATCATTTTTATTAATTCAGCATGCAATTTCCTTACATTTAGCATGCAATTTCCCTACATTTAGCATGCAAATTTTTCTAATTTTGAACAGAAAAATTCCCATTTTTAGCATGCATTTTCCCATAAATTTGCCCAAATTTAGCAAACATTTTGCCATTTTTGACATGCATTTTTACCATTTGGCATGCATTTCCTATAAACTTAACAGGCATTTTCCCATAATGCATTTTCCCACTTTTACCGAGCGCTTCCCTTAGTCCCCTTTAGAATTAATGCATCTGGTTATGTAAAAACAAAGAATGAGAGAAAAAAACTAAAAAAAAATAATTTTTCATAACCTTATTTAATTTCATTTTTTTGATACTGATTCCGAAATTGATATAAAATTTATTTAGAACCAATGTAAAGAAATAAATTAAGAAAAAGTAATATCGAAGTGTAAACATCTTAAAACGCTTAGGGGGGTAAAAATCTATTTCACAATAAATCACAAAAACAGAGTAAGACAAAAACGGTGTGAGTTATGCGTGGATTGGTGCAATAAAATTATTGCAGCTAATTCAACAACCCTCAAGAATAACTCTATTACAAATATAACAATATCGAAGCATAATAACTAATTCAACAATCCAAAAGTATAACACAATCACACATATAACAATATACAAGTATAACAGGTAATTAAACTAGGCTACATACATAACAACTCCAAATTGAAAAAAATATGATGAAAACATAAATACTTCCAACTTAAAAAAATCTTTAATTACTAGATGTTTACACATCTCCCCTGTGATCGGATTCACAACCTCCCACCCAAATGTTTTTAGTACGAATTTCAGAAAGTACAATAAATTTAAGGTTCTAAAATAACATATTATGCATCTTGAAGAGGCTATAGCATTTTTCCCTTAATTTAAAGCAAAAAATTTTACTGTCGTTTTCATGACACGTTTCGTCTCAGACGAACGAAAATATCTAAAAACTCAAAATAATGCCTCATTACCTCAAATAAACTGCTAAATCAGTTGATAAGATGGCATCTTCTAGAACTTTGATGACACGACAATAGTCCTCTGATGATAGGTTAGCTAAAATTTGATTACCAGGACTATTCAAAATCATAAGACATTGATCGAAGTGATGATGTTCCATTGTTGAGGTGGAATACAATTGAGCCAAAGGTGATGAAGCTCTAAAGGAAATTTTTCATAAATACACAAAATTATAAATAATTTCAATAATATAAAAAAAGAAAGTAAATAACTAACTTGATTTGAAATGAATTATTAGTCCCCCGATGATCCAAATCGTGACACAAGCAGGCTATAATCAGAGCCAAACATTCAATTTCACCAAATATCTTCCACCATTGTGTGGCCTGTCCGTGATGGGAAATCTTTGATTAATATATAATTTATATTTTAATGTACGAAAATAATACAGAAAAAAATTTCAGAAATTTTAATTTCAGAAATTTACTAAACATTATACAAAAAGTTATAAATTTAGTTTAACTTACCGTCAATATGGCAAACATCATTTGAGCCACATTAAAGGCATGCCTCCAATTATGATACGTAACATTACGATAGTTCTTTTTGACACTCAACAGCCAACGGCATAAAACTTCATAGTCAATATGAAAACGTTCTACGAAATCCAAATCCAAAAACATACGCAGACAAGCCTTAAAAATGAAATGATTAAATGTTATTATTGTTGCTTTTATTAATTCATAACAAAACAATATAAATATTTACCTTCAATGTATCATCATCTTCAAAGTGAATATCATCAAAACGGAAATCATGTAAACGGAAATGAGCTGCGGATGGTACTCTTAAACGCTAAAAGGAAATGATAAAGTTGTAAATGAAATACTACACTTAACAACAAATATATAAAAATGTATCCAAAACAAAACTCTAATTTACTAATCTTAAAAACATGAAGATTAACAAGTAAGAAAATTATAGTCGGTTTAGAGCGACTATGCTATACCCTATACGACGTGTTTAGAGAATTGGTCTTAGGTTCAACTAATTGGGTATATAAAATATGCATAAACCAAATATGAGTGGAATTTTTATTATTTTTTTTGCCTGCAGTTCTGAAGAAGTTCATATCGGATGCTATATTTATATGGGGACTAGGTCGAAAAATGGACAGAACCTGAAGATATTTGACAAAACATATACAAACCAGAATTGAGAAAAATCTATACAACATTTTTGTTTTTCATAGATTTAAGTGAAGATCGTGAAGCAGCTTTATATAAGGGCTATGATTAAGAATTGTCCTATAGGGTTTATTTTTGGACTACTGATAAATGGATGTAACAAACATATAGAAACCCAATTTGACCGAGATCTATATGATAATTTGGACCTTACGGCAATTTAAGTCAATCTCATAGGGGTAATTTATATGGGGACAGGGACTGAACATGCCCCGTTTTTCACCGATTTCAACAGCGTTCGTCCTATGGCAGATAGAAGCTTATATACCAAATTTCTTCAAAATATATTTAAATTTGCGACCAGTAGTTTGACTGCAAGGTTTTCATAGACGGACAGACGGACGGACGGGCCTAGGTTAAATGTTTTTGGTTGTTACGGGAGTATCATTAAGTCCCTGGACTTTTTTTTAACTTTTCTTGTAGTCAAATAAACATCAACATTGCTCTAGAATTTTTGCAAAAATGGTAAAAAAAAAATGAATTTCGAGTGCTCATATTTTGTGGAAAACGCAAGGAAAAGCTTTATAAGTACTAAAGGGACTCCACCATCGATTTCAATAATACATACTGAGTTTCATTGTGGTCACAGAGGCACTAGAGAGAAGAACGTTCTAGGCGGCCAAAAAATGTCGAAAAATAACCGACACTGCTTTATAATGGAGGATGAAAATGGATCCATTACAACACATGTACACCAAGCAGCAATCTAAACAATGGCTGAATTGTGGAAATTCCCTTCATTTACTTGTCTTTAAATAAACTAACAGATTCCAGCGCGCGAAATTTGAGTTTTTTATTTTTCAACTTAGCCAATTCAAAAACCAACACTTTTTTGGTTTATTATTATTGTGAATGAAGATAATAAACTCATTAATAAACACATTAACAAATTTAATAAACACACACATAGCATATGTATAATTTTATGTATGTGTTAGTAGCAACTTTAAATGCAATTTACTCAAAATAAAGGAAACAATTTAAAAATCTGTACATCTGGAAAACAGCTAAAAAGAAATACCTTTCAAATAATATACGTTTGGTCAAAATCGGGATAAAACGGTAGAACAAAACATCGGTCACAAACAATCGCCTAGCCTATTAATATTATAGATTAATGATGGAAATTCTCGCTAATGTTTAAATCAAATTTTTCAACCGACAAACCTGAAGTGCTATAGTGCTCAAATACTAGCAAAACACAATTCAGCAAATTCCAATTTAGATAATTGCCATTTAAAGTGAACGTATGTCTTCAATAAAACGAATTGCGCGGGAATCCCCGCGTAATGTCCATAAGAAATACATATACGTAAAATTAATTGAGTTTCTGAGTGCGATCAGTTTCATAAGCTAAATGAAAGTTAAAAATTATAAAAACAATTTTTGTTGCAGTTTTATAAAGTACTAGTATAACCCAGCACTCGAAACTCGTGTGCAAATTCTGGGAAATAATATTTTTTCATTCAAGTTTTTTCTTTCAGTTTTTTTAATCTATATATATATATATAAAAATGAATATTTAAATGAGCCTAAAGGTATGCTAATCAATTTTAACAATTCACAATTCAACACAGGACGTGTGGCATATAAATTAAATCATTCGCAGGGTCTAACGAATTTTTATAAATATTTTATTTTATTTAATTTATTATATTTTTAAAGCATATTATACATAAATTTTATCATTCTCCGCTTCTCCTTCATATGAACTATAACTATGCCAATCTTCATAATCCTCCGTGTGCGCATTTTGTTTAAAAAGGGAATAAAATATTTTCTTTCACGTATTAATATATAGATTTTTCAAAGAAAATATGACAAATAAATATTTGCAAAAATGGGTGGATGAAATTTTAGGAAGTTTATAAGGCGAAAATTTGTTGCATGGAAAAGACTTCTCACCATATTTATGTTCGGATGTTAATAGCGATGTTTGCACTGAATAAGATGAACCTTATCAAGAAAATTCTAGTCATGAGCTTGATGGTGCATATGCTGCACAATATCGAGGTTCAAACAAGAATAAAAGTTATCAAAAGAGATACAGGTATCGTCTTAAAAATGACCACATAGTGGTCAGGGTATAATGGTTCAATGATAAAAAGCGGGAACAAATTAATTGATTAACTGGCAGGCACCAGCAAAATTAAATTGAAGCTGAATGTGTTAATAATATTGGTATTGTTGGATTCGTGCTTAACCCAACCGCTCTCTGCCCCCACATAATTATACCTGTTAAACGGCTGGCAATTCTAAGTTAAATCGTTATGTCTTTAAATGTAAACACACATATCAGTTCTAGAAGCTTAACAGAGCTTGTAAAGAAGCGCACGTGGTACGAAAGAGAAAACAAGTGTTATTTTTTAGTGTCTTCAATTTCAGATTTTGATTCAATTTATTTTGTTAAATTTGGTTTATAGTTTTTTTTTTATTGAAGCGCTTTAAAATAAACTAGCAGATTCCAGCGCTCGAAATTCGAATGCAATATCTAGGCAATTTTATTTCTCAACTTAACCAATTCACAAACACTTTTTTTTGTTTATTATTATTGTGAATGAAGATAACAAACTCATTAACAAATTTAATAAACACACACATATCATATGTATAATTTTATGTATGCGTTAGTAGCAACTTTAAATGCAATTTACTCAAAATAACGGAAAAAATGTATAAATCTGTAACTATGCAAAACGGCTAAAAAGAAATACCTTTCAAATAATATACGTTTGGTCAAAATCGGGATAAAACGGTAGAACAAAACATTGGTCACAAGAAATTGCCTAGCCTATTAATATTATAGATTATTATGGAATAAATATTTTCTGAGTTGAGTGTACAAGCTATTAAAATCATTCATTTAACAAAAAAGTGTATAAATATTATCACAAGGTATGATTTTATTGAACTGTCCCCAGTTCGAGACAATGGGCAGTTTAAGTAAAAAATTTAACTATTCTACACGTTTTCCAATATCTGTTTGTAGTTACAAACATCTGCACAAACTCAATATACCCTCACCATATAGTCGTATAGAGCATAACATGAACTATTTTTAAAAAATTTTTTTTTTCAACACCTAAAACATAATTTTTATACCCTCAGTATGCTTACACCATGTCATAAAAATCAAATATTTTTACACCCAATACCGAACCCATATACACAAGACACTAAACACCATTTATAGCAAAACTACGTTCTCAGTTTTTCGTTTCCAGCTCTTGTTTCCCTCTTTAAATGATATACATGATTAAAAAAAATACTTATTGCTGCTGTAGGACGATAATGTGCACATTCTGACAGGAAAGTGTTTTGACATAATAAAATTATGTTGCTTTGACTTTTATGTTTCTCCTTTTTTGTTTTAAATGATACTACGTAACAAAAGGGAACAAAAGTAAAAGTGAGTATGAATTAGCTAAAACATAAACAAAACAAGTAAGAAAATTATAGTCGGTCTAGACCGACTATATGATACCCTATACCATGCGTTTAGAGACCCTACCTCATAGGCCAACTAACTGGATATAGAAAATAAGCATAAACCAAATTTGAGTGGGATTTTAATAAATATTTTTGTCTGCAGATATGAAAAAGTTCATATCGGATGCTATATCTATATGGGGACTAGGCCCAAAAATGCACCGATCCTGACCATGTTTGGTAAGGTCTCTTGTATTTTGCAAAAATATGTACAAACAAAATTTGAGAAGAATCAGTGCAATATTTTTGTTTTTTGATAGATTTAAGTGAAGATCGAGAAGCAGCTCTATATGGGGACTATGACTAAGAGTTGTCCCATAGGGATCATTTTTGGACTACTGGTTAATGGATGTAATAAACACATACAAACCCAATTTCACTAGGATGTATATGATAATTTGGATCTTATGGTAATTTAAGTCGATTTCATAGGGGTCATTTGTATGGGGGCTAGGTCTGAACATGGACCGATTCCCACCAATTTCAATAGCGTTCATCCTATGGCCGATAAAAGCTTATATACCAAATTTCATCAAAATATATTCATATTTGCGACCTGAAGTTTGATTACAAGCTTTACATGGGCACACAGACGGACGGACGGACGGACGGACATCGTTAAATCGAATCAGATAGTGATTCTGATTCGATCGGTATAATTAAAGATGGGTCTAGGTCAAATATTTTTGGTTGTTACAAACAGCAGCACAAAGTCATTATACCCAAACCACGTAGTGGTATAGGGTATAATTAACTTCAGAATATTGTTGCCAAGAAAGTGTTTTTACATCGCATGTTTATAAAGTAAAATAATTAGGACTTCGTACTTTGATATTTTTAGTGGGCGTGGCACCTCCCCTACAAAGTGAATTTATAATATCATACATATATGTTCAGTACTATGACAGGGAGAGCTTTACAGATTTGTGTGAAGTCACCTGTTATAAATGTTAGGAGCCATATAGTAAATGGGCGGAATTGGATAAGGGGGCGTGGCACCTCCAATAAAGTGTAATTTTTACAATATCATATATCTCGGGTATAATCAAAGACACAGCTTTGCAAATTTTGCCTGAGGTTATTTATTATTAATGTGAGGGGGTGGGACCGGACCAATGGGTGTGGCACCCCCATAACAAATATATATTACATGTTATACATATATCTGGAATATCGTAATAATGAGAGCCTCTAGACCGACTATATGATATCCTATACCATGCGTTTAGATATTAGATATAGAAAATAAGCATAAACCAAATTTGAGTGAAGAAGTTCACACAGAATGCTATATTTATATGGGGACTACGTCGAAAAATAGACCGATCCTGACCATATTTGGTAAGGTTTTTGTTTTTGATAAATTAAAGTGAAGATCGGGAATCAGCTTCATATCGGGGCTATGACTATGAATTGTATGACTAAGTATTGTATGTAATAAACATACACAAACCCAATTTACCAGAGATCTATATGACAATTTTGATATTATGGCAATTTTAGTCGATCTCATAGGGTCTTTTCTATGGGGACTAGGTAAGAACATGGACCGAATTTCACCAATTTCAATAGCGTTTATTCTGTGGCCGATAGAAGCTTATATACCAAATCTTATCAAAATATATTCATATTTGGTTTATATGTATCACAGACGGACAGACGGACGGAAGGAAAGACATCGCTAAATCGACTCGAAAATTCTGAGTCTAATTCTGATTCTAAGTCGATCGGTATTATAAACAGACGGACAGACGGACGGACATCGCTAAATCGACTCAGAAATTGATTCTGATTCTCAGAAAGTGATTCCGAGTCGATCGGTATAATAAAAGATGGGTCTGGGTCATATATTTTTGGTAATTACTAACAGCAGCACAAAGTCATTATACCCAAACCACATAATAAAATGTTTTAATTGTACAATACAAACTTCGTAGGAAAAATTAATTAAGAAAACATACATGACATACACACATGTCTCGGTAAGTCGTAGCGAAGCACGACAGGGCATACTGTATGTACTTAAAGATTAATAAATACATCACCAAGCAACAAACACAAAATTTTTGTGACTTGAATCTTGGAATACTCATTAAGAGTGCTATCCAATATTAATGGTGCCTATTATGAACAACTTTCGATTTTCGATTGTGGTCGAATTAACTGATCGAATGAATTTTCATTTAGTATTATGGCGCACATTCGATAAAAATAGCGCTATTGTGAATTTTACTCAATTGGATTATTCACAATAGTATATATTTATCAGCTGGTACTGTAAATAAAATTGTTTGTTTACAGATTTATAAAAGAAAAAATTTAATTATTTATTAATTAACATGACACGACGGAATTATGGTTCGATGATTCGGCTAATGAAGATAAATACTTATCAAGGTTCAGAAAATACACACATGAAACACACAATGTTCTGTTCAAAAGCAGCCAACACATATCTTTATTTTCATATCAATTATGTTTGTTTTTAAATTTTCTTCGGTGCCCAACACAACCATGATTGTGTTCGTTTTAATCTTTCGTTATTTACACGAACATTTTTGTATCACGTACTTTTTGTTTCAATCACACATAAAGCACACATTTTTGAGTGTTGCTTTATTTGAAGTTCATGTTCTGGTACGTGTACTGAAAAAAAAAAAAAAAAAAAAAACAGAACATGTACAATAAACAGGTTCGAGTTCAGTTATATTTTAAGTCGTGTTGTGGCTCGTGTAGTAAGAAAAAACAGAACATGTACAATAAACAGGTTCGAGTTCAGTTATATTTTAAACACGACTTAAAATATAACTGAACTCGAACCTGTTTATTGTACATGTTCTGTTTTTTTTTTTCATACACGTACCAGAACATGAACTTCAAATAAAGCAACACTCAAAAATGTGTGCTTTATGTGTGATTGAAACAAAAAGTACGTGATACAAAAATGTGCGTGTAAATAACGAAATATTAAAACGAACACAGTCATGGTTGTGTTGGGCACCGAAGAAAATTTAAAAACAAACATAATTGATATGAAAATAAAAATATGTGTGTGTTGGTCTAAGTTATGTTTATTTACATATATGTACGAGTTTTTTATTCAGTGTGTGTTTTTTTCTGAACTCTGATACTTATTGAAAAAAAAAAACAAATTGACAAATATTTAAATTTTCAATAAGTTTTACAATCTGCCATACAGCATCGAAAGCAAAATTGTGTTCGATTGAAAATTCGTTGTACAAAGAAATTGTCGACTGTGCTGTCAGTTCATAATACGAATTTGACATTCGATGCTCAATGTTCGATAGCCAGCGAAGATCGAACATCGAATGCAACTCATAATAATAATATGTTCAATTTTAGAACAACACAATAATAATAACTTTGTGCTGCTGCTTTTAACTAGCAAAGATATGTGACCTAAACCCAACTTTTATTATACCGATCAACTCAGAATCACTTTCTGAGTCGATTTAGCGACGTCCGTCCGTCCGTCCGTCTGTCCGTCCATCTATGTGTCCATGTAAACCTTTTAATCAAACTACGGGTCGCAGATATGAATATATTTTAATGAAATTTGGTATATAAGCTTTTATCGGCCATAGGATGAACGCTATTGAAATTGGTGAAATTCGGTCCATGTTCAGACCTAGTCCCCATACAAATGACCCCTATGAAATCGACTTAAATTGCCATAAGATCCAAATTATCATATAGATCTGGGTGAAATTAGGTTTGTGTGTGTTTATTACATCCATATATCAGTTGTCCAAAAATAAACCCCATATGGCAATTCCTTGTCATAACCCCCATATAAAGGTGCTTCCCGATTTTCACTTAAATCTATCAAAAACAAATATTGCGCAGTTTTTTTTCAAATTTGGTTTATATATATTTTTTTCAAAATATTAGTGACCTTACCAGGATCGGTCCATTTTTCGACCTTGTCCCCATATAAGTATAGCTTCCGATATGAAAAAAATTAATAACAATGACACTCAAATTAGGTTTATGGTTATTTTCTATATCCACTTAGTTGGACCGAAGAGATAGGGTCTCTAAGCCATGGTATAAGGCTTACCGTTCTGTTAGTGTTTTTAAGAAAAAGAATAATAGTATATGGGAGCTAAACGAGTCCTAATTGTGATTGAGATTAACATTTATACAAAAATTAGAAGTGATTTAGAGCTTTAGTCAATTTTCATAATACTTGGATGACTCATGTATTAAAAAGTTTGATTTTTTTTTTTTTTGATGAAATGTAATATGTAATGCTAAGTTTTGTTTGTCTACGTGGACTCCTTCTATTTTTTTCCACTTGTGTGGGAGAACAAAGAACTGGGCAGCACCGAAAAAGACCAATGTGGGCTTATCAGCCTACAAGGTCATGGTGATAGTTTCTTTTTGTTTGATATGCATGCGGCATAATCCCCATTGATAAACGTCAAAACAATAAACAGTAAATATTAAGACAACTTATTGGAAAGAAATAATCTTTTATACCGTACTTTATTGTTCCGCATTGGTACAATAAAAAAAATTGTTTAATGTACTTTAAGATTATTTTTCGTCACTTATTACTTCAATTAAAATGCTTGCTACTCTTCCTCAGAAAAATTTGTAAGCTATTTTTGGATAAATCTCATTAAACAAAAAACAAACAAAAAAAAATCTGACAACAATCAAGTTATATAAATCAACTTGTCTCAATTACAAGTCCCAAAAGCTATACAACTTAAATTGCTTTGTTATTCTATAACAAGATGATTGGAAACTTACAAAAAAAAAAATAATAATAATGAAATATGGTTCAGACAACAACCAAGTTGTGGTGGTGAAGATTATATCCTCTCAACTTTGTTTTAAAAATTAATTGAAATTCTATGCATAGCAGTTAAAGGAAATTGATTTATTAGGCTAAAAAAAATAAGTAAGTAAATCACTTAAATCAAACATATTTAAGCTATAAATATAAAAAATAAACAAAAATCGTTGGAAAGTATCTATGAAGTATATAACAACAAAAAATACTCTCCCAAATCTCAATTAACATATTTAATCCTTATGGGACCTTTTAGCTTTATTGAATCAAACTAACGGAACCATTAATAAATCTTTTCGATGAAAAAAGGTTTAATTTATTGACCCTTTTTGCACTTAACTCTTTTGTTCTTGTCATGTTAACCACTGATTTAGTAGTGGTTATATTTTGTTTGGCATCTCATTAAAAACCAAACTCAGAAATGGTGTTAGAAAAATAAAAACAGTTTTACCACATGGTGATGTGGTTTTTATCAGGACCTTCATCAAATGTGGGACATATTGTAATTTGTATCCTTGTTGCTTTTTTAAGCCCATTGTTTTTGAGGGTAAAGTGCTAAATTTCTCCCACAAATTTTAATTTAAATTTGTTTATGATCTGTTTGTTGTAAATGTTATGTTTAAAGACAACAGTTTGAGGTTTGAATGACACTTTACAAGCGAGTTGGAAAAATTTTATATATGTACATTTTTTTTCTTTTGAATTTAGAATATAGCAATAATTGAAATAATGGTAAACACTTGGCACAGAAAGGATGACATAGGAATACTACTGCTTGAAGGAGATAATTTTGGATATGGGAAAAGAGAAATACAAATTAAGCTTCCCCTTCTCATATTTACTGTGTATGAAAATGAAGAAAAATAAGAAATGTTTTTATGTTCATTTAATCCTTGATCTATATTTTTTCAATAAATGTAAAAGAAGTTATTATTTGTCCACTCCGGGAAAGGAGATCTCCCCGAGATAAACCCTGGCTAACAGGGCAACTGATAAATCTTGGGAAGGGCATCCGAAGACTTTTCAATAGGACTCGTCGTAAAAAACACGCAATATACTGGGATGACTACCATGTCAAGCTCAGGGATTACAACAAAAAGATTCGAATAGCCAAACGCAACTCCTGGAGACACTTCTGTGAACAGGTTGATAGCGTTAATGACGTCTCAAAAATGAAGAAATTCTTATCGAAAACCCATTCGCAGCCTGAAACTCTAGTCGATTGGGACGGGATTCGGGCGGAATCGATGGAACAGTCCTTAAGAATATTGATGGAAACACACTTTCTTACCGAAGAATATGGGCCGAATAGGAACCCAGAAATTGGTACCAATGTGTCCCGACAAACTGAAACCAACGTGGAACAGCAGACGGGACCCGAAGGGAAACAATATGAAGAGCCTAATGATGAACAATATCGAGAGGAAAGATATGATAGAATAACCGAAAATATGGTAATTAAGGCAATACAAAGCTTTGCCCCCTTTAAGGCAGCAGGCCCAGATGAAATCTTTCCTGCTCTATTACAAAAGAGCGGGGACTTGATTGGCAGTAGTCTGGCTGGCATATTCTCTGCTTGCCTAAAACTTGCGTACACCCCCAGGGCATGGCAGGAGGCCAAAGTGGTCATCATACCAAAGCCGGGAAAGGAAAGCTACGCGAACCCAAAGGCCTATTGACCGATAAGTCTTACATCCTTCCTACTGAAAACCATGGAGCAAATAGTCGATAACATGGTTAAATCTCAAATCCCAAATGAGCTGTTAAAGGTCAAACAACACGCTTATTTAAAGGGACGCTCACTAGAAACTGCGCTTCATGAAGTAGCTCACCACATCGAAAGATCTTTTGACCTAAAAATCTTCACTCTAGCCATATTCATTGATATAGAAGAAGCTTCTAACAATGTATCAACAAATACGCTACTCCAATCCCTAGAACGCTTCGACATCGACCGGGATATCAAAGCCTGGATCAGTCACATGCTAGGGAATAGATAGATAAGTTGCGAGGTTGGTGGCATTAAAATAAGAGACAAGGTTTGTTGTGGGACACCTCAAGGGGGAATTCTATCCCCCCTTCTCTGGGTGACCACTATAAACAGTCTTCTAAGGATTCTAACCAATAAGGGTTTCAAACCTATCTGCTACGCAGACGATGTACTGTTAAAGGGGAAAGATCGTAGAAATTTATGTAGGAGGGCATTGGATGCACTAGAAATAGCATACGATTGGGCACAACCGAGGGGATTGAATGTGAACCCGGAAAAGTCTGAAATATGCCTCTTTACTAGGAAGACGAGAATAGTCGAATTCGATGAACCCCGCTTCCAGGGCAAAACTATTAGAATCACACAAACGGTGAAATACCTTGGGGTGATTCTCGACAAAAAGCTCACTTGGAAGGACCACATTGAGAGGAAAGTCGCGAAACCTCACCGGATATGGGCCATTTGCAGAAGAGCTATAAGTTCAAAATGGGGTTTAAGCCCGAGGATGACGCATTGGCTTTACACAAGCGTCGTTAGACCAATTCTAACTTACGCATCCGTAGTCACATGGACATCAATGAACAGGAAATGCTATATTAAACCATTCCAAAAAATAGAACGCCTCTGCTGCATAGGAATCAGCGGCGCAATATGGACTACATCTACGAGGGCTTTAGAGACGATTCTATCTATACACCCGATCGAGATTAGAATTAAATATGAGGCAGCTCTGGCCATGTTACGACTAAGAGTAACAGGGTAATGCATCACCGACCATATGACCAGACACCAAACAATATTGGACCAGATACCAGAATTCAACACAGTGGATTTTAGCTGTGATAGAATCGCGGATGTGTCGACAAACATACCCTGCAGTATAAGGATACCTGACAGGGAATGCTGGTTGAACGGAAATATTCTACAAAACCTTCCAGGGTCACACTACTACACAGACGGATCTAGTCTGCATGGTGGGACTGGTATATGTTTCTATGATGAGGACCGTTCCAATGGCATATACCTACGCATTCCGGACCACAACTCTGTCTTTAAGGCCGAAGAGTCGCGATAACGGAATGCACGGGCAAGCCCAATCCCCGGAGACGTGAAAATATTTTCGGACAGTCTAGCGGCTATCAGGGCGATATCCTCGGACAAAACTAGATCAAGGACTATCCACAGATGTAAGGAAGAAATTGCAAACTTCACTACAAGAGGTAGACTTGAAATCATTTGGATCCCAGGACACAGTGGTATAATGGGAAACGAGATTGCAGACGAACTGGCCAGGAAGGGTTCTTTCCTGGAGGGTGTCAATTTGGAAAACCCAATACCTTTCCAGGCTCTAAATTGAAACTATCGGAGTGGGAAACCAATTCACATACTTCAATTTGGGAGGAAACTGACGTGGGTAAGGCTACGAAGATACTATGGGGCTCTCCAAACACTTCGAAGACTAAGGAAATCCTTAGTCTAAATAGAAGGGAACTGAGTAGGATTATTGGAATCCTCACTGGACACTCTGAACTGAGGGCTCATCTATACCGTATAGGACGTACACTACCTTTGTTACTGTCCTGCATTTGCCGGAACAAGGGTCAGATATTTACCCAACGACATCATACCAGGCCTAGCGGCTCTTAGAGGGATACGCTGGAAAGCACTCAGGAGATTTGCTATCGAGACCGAACTCCTAAGTTAAATAAGGAGTAGATTAACGGATGAGCACGAGGATGTAGAGCGCACAACAAGCTAACTTTCTGGCTTAAGTGTATATCCGGGTAAAACGGATATGAGCTATGTGTATACATGGCTCCTCTTTTTCAACCTAACCTAACCTAACCTATTATTTCGCAAATTTAATTGAAATTTTTTTTTTCTTTTACATTATGAATTTCTCAAAAATTTAAATAATGGAAAACATTTGTCACATAAAGATTGACATAGAAATGGAACTGATTGATAGAGATAATTTTTGGTCTGGGTTAGAGAAATAAAAACAATTAAGAAAATTTTTGTCGGTCTAGACCGGCTTGCAATGCCTTTTACCATGCGTTCAGAATTTCATATCGGATGCTATATTTTTATGGGGACTAGGCCAAAAAATGGACCGATTCTGACCATACTTAGTAAAAACATTTTTTTTTTTACAAAAACATATACAAACCAAATTTGAAAAATCTGTGCATTATTTTTGTTTTTGATAGGTTTAAGTCAAGATCGAGAATTGTTCTATAAGGTTTATGTTTGGATTAGTGAATAATGGGTGCAATAAACACGAACAAACCACATATAACCGATATCAATAATATAATTTGGATTTTATGGCAATTTAAGTCGATCTCATAGGGGTCATTTGTATGACGACTAGGTCTGAACATGCACCGATTTTCACCAGTTTCAAAATCATTTGTGGTATAGGCAATGTAAGCTTATATACCAAATTTCAAAAATATATCTGTGGGCACAAGCGATAACCGCCTAATTCGACTTAAGAACGATTTGAGTTATGTATGCTATCATATTCTACTCACGCTTTTTACATGAAATCCCCATTACTCTAACAGTGTTAAAGAGTTATTAATGAAAACATACTGACCTAAGTCGTAATGAAGCCCAATTACATTTATATAAATAGTTATTTTTCTCGAAAGCATGATTTTCGACTTAGTCGGTTAATGCTTGTGACCACAAATATATTCATATTTGTTTACGTGGTTTACGACTCAAAAAGTGATTCTCATTCGATCGGTATAATGAAAGATGGGTCTAGGTCAATAGTTACAAACATCAGCACAAGCTCATTATACCCTGATCACATAGTGGTATCTTATATATAAAAGTGGAGTTTAGGAGACTATACCACTGAACCGATCGTCGTGAAATGCTTAAAGAGGGTAACTGCCTATCAGGAATGAAAAATAGGTTATATTTTTTCTTGGATATTTCAAGTGGGCATCTCCCATATAAAGTGAATTTTTAACATCTAATTTTAATATCATCTATATTTAATATCTGGAGTATAGTATAATATCTGACAGCAAGAGTTCTGAACCTATGTGCATGTACATATTAAGCTAATTTGAAGAGTTGCAGAAAAAATGTGTGGGATCGGACCAATGGCTGTGACAACCACCATACAAAGTAAATATTTATTGTAATATATCTAGATTACTGTAATAGTGAAAGCATTGAAACTTTGTCTGAGTTCATGAGTCGTTAATGCGAGTAGTCTGATAAAAAAATGGGCGGGATTGGACCCGTGGGCGTAGCACTCCCATACAAAGTAAATCTTTATGTCACATAACTAGGGTACTATAATAGATAAAGCCTTGGAACTTTGTCAGAATTCATAAGTTATTAATGTGAGTTGTTGGACAAATAACGGGCGGATCTGGCCAATGGGCGTGGCACCTCCTATACAGAAATATATGAAGTACCATGAAACTAACAGAATGTGAGTAGATGTGGAAAATATGGGTGGAATCACCAAAATCAAGTATCGCCAAAACTGAAAATCGCAAATATCAAAAACCGCCAAAAATCAAAAATCGGAAAAAACAAAATCGTCAGAAATCAAAAATCACAAAAAAAAATCCTCAAAGTCAAAAATCACCAAAAACGAACATGGTAAAAAAAAAAAAAAATAAAATCGCTAAAAAAAATTGCAGAACCAAAAATTGCCAAAATCAAAAATCGCCAATACCGACAATCGCGAATAACAAAAATGCCAAAATAAAAAACCGCCAAATCAAAAATAACAGAAAACAAAAAACGCTAGGGTCAAAAATCGATAAAATTAAAAATCGCTAAAATAAAAAAACCCCAAGATAAAAAATTGCAAAAACAAAAATCGCCAAAATCAAAAATAGCGACAAAAAAAACAAAAATCGCCCAAGCCAACAAATTGCCAGAACCGAAAATCGCGAAAAACAATAATCGCCGAAGCCAAAAATCGCCAAAATCAAAAATCGCCAAAATCTTAAATCGCAAATAAATCGACAAAATCAAAAATCGCCAAAAATAATGTATTCCCTGTTTTTTTTTATTTCGTTACGATGGGTTTAGCGAAGGGTTACTGCTAGTAGGCTATAAAAACAAGTATGAACATTATAATTGGTCAATACCGACTAAACAATTCCATATGTTAGGGAAAAAGATGTCAGAACTAAAAAAGAAAGCAAATGAACAAAGCGAGATTTGCTAAAATTAGTTCTTCCAAAAAATTAATATATAGTACAAATACTTAGAGCTAATTTTGGGATGTAAGTTAAACTTAATTTGAGTAATCTCAAGATTTTAAAGCTTTAGTCAAATAGCTTAAAGCTATAGAACCGAGTTCTTAGAATATCAATTAAACTTAGTTTAGTTAGATTCACTATTTTTAACGATTTAAAAAATTATAAGCATTAAAAATTATAACTATTAAATTATCCAAGTTTAACTAAACTAAGTTTAACTCCTATCACTAAAACTCGCTCTTAGAGTTTTATTTTATTTTCAATATTCTACACATAATGCCTTACATTTTAAGCAATAAAATATATCAAATTATTAGTCTTATCTTAAAACAGCCATGTTTTCTAGAAAATTTGCAAAAACATAAAACTAAATCCATTAAAAAAAATTTTTACAAAAGCCAAGTAATAACAGATGTTCCTAATACTTTCTGTAAACAGCCCAAAAAATAACAAGTCTTAGATATAAAATAACAGATTTTTAACTATTTACACATAAACGATTTAAATTATGTTAATTAAAGGACATTAACAATGAACCCTTTCTTTTCTTGCTAATGCTTTTCTTTGTATATTCTGTTTGATTGTTAAGATAAGAAAAACGTGTTGCATGTATAAACATACGTACCCTTAAACGATGAGCCTCATCCATGGATGCCGAAGCATGGTAACTTAAAACCTCTAGAGTAACACTTTGTTTGGCCATAGCCACAATTGCCTTCTCGTACATATGAGTATTGTGTATGCCCATGCCGCAGAATATGGCAAAAGCCTCCACAAAGTTTTCGTCATTCTTGGTAAAAGTCTATGAGGAAAATGAAATGAAAGTTAATTTGAGATAATTAAGTATAAAACAAAAAAGTTATCTTGTAATCTTACCAGGTTATCGAATTTATTAATTAATTGTATGACTCCTATAATCTGACCCAACGAATTCTTAATAGCCATACATAATATGGATTTATGTTGAAAATTGGAGTTTTCATCCACACTGGGATCAAAGCGATCATCTGCATAAGCATTTGGTATATTAACAGTCTAAATTTGAAAGAAAATAACATATTTATTAAAGTCAAAAAATAAAATAATTAATAATATTGTCTTCTATTTAACTTGCCTCTCCCGTTGTGGCCACATGTCCGGTGATGCCAACATTAATGGGAAATCTCGATTCAAAAGGACTTGTACGATTTGTTGATTCATCTTCACTCAAATCATTGGCCTCAAAATCAAAGACACGCGAAAAACTACCCTTGGATGCCTCATGCACTAGTAATATTTGAACTCTTTGGCATTGTATTAGACTCTGCATGTGTGACAGTATGCGGAACACCATGTGCTCTATGGTACTCTGTTCTTCGAATATCATGCGTGCTAAATCAAGCAGCACCTGATTACGTTTGATTTCCAGCTGTGATTTCTCATACAGTTGAGCGTTGCGTAAACCAATACCACAGAATTGTAAATAGGAAGCAAAAACCTTGTAAAAAGAAATATAAAAGAAATATATTTCTTTGTGTCAGCATACAATAAACAAATATCATGAATATTATCGTACTGGGAAATTATTTATTTTTGTGTTTTTTTTTTTAAAGTTGAAGAAAAGAATATAAAAAGTATGCAAATTATAAATGATAGAATATACATATCTTATTTATCATTATCAAATTTGTCAAAAAAAAGTTTCCTTAAGTACAATATACTTCCTTTTTAAATATTTCACAATATGATTTTTTATAAAATTATTAAACCATAAATTATTACATCACTTCAACGAAATGAGTAGCATATCCTTTCAAGGAAAGACAGTTTTAAAATAGCAAATTTGTGTTTTAAAAAAGAAATTTATTATTTAAATTATTTAATTAAAAACGAAGTTTTTAAAACTGAAAAGTATATTTTTCAAATTTAATTCAAAGCTTTTTATACCCTCCACACCTCAGTGGCAGAGGGTATATATAGGCTTGTCACTCCGTTTGTAACGCATCGAAATAAATTCCGGAGACCCCAAAACTATTTATTTTCTTGATCATTATAACAAGGGAAGTTGATTTAGCGATGACCGTCTGTCCGTCTGTCCGTCTGTCTGTGGAAATCACGATCACGCCGTCAATATATAAGCTAGACCGATCGTTTTTGTATAAAATCGTTTATTAGCATCCCAAAGGATAAAATCGTCAAAATCGGTCAAAGGGTTCACGAGCTATGAATGAAAGTTTGAAAAAACTCTTGAAAAAATAAAATTTTTCAGTGTGTTTGTTGTTTTTCTTAAGATATGTTGTATATTTTGTAATTTTTCGTATTGTTGAAGTCATTACAGTTGTGTGTATATTAATACTGCACGTGTCACATTGGCCTAAGCAAGTTTTACCACATATTTTTTTATCATTAAAATTAAATATTTAAAATTAATAAAAATAAAAAATGGAAAATGAAAAATTAAAAATGAAAAATGGAAAGGAAAATGAAAAATGGAAAATGAAAATTGAAAAATGAAAATTGAAAATTGAAAATTGAAAATTGAAAAATGAAAATTGAAAAATTAAAAATGGAAAATGGAAAGTGAAAAATGAAAAATGGAAAATGAAAAATGAAAAATGGAAAATGAAAAGTGGAAAATGAAAAATGAAAAATGGAAAATGGAAAAAGAAAAATGAGAAATGGAAAATGGAACATGAAAAATGAAAAATGAAAATAGAAAAATGGAAAATTGAAAATGGAAAATGGACAACGGAAAACGAAAAATGAAAAATGGAAAATGGGAAATTAAAAATGAAAAATGAAAATTGGAAAATGAAAAATTGAAAACGAAAAACGGAAAACGAAAAATTAAAAATGGAAAATTAAAAATGAAAAATGAAAATTGGAAAATGGAAAATGAAAAATGATAAATGGAAATGAAAAATGGAAAGTGAAAAATGGAAAATGAAAAATGGAAAATGAAATATGGAAAATGAAAAATTTAAAATTAAAAATGGAAAAAGAAAAATGAAAAATTAAAAATTAAAAATGAAAAATGGAAAGTGGAATATGGAAAACGAAAAATGGAAAATGAAAAATGAAAATATAAAAATGAAAAATAAAAAATGGAAAATGAAAAAATTAAAGAAAAATGGAAAACGGAAAATGAAATATGGAAAATAAAAATGAAAAATGAAAATTGAAAAATGGAAAATGAAAAATGTAAAATTGAAAGTGGAAAAGGGAATATGGAAAATGAAAAATGAAAAGTGGAAAATGGAAAATGGAAAATGAAAAATGGAAAATGAGAAATTAAAAATGAAAAACTAATAATGAACAACGAAATATGAAAATTGAAAAGCGAAAAATGGAAAATGATATAAAAGATTCGGCCCAGCCGAATTTAATACTCTTAGTTGTTTTATTTCGAAAGCTCCCAATAATTCAATATTACAGTACTTTTTAAAAGCTCATTTTAAATCAATTTTTATTTAATTACAAAAAGATTCAAAGTTGTATTTTCAACAACAAAGATAATTTTTAATTTAAAAGTTTGTTAATCTTACAGTATTTTGCGCTATTTAATAACTTTTCATTTCATATAATTTTATAAAAATATATTTAAAATTTGTTTTTCATATTCAAAAACAGTTAAAACAACAATTTATTATTTATTTATTTATTTTTTTCTACAAAACAATAAGGGTTTTCACTCTTGGTGTTATATTTACAACCCTGTTATATTTAAAACGAATTTATTCTACAAAGCGTGAACGTCTTTTCCATGGATATTGTATTGTGTATTGTTAATTAATAAATCAGCTGATTTTTGTTTTGTTTTCCATCAATTTGAAAACTAAAAATATCAAAAAGCATTTGAAGATTAGAAAAAAGCCGAAAGTGCTGAATTTACCTATCGGTCCATCTACATATATTATTTATTTATTTATTATTTTGATCCATTTTTTTTATTATTTATTTTAATAGTGACCACAAAATGAAAAATAAAATTAAACTTTTGGCAACGATCAGCTGTTTTAGTCTTGTAAATGTTTAATCTTGTTAATGTACTATACCTTTTACCCTTGTACTTTAACCACAGCGTAGTAAATTTTCATTTCATACATTTTGTTGTTGGGGTATTGTAAATAATAGTACTTTTACTATATCTACAACATTTACCAGGGGTACAAGGGTACTTTACTACCAAGAGTGAAAACCCTTAATATTAAAGCTTATTTTTAATTACAAAAGGTTTCAATGTAACATCTCTTTAAAAAATTTGATTATTATAATTTTCAAGAACATTTTTTTTAAATTTATAGACATATGTTGTATGTATGTATCTATGTTCATCACTGAGCTACTGATATGTAACGCTGTAAGATTAATACTTAATTTCATAAAAGTAAGAAATAGTTAATTTCATAAAAGTATTCATTATACGTCTACGTATGAATATAAAGTATTTAAGAAGAATCCTTTCTAAAATGTACCTTTTCTTAAAAAAAAAAAACTTTTCTTAAAAAAGAACATTTTCTTAAAAAAATATCTCTACTAAAAAAGTAAATTTTCTTAAAAAAGTACCTTTTTTTTAAAAAAAGTATCCTAAAAAAATAAATTTTCGTGAAAAATTAATTTTCTTCAAAAATAATCTTTTCTAAAAAAGTAAATTTTCTTAGAAAAGTATTTTTTCTTAAAAAAAAATACCTTTTCTTGAAAAAAGTACCTTTCTTAAAATATTACCTTTTTTTAAAAAAGTACCCTTTCCAAAAAAGTACATTTTCTTAAAAAAGTTTATTTTCTAAATAAGTGAATTTTCTTTAAAAACTATCTTCTCGAAAAAAGTACATTTTCGTAAAAAGTACCTTTTCTTCACAAAGTCCATTTTCTTAAAAAAAAGTATCTTTCTTAAAAAATTACCTAAAAAAGTTGTAAAAAAGTTAAATCTCCTTACAAAAGTAAATTTTCTTAAAAAATCAATTTTCTAAAAAAGTGAATTTTCTTAAGAAAACCTTTTCTCAAAAAAGTACCTTTTATTAAAAAAATTTTCTTTTCTTAAAAAGTGACTTTTCATAAAAAGTGACTTTTCATAAAAAGTAACTTTTCTTAAAAAATTATATTTTCTAAAAAAAATAAATTTTCGTAAAAAGTATATTTCCTAAAAAGTGAATTTTCTTTAAAAATTATCTTTTCTAAAAAAGTAAATTTTCTTAGAAAAGTAATTTTTCTTAAAAAAAAATACCTTTTCTTGAAAAAAGTACCTTTCTTAAAATATTACCTTTTTTAAAAAAGTACCCTTTCCAAAAAAGTACATTTTCTTAAAAAAGTTTATTTTCTAAATAAGTGAATTTTCTTTAAAAACTATCTTCTCTAAAAAAGTACATTTTCGTAAAAAGTACCTTTTCTTCAAAAAGTACATTTTCTTAAAAAAAGTACCTTTCTTAAAAAATTACCTAAAAAAGTTCTAAAAAAGTTAAATGTCCTTACAAAAGTAAATTTTCTTAAAAAATCAATTTTCTAAAAAAGTGAATTTTGTTAAGAAAACCTTTTCTCAAAAAAGTACCTTTTATTAAAAAAATTTTCTTTTCTTAAAAAGTGACTTTTCATAAAAAGTAACTTTTCTTAAAAAATTATATTTTCTAAAAAAATAAATTTTCGTAAAACGTATCTTTTCTAAAAAGTGAATTTTCTTTAAAAATTATCTTTTCTAAAAAAGTAAATTTTCTTAGAAAAGTAATTTTTCTTAAAAAAAATTACCTTTTCTTGAAAAAAGTACCTTTCTTAAACTATTACCTTTTTTAAAAAAGTACCCTTTCCAAAAAAGTACATTTTCTTAAAAAGTTTTTTTTTCTAAAAAGTAAATTTTCGTAAAAAAGTGCATTTACCTAAAAAAGTTATAAAAAAGTTAAATTTCCTTACAAAAGTAAATTTTCTTAAAAAATCAATTTTCTAAAAAAGTGAATTTTCTTAAGAGAACCTTTTCTCAAAAAAGTCCCTTTTATTAAAAAAGTACAATTTCTTTAAAAAGTATTTCATCTGAAAAATGTATTTTATTTTTAAAAGTACCTTTTCTTAAAAATGTATCTTTTCTCTAAAAAGGGCATTTTCTTAAAAAAGTAAATTTTCTTAGAAGTAATTTTCTTAGAAAATAACTTTTTCTTAAAAAAGTACTTTTCTTAAAAAAGTACTTTTCTTAAAAAGTAAATTTTTTTTAACATATACTTTTTTCATTTAAAAGGAACCTTCTGGTAAAAAGGTATATATTATTTAAAAGTAAATTTTCTTAGAAAGTACATATTCTTCGAAAGGTATCTTTTCTTTAAAAACTTTGATAATTTTTCTAAAAAAATACCTTTTCCTAAAATAGAAGTTTTTCTTAAAACCGCTTTTAAAATAGTACCTTTTCTTAAGTAAGTATATATTCTTAAAAAAGTAAACTTTCTTCAAATAGTAGTTTTTCTAAAAAAGTACTGGTTTTTAAAAAAATACCTTTTCTTAAAAAAGGACCTTTTGTGCAAAAATCACCTTCCCTCTAAGGGAAGTATCTTTTCTTAAAATAGTGAATTTTCTTTAAAAAAAAAAATCCGTTTCTTAACAAAGAACCTCTTCCTAAAAAGTACCTTTTCCTTAAAAGTACCTTTTCCTTAAAAGTACATTTTCCTTAAAGTACCTTTTCCTTAAAAGTACCTTTTCTTTTTTTAAACAAGTGCCTTTCTTAAAAAAGTAACTTTTCTTAACAGAAGTAACTTTTCTTTTTTAAAAAAAAGTATCTTTTCTTAATAAAGTACATTTCTTAAAAAAAATTCTTTTCCTAAAATACTTTTTCTCAAAAAAGTATATTTTCTTATAAGTACTGTGTATAAAATAAAAATATTTTGTTTTATATTGTTAAAAAAGTACCTTTTCTTAAAATAAGTATCTTTTTTAAAAAATTACCTTAAAACGTTCTAAAAAAGTTACATTTCCTTACAAAAGTATTTTCTCTTTAAAAAGTACTTTAAAAAAGTAAATTTTCTTAAAAAGTCAATTTTTTAAAAAAGTGAATTTTTTTAATAACTTTTTCTTAAAAAAGTACCTTTTAGTAAAAAATTATGTTTTCTTAAAAAGTGACTTTTCATAAAAAGTACATTTTGCTAAAAAAAGCCAATTTTCTTACAAAATTACATTTTCTAAAAGAGTGAAAAGTACCTTTTCTTAAAAAAGTAAATTTTCTTAAAAAATTACTTTTCTTGATAAATACCATTTCTAAAAAAAGTACAATTTCTTTAAAAAGTATTTTATCTTAAAAATTTACTTTTTTAAAGTATCTTTTCTTAAAAGTATATATTTTCCCTAAAAAGTGCATTTTCTTAAAAAAAGTAAATTTTCTTAAAAAGTAAATTTTTTTAAAAAATTTATTTTTTTAATAACTTTTTCTTAAAAAAGTACCTTTTATTAAAAAAATTATCTTTTCTTAAAAAGTTACTTTTCATAAAAAGTACATTTTGCTAAAAAAAAGTTAATTTTCTTACAAAATTACATTTTCTAAAAGAGTGAAAAGTACCTTTTCTCAAAAAGTACCTTTTCTTAAAAAATTACTTTTCTTAAAAAATACCCTTTCTAAAAAAAGTATAATTTCTTTAAAAAGTATTTTATCTTGAAAATTTACTTTTTTAAACTAACTTTTCTTAAAAATATATATTTTCCCTAAAAAGTGCATTTTCTCAAAAAAGTAAATTTTCTTAAAAAGTAAATTTTTTTACCAAATACTTTTTCCTTTATTAAAAAGTAACCTTCCGGTAAAAAGGTATATTTTATTTATAAGTAAATTTTCTTAGAAAGTACCTATTCTTAAAAGTGTATCTTTTCTTTAAAAACTTTGTTAATTTTTCTTAAAAAGTATCTTTTCTTAAAAAAGTCACTTTTCGTAAAATAGTACATTTTCTTAAAACCGCTTCTAAAATTGTACCTTTTCTTAAATAAACACATATTCTTAAAAAAGTAAATTTTCTTAAAATATTACTTTTTCTAAAAAAGTACTGTTTTCTTAAAAAAGGTCCTTTTGTGAAAAAATCCCCTTCCCTGTAAGGGAAGCATCTTTTCTTAAAATAGTGAATTTTCTTTAAAAGAAAGTTCCTTTTCTTAACAAAGAACCCATTCGTAAAAAGTAGCTTTTCCTTAAAAGTACCTTTACTTTTTTTAAACAAATGCCTTTCTTAAAAAAGTATATTTTCTTAAAATAATACCTTTTCTTAAAGAAGTACATTTTCTTAGAGAAGTAACTTTTCTTTAAAAAAAAATAACTTTTCTTAATAAAGTACATTTTCTTAAAAAAGTTCCTTTTCCTAAAGTAATACCTTTTCTCAAAAAAGTAAAATTTTAAAGTTTTTTAAAAAAGGTCTTAAATCATTGAAAGCGTTTCTGTAGTGTAAAGTGTTTGAACTCGAAGAGCTAGTTAATCGCTAAAAGCTTTTTGTTCTACTTCATTGAAATCTCTTTTTGGAAGCTTTTAATATTATAGCTTTTTGTATTATCCAGAGTTTTAAAAACCCTAAAAGTTTATAAGTAGATTTTCTGTTGGAAGCTTTTTGAAATTTTAAAGTTTGTAAATTACAAAAAGCTTTACTTAAGTTCATTGGTTCCAATATTGCATTTAAAATTTTTTATTTTAATGTAAAAGTATATTTTTCACTAAAATAGATTTATTTTCATTTAAAGGAATTTAGTCGGTTCAAAGCTTTTAGCTATAAACAATATACTATATATCTTTTTTTGATTTCGTTGTATATTTATCGACCTTTTTCTACTTCATATTTTAATTTGTTTCTTTAGAGTTCTCTAAATCAGGCTTTCAATGTCAAGTACTTACAGAGATAAAAGATTATTTACTTCATTGTTTTACTCCGACGTTTCGTTGGTATTTTTTCCAACTTCCTCAGGGAGAATATTTTATTAAATAAATATTCATTTTTTGTCAAATTTACATTATTTTTATAAAATATATCGAAGGTTTTTAATTGATGTTTAATTTAATAAAAATAATCGTAAAAATACAAAATAAAAATATATATCTTTTTTGTTTAAAAATGGATTAAAGGATAGCGGTTTTATTAAAAACAGCTTTTGCTATGAAGTTTATTAATTTTATATTTTTCCATAATACAATTTTTTTTTATAGTTAAACTTTTATGTAAAACAACGTTTACTTTTGCACTGCTGTAACTGCAAAATTTGTAAAAACGTCAAGCTAATTTATCAAATGTTTTTTTTTTTAATTCTTGTAGTTTGTTTAATTTCTTAGTTTTATTTAACTTTAGCTATAACTTATAAAGAGTAGATTTGAGGAGAAATAAAATATAGTTAAACAATTTTAGCCTTTAGTATTGGTTTTAAAATTTAACAAAATATTTGTATTTAAGAGTTGCTATATAAATTAAGTAAATTACACTTTTGTGTGCAAGTAAAACTTTCAAATGCTACAAGAATGTTTTGCTCGTCTTAATCACCACTCCCAAAGGCTATGAAACACTGTACTCGAATGTATGTAAAATTCTGTCGGCAGAATATGAAATAGTTTTCTTAAGGTTTCCAACTTTACTTGTTTTGAAAAAGTTTTACTGCTTGATAGTTTGCTAAAAAAAAGGGGGTAAAATCTTTAAGATAAACTGATTGCACTTCTGGTCGATCTTAAAAATATTTCAAAAGCAAATCTATAACTACGAAGCCAATAACACTGTTTCAACCAGAAAATACTGCTTAAATGTCCTTGTTTTAATTTAAACATTGTTGATAAGTATGAACAACTTTTCTTAGGAGTACATGTATGTAGTCCAAAAGGATATTGAGTATTAAAAGTAAATCCAAAACAAAATTAAGGTCAATGTACAAATAAATAAATAACAAAAACGTTTCATGTTCAATATGTTTAAGGACTTTAAATTAAAAAAAAAAGTTTTTTGCTTAAAGCAAATGCTGGTTTTCGTTTTTAATTTATATTTCCTAAAATACCAAAATAATTATTTTATTCTTACCTTTTCATCAAGTTCTGAGAAACATTCACCATTAAGTTTATTAATGACTTGTGCCACTCCAATGACATCACCCGACGAATCCTTAATTGGCATACATAGCAACGCTATAGTACGATAGCCGGTCAATGTATCGATTTCACAATTAAAACGGTCGTCCTATAAAAATAATACAAATATTTATGAAACAAGTTACAAAAAAAAAGTACAAAAAAGCTATTTACAATTTTATTCTTCTTTTAAATAGACGTGTTGTCAAGGGAATACAATAAAATGCTAATTAATACTTATGTTTTAAGAAATTTTTACTTATTTTAAATTTTTGATATACTCATACATATGTAAAAAGTAAAGTGCTGTATGCCACAGCCTTGAAGGGAAATTAATCTTCTTTTTCTTGTAAAATGTACAACTCATGTATTTCCCAACCCAAAAAAAAAAAAAAAAAATATATATATATAAAAAAATATGTAAAAACCATGGGCAAATGAGATTCCTGACATTATGGTTAGAAAGTATAAAAAATATGTTTTGACGAATACTTTATATAAAATTAAAAGCATCTAAAGCTCGCATGACTTTTCAAATCCATGTTAATCAGTTTTTAATTAAGACATTAAAACCTGAATTGATAATTGATGAACATTATTTAGGATCTAATTTATAAACTTTAGCGAGACTAATGCCGGCCATACACTACACAAGTTCAGTGCTCAAATTTGGCACTAGAAACATGAGCCAATATGAAAATAGTTTTGATTTTTGCTCAATTCAACTGTACACCGCTAGACTTGAGCACTGAACTTGTCAATCGTTGTGTAGTAACGGACTCAAAGTGCAAATCTATAATATTAATAGGTAAGGCGATGTCTAGTGACCGATGATTTGTTCCACAGTTTTTTTTCCGATTTTGACCAAACACATCTTATTTGAAAGGTATTTCGTTTTAGCTGTCCACCAGACTTGCAGATTTTTAACTTTTTAATTTTTTTTTAGAGTTATGCTCATTTAAAGTTGTTACTAACACATACGTTACTAATACATACTAACACATATGTGTTCATTAAATTTGTTAATGTGTTTGCAAAAAAAATGACTTTGTTTTCTTCATTCACAATAATAATTGTGTTGAATTGAAAAATTATTTTGGACATAGCATACCGAATTTCGAGGGCTGGAATCAGCTAGTTAAAATTTATTGGTTTAACCCTTTCCAGCTCAGTGATTACAAAACACACCTGGGCGGAATTGACGAAATGCTGCAAAAAATACTCCATAAAAAGTGAGTATAGGGTACGATAGCACTATATCACCGATTTAAAAAAAAATCGCTAAGGGAATTTTCGAGATATGGCGATGTCAGCCTATGTGGTCAGGGTATAATGAGTATGAGTGCTAATTGTAACTACCAAAAATATTTGACCTAGACCCATCTTTTATTATACTGATCGATTACAATTACGTTTTAAGTCGATTTAACGACGTCCGCCCGTCCGGCTGTCCATCTGTGTATCCATGTAAACATTGTAATCCAACTTCAGGTCGCAAATATGAATATATCTTGATATGTTCCTAATGACCAGTGATTGTAATTACTTGTTGTGATATTAAGCTTCCTATGGTCGTCCTAAGCAGGAATATATCTTGATGAAATGTGGTATGTGAGCTTCTACCGGCCATAGCATGAACGCTATTGGAATTGGTGAAAATATGTGCATTTTCAGATTAGTCCCCATACAAATGTCCCATATGAAATCGACTTTAAATTGCCATAAGATACAAATTATCATATAGATCCCAGCCAAATTTGATTTGTGTATATGTTTATTACAGCCATTAAATAAATCAAACAAGTAAGAATATTATAGTCGGTCTAGACCGACTATACGATACCCTATACCGTGCGTTTAGAGACCCTATCTCTTAGGCCCAACTAACTGGATATAGAAAATAAGCTTAAATCAAATTTGAGTGGGATTTTTATTAACTTTTTTGGCTGCAGATATGGAAAAGTTCATATCGGATGCTATATCTATATGGGGACTAGACCCAAAAATGGACCGATACTGACCATTTTTGGTAAAGTCTCTTGTAATTTGCAAAAATATATACAAACAAAATTTGAGAAGAATCAGTGCAATATTTTTGTTTTTTGATAGATTTAAGTGATGATCGGGAAGCAGCTCTATATGGGGTCTATGACTAAGAGTTGTCCCATAGAGATCATTTTTGGACTGCTCATTAATGGATATAATAGATGCATACAAAGCCAATTTGAGTAAGATCTATATGACAATTTGGATCTTATGGCAATTTATGTCGATTTCATAGGGGTCATTTGTATGGGGGCTAGGTCTGAACGTTCACCGATTCTCACTAATTTCAACAGCGTTCATCCTATGGCCGACAAAAGCTTACATACCCAATTTCATCAAAATATATTCATATTTGCGACCAGCAGTTTGATTACAAGGTTTACATAGACACACAGACGGACGGACATCGTTATATCGAATCAGATAGTGATTCTGATTCGATCGGTATAGTAAAAGATGGGTCTAGGTCAAATATTTTTGGTAGTTACAAACAGCAGCCCAAAGTCATTATACCCAAACCACATAGTGGTATAGGGTATAAAAGTAAACTCTACGACAATTCTTAGTCATACCCCATATAAAGCTGCTCCTGATCTTCACTTAAATCTATCAAAAACAAAAATATTTTTGTCAAATTTACCCAAATATGGTCAGGATCGGTCCATTTTTAGAGCTAGTCCCTATATAAAACTAACATCAGATATGAACTTTTTCGTGTCCGAAGGCAAAAGAAATTAATAACAATGTCACTCAATTTTGGTTTATGTCTATTTATACCCTATACCACTATGTGGTTTGGGTATAATGACTTTGTGCTGCTGTTTGTAACAACCAAAAATATTTGACCTACACCCATCTTTAATTATACCGATCGAATCAGAATCACTATCTGATTCGATTTAACGATGTCCGTCCGTCCGTCCGTCCGTCCGTCTGTGTGTCCATGTAAAGCTTGTAATCAAACTGCTGGTCGCAAATATGAATATATTTTGATGAAATTTGGTATTTAATCTTTTATCGTCCATGAGATGAACGCTATTGAAATTGGTGAGAATCGGTCCATGTTCAGACCTAGCCCTCATACAAATGACCACTATGAAATCAACATATATTGCCATAAGATCCAAATTATACAAATCTTAGTCAAATTGGGTTTGTATGTATATATTACATCCATTAATCAGTAGTCCAAAAATGATCCCTATTGGACAACTCTTAGTCATATGCCCCATATAGAGCTGCTTCCCGATCTTCACTTAAATATATCAAAAAACAAAAATATTGCACTGATTCTTCTCAAATTTTGTTTGTATATATTTTTGCAAAATACAAGAGACTTTACCAAACATGGTCAGGATCGGTCCATTTTTGGGTCTAGTCCCCATAAAGATATATCATCCGATATGAACTTTTTCATATCTGCAGCCAAAAAAAATTAATAAAAATCCCACTCAAATTTGGTTTATGCTTATTTTCTATATCCAGTTAGTTGGGCCTGAGAGATAGGGTCCCTAAACGCATGATATAGGGTATTGTATATAATTTTCTTACTTGTTTTTATATACAATTAGTTGGACCTATGACAATTTTCTTGTTATAATGAAGCAAGTGCTTATATAATCAAATTTAAACTTTATTTTTTTATTTATTTTTTTATAATAAAAAGACGACTTTTATAACGTTTTGCATAAAATATAATTTTTAAAATGTTTTAACATATTTACGCAATACATTTAATGCCTTAAAAGTTGATGACAGAAATCCTAACAAATACAGGGTGGACCATAAAAAATTTTCATTTTGATTTTGCTATAAAAAACGCATAATTTTTTTTCATTCGAATTTTTTTTCGAATATTCTTGCGGGTAATTATGGAATACTACTTCATTCAAATGACTTCCTCGGCTGGCCTTGCAGTAGCCCATATAATCAACCCAATTATTCACTACAATTTCGAGAGTATTGAGCTGTATTTTACCGATGACGGCACTAATTTCTTTTTTCAGGGCCTCATCAACGCTGGGTGATTAGCGTAACACTCATCATTAACAGCTCCCCACAAATAATAGTCCAACAGGGTCAAATTGCAGCTGCGCGGTGGCCAAGGCACATCGTCTCAATGTCTCATAACGAGATTATCAAACTTTTCACACAAAAGATCGATTTTGTCACGGCTTGTGTGGCACGGAGCGCTACTCTGTTGAAAGCAACTGTTGTTCCAGATCCATATCCTCGAAAATTTGGCACAAATAATCAGTTATCATTGTACGATAGAGCCCACCGTTCACTGTAACCTATTTGCCCTCCGCATCTTCGAAGCAAAATGACTCATTGATATCACCGGCACAATTTTGCTTATTGACGTAACCACCGAGATTAAAATGAGTTTCGTCGTATTCGGTCTGTGCACTTTCGGTGGAAAATTCACCATTTGGAAATAAGATTTTAATATTTTACAACGTTCTTCAAGTGCAATTCGACTCATTTCGTAAACCACATACATCATACTAACTTCTTGGCGTAACACAGCTGACATTGGTGATCCCAAACTCAAAATAACAAGTAGTGGAAAATGCAAACACTAGAGAAAACACCCTGTATAATACAAGAAGTTTGTCGAATCAATTCACGAAAATATTTGTAAATTCATTTATAGTTCTGAAGACATAACGAATCTATAAAATGGCCCATGAAAGATTTAACTCTTCACTTTTAGGCCGAATAACGCTTCTCTTAAATCGCTTAGAGATTAAACTTTTTCTTAGTTCAAAAACATTACTTTCGACAAAAATCCTAAGAAGGCTTGAATGTTAAGTCTTTTTCACTGACGAATAAACTGTGTTGTTGCAACCAAATCGTGAAATTCCAGCAATTAAGTGATTCGCTTGTAACGACCGATTTCAATTGGTATTTCGTTGCTATAACTGAATCACCCAGTTGCTCCAAAGATTTTCTTGGAAATAACTGTAGGGACTTAAATGTGTAAGTAAAGTCTTTCATTGACTTAAGAGAAAAGAAAATTCTAGTAGATAAATTACTATTTTCCATTTTTACAACAGTAGAATTAAAAAATCTCATTTTCGATCTTTCACTAACTGAGAATCACTAACTGATTCGATTTAACAATCTCCGTCCGTGTGTCCGTCCGTCCGTCTGTGTGTCCATGTAAACCTTGTAATCAAACTGCAGGTCGCAAGTATGAATATATTTTGATGAAATTTTGGTATATAAGCTTTAGTCGGCCATAGGATGAACGCTATTGAAATTGGTGAGAATCGGTCCATGTTCAGACCTAGCCCCCATACAAATGACCCCTATGAAATCGTCATAAATTGCTATAAGATCCAAATTGTCATATAGATCTTACTCAAATTGGGTTTGTATGCATTAATTACATCCATTAATGTGTAGTCTAAAAATGATACCTATGGGACAACTCTTATAGAGCTGCCCATATAGAGCTGCTTCCCGATCTTCACTTAAATCTATCAAAAAACAAAAATATTGCACTGATTCTTCTCAATTTTGTTTGTATATATTTTTGCGAAATACAAGAGACTTTAAACGTAGTTAGGATCGGTCCATTTTTGGGCCTAGTCCCCATATAGATATAGCATCCGAAATGAACTTTTTCATATCTGCATCCAAAAAAATTAATAAAAATCCCACTCAAATTTGGTTTATGCTTAGTTTCTATGTCCAGTTAGTTGGGCCTATGAGATAGGGTCTCTAAACGCATGGTATAGGGTATCATATAGTCGGTCTCAAGCGACTATTCTCTTCTTACTTGTTACTTTTAATAAAGCAAAAACTATAGAACATTTCCTTCAAAAATGTATCTACATTCTGCATGACAGGTTATACAGCTGTTTTGGGTCGATTCACCAACCCTCATCAGAAACAAAAAGGAGTAGTTTGTTTGGTAAAAATTTAATTTAAATACCTTTGCTGAAACCAACCTAATGAGAATCTAAACAAAAATGTATACTATTCATGCTTTTTCGGATATATATAACAAACTAAAATATATAAAAATTTTGAGTAAAATATGTTAGCAACTTTCAAAATATGTCTGTTAATATTGTCCGTCCCTTCAAGTAATGTCAAAGCCTACTATCTCCATTCGTCAGTTTAATTCAAAATTAGTCCGCTAATATTCCGAATCTTAAATAAGTGATAACACTATTTGATATGGGCTAATTGTTATTTATACCCTGACCACTAGTGACTTTGTGCTGATGTTTGTAACTAGCAAAAACCCAGGCCAACTAGGCTTTTTATTATACCGATCGACTCAGAATCCATAGCTGAGTCGATTTACCAATATACGTCCGTCCGGCCATCCGCCTGTGTCCATGTAAACCTTGTAATCAACATACTGGTCGCAAATATGAATATATTTTGATGAAATTTTAAATATAACCTTGTATTGGATAAAGCATGAACACTATCGAAATTGGTGAAAATCGGTTCATGTTCAGACCTGGTCCCCATACAAATGGCGCCTATGAGATCGACTTAAATTTCCATAATATCAAAATTATTATATAGATCTCGGTCAAAATGGGTTTGTGTATATTCATTTATCAGTATTCCAAAAATTAAAGAATTTTTAGTCATATGAAACTGATTCACCATCTTCACTTAAATCTATCAAAAAACAAAATATTGCACAGATTTTCTTTAAATTTCGTTTGTATATGTTTTTGCTAATTATAAGTGACCTTACCAAATATGGTCAGGTTCGGTCCATTTTTCGACCTAGTCCCCATATAAATATAACATCCGATATGAACTGTTTCATATCCGAAGGCAAAAAAGTTAATAATAATGCCACCCAGATTTAGTTTATGCTTATTTTCAATATACGATATCGTATAGTAGGCCTAGACTGACCACAATTTTCTTACTTCTTTTTTATTTAACTTATAAAATCTTAAATTTGTTCTGTATAGATAACTAATCTCTTCTTGCAGATTCTAGTACTTTTTCCACATAGTGTACGTCTTTGCCATATGTAAAGTACATATGTAGAGAATAGGTATATAAAATTGAACTATAAAAAAATTCAAAAGAAAAGAAAAAACTGTTAAAAACATTTTTTATATGCCTTAAGGACATAACATTTCTCATGAATTTTACTATTTGGAATTTAAAGGCTCAGTTTTTAAGGATACAATTCTAAGAAGTTAATTTATAATTTACTAGCTACAGAACTAAATTAATTTCTATCAGATGTCATATTTAGAAAATAGAATATTGAAAATCTATTACAAAAATATTTACTCAGAACACAGCATAAACCAAATTTGTGTGACATTGTTACTAATTTGTTTGCCTTTGAATATGAAAAAGTTCATATCGAATGCTATATTTATATGGGGACTAGGTCGAAAAATGGACCGATCCTAACTACGTTTAAAGTCTCTTGTATTTCGCAAAAATATATACAAACAAAATTGAGAAGAATCAGTGCAATATTTTTGTTTTTTGATAGATTTAAGTGAAGATCGGGAAGCAGCTCTATATGGGCAGCTCTATAAGAGTTGTCCCAAGGGTATCATTTTTAGACTACACATTAATGGATGTAATTAATGCATAAGGTCAATCGTTTTTTGCAAAAAAAATATATAAATTATGTTTGTGCGATATTTTTTTTTTATAGGTTTAAGTGAAGTTTGCTAATCATCTTCATATGGGGGCTATGACTAAGAATTGTCCTATAGGGTTTATTTTTGGTCTAATCATAAATGGATGTAATAAACATACACAAACCCAATTTGACCGAGATCTATATAATAATTTGGATCTTATTGCAATTTAAGTTGATTTGTATGGGGAATATGGTGTCATTTGCATGGGGACTAGGTCTGAACATGCACCGATTTTCACCAATAGCGGTCATGCTATGGCCGATAGAAGCTTATGAACCAAATATCATCAAGATATATTCATATTTGCGACCTTTATTTTAGACAAACGGACCGACGGACATTGCTAAATCGACTCAGAAAGTGATTCTGAGACGATCGGAATAATAATATAAGATGGGTCCAGGTTAAATATTTTTAGTAGTTAGAAAACATCAGCGCGAAGTCATTATTCCCTACACCCCTATGTGGCAATTTATTGATGGTACAACAATTTATGGACTACAGTATTGAATGAGAAAGAGAATAAATAGAAACCTAAACCACTTTGTAAACTAAACCCAAAAAGCTCTCATACAAAACATAATACGAGTAATAGGATAAACAGACGAATAAATAAATTGCCTTTAATTTAATGCCGCGACAATTTTGATTTTTGTTTATTAAAAAGGAATATTAAAAACATTTATCATAAAAGTTAAAACAAACAAAACGAAAAAACATCTTGGCAATTTATTGATGGTACAACAATTTATGGACTACAGTATTGAATGAATGAGAAATAGCTATATTTACATATATACAAATATTTTCATTTAAATAATTATTGTAGAAATACATAAACAAGCTCTTAGCCATAATATAACTTATCATAACAGAGAAGCGAAAAGCTTATGGAAGCATTAAATTAAAATATTAATTCAATTTTGTATGACTGATTATTTTATTGTGAAAGGGTCCTGCTGCTTTTGTTGGTTTTATTTAATTCTCTTTGTCTTTTTGTTTGAGGCGCAGTTTTGTAATTTGTAATTTTGAATTTGTTGTAATTAAATTAACTATCACTTTCCCGCTTAAATAATAAATGTTTCATCACAATAATAGCATATTTCATCACAAAAAAATCTCAATATATCAAATTAATGAAATTTTCATTAATAGAAAAAATACTTTTTGAAAATTTAAGCTACGAGCTTAATAACTTTTTGATACCCTTCACCCCACTGTGCAGAGGGTATATATCAGTTTGTCATTCCGTTGATAATGCCTGGTTTTATTATGTCATTATCAATGGCAATTGTTGTAAATTATTGTCAGTTGTCATTTACAACCCCTGTCAACATTTGACATCTAAAATGAAATTGCCAGCATGTTGGCAATTTGTTTGTGTTTGACAGTTCGTTTATAATATGTAATGCAAACGTAATGAATAGAAAATTACGAGATGTCAGTTGGGGCAATTGTTTGTTGTCAGTTTATATGACATAGTGAAAACCAGGCATAACGCATCGAAAGCATATAATTCTTGATCCTTATAACAACTCGAACCTTAAATAAAAATAAAGCAAATATAACTATTTTTAATATCAATTAAACTCGCTTTATTGGATAGAAACTTCTATGACATTCACGTCTAAGGTATGTCCTGCGCCTTAAAAAAATATTATTTTTCGATTTTTTTTTCTTCATGAATGTAATTTTAGAATCCTTTAAAAATAATGCCCTAAAAGCATTTTGCTTAAATTCGAATTATTTTTTGAATTACAGAGCTATATATGTATATATATTAGGGTGACAGCGGTTTGTATAAATTTTGAGGTGTGCGGGTCGGATTATTGTGACACTGGACCTAAAACTTTAGTGCGCAAAATTTGAGTCAATTCGGACAATTCTTTCTGGACGCGCATTGGGTTCAAAGTTCAAATATGCATTTATATGTAAATATTATAAAAAAAAAAACATTTTTCACAAAAATGTTGATATTAATAATTGCGTCTCAATTAAATTAATTAATGAATTAATTAATCTACAGTAAATTATCTTTTTAATAAAAAAACAAATTCTATTATCGGTTAAAAAACATCCAAGTTATATCAAGTTCCCCAGGCAATAAATGCACCGCAGACCACTTGGTTAAGAAAATCGAGCTCACATTTTCAAAGACATTGACATAATCTACAACAACAACATTTTTGCATTCTCCTGATCCCAAAATGATCTTATAAAAGTATTTTGCATCTCGTGTTTTGTTACGCCGTTCTAAATTAATATCAAAAGGGTACGTATTTTTAGCACTATTTCAAAATCTCCAATTTTACTTTTTCAAAAATTTTGTTCAAGAAATTTATGGAAATCAACGATTGGACTTTAAAGTCTTATTAACAAAATATATGTGATTAAAAATGTTAAATATTGTAGGTATCCTGTTCTTAATTTGACGAGGGCAGCGTTTTTGTTTCAGCGGATTGGATGAAAAATGAGATTTTTCATACCTTTTCAACTTTTAGGCTACATCGTTTTGGCGTAATATCTTTTGTCAAAATATTATACTACTTGTTATAAGTTCTTAATCTTGTAAATTAAGGTTAAATTGAAACACTATAAACTATAAACTTTAAGGGCAAAGCTCAAATTGAAGGAGATTTACATTTTTTTAAAACAAAATATCGAAATAATATATATTTGTAGAAGGATTTTAATTAAACTTGTTAATAATATTTTAATTATAAAAAAATAATTTGCTGGACTTATTATCTGAGATAAACCCGATAATTGACTCTTTATGAAAATCTATAAATACTAGCAGATTCCAGCCCTCGAAATTCGAGCGCAAATTCTAGGAAATTTTATTTTTTCATTAAATAAAGACCCTAAAAGTATGCTAATCAATTATAGCCAATTCACAAATCAAAACATAAAACAAACTCATTTTTATTACAAACACATTAACAAATTTAATAAACACACACAGAGCATTGTATAATTTTATGTATGTGTTAGTAGCAACTTTAAATGAAATTTACTCAAAATAAAGGCAAAAATTTAAAAATCAGTAAATCTGCAAAACGGCTAAAAAGAAATACCTTTCAAATAATATACGTTTGGTCAAAATCGGGATAAAACGGTAGAACAAAATATCAGTCACAAGAAATCGCCTAACCTATTAATATTATAGATTCTCTTCATCAGTATATTTTTTAAATAAAATAAATTTAATGTATTCATAAAATTACTCAAATTTATTCGTTATTTTATGAAAATATTTAGATTAATTAGTTTTTATATTTAATACAGTATAAACAAATTCTTATATGGAGGGCTTATATTCAAAAAGTTCTATCTGCATCAATAATTATTTTAAAGAGAGCGTGTAAAACCAATTTATTAATAATATCTGAAAATATTTGTCGATCGATTTGCTACAATAACTATTAAGAAATAGTCGTACTAATCATGTATGATATCAAAATTAATATTATATTTGACAGTTATATCAGACAACAGCAATTAATATTGCTGTCAAATGTAGATAGCACTTTTTGAATATAAGCCCTCGATATACCTTTATATGAATATAACAATTCCGGAAAAAAAAAAATTAAAACTAGGACACATTTTGGGACACGCGAATTGTATATGAAAAATTTTAAAACTTTTTTATTCCCAAAATAAAATAATTAAAAAAAAAAAAAACAAATAATGTTATAAATCGTTATCTTTTTGTAGAGGTTGTAAATTTGCTTTTTCGAATACTGTTGCCTATAATTTTGTACCACCTGTTAAATGAAAAAAAAAAAAAAAAATAACAAATGGCACAAAAATACAAGTTTAGCATAATATTATTTAGAAGTAACCCTTATATTTTAGTTTTTTATAATAGACTGATATTGACCCATAGAGTTATTGAAATATTATTAACAAGTCTTATCGAAATCCTTCCACAAATATATATTATTTTGATATTTTGTTTTATAAAACTCTAAATCTCCTTAAATTTGACTTTTGACCTTAAAGAAGGACAGTTATAACATTGTGTTTTGAATACATGTGGAAGGTATAAAAGATTCGGAACAGCCGAATTTAACACTTTTACTTGTTTAATGTTTAAATAGGGAGGAATTTAATTAAGATTTTTTTCATAAATACATATGCCCATAATTATGGAAGTAGTCTAACTCAAAATTCATGGTTATGTAGTTTTCATTTTTAAATTTTTACATTTTTACATTTAACGATAATTAATATATGTAAATAAATTATTTCATTAAAATTTTTATATCATTTATGGGTCATTTAACAACAATATTTTCGTATGAGATTCAAGAAACAAAAAATTTCACATTCTTTATAAATATTCATTAATCAAGACGGATCAAATTCTAAACCACGCAATATGTACGATGATGATCAAAATATTTATTTTTTTTAATTTATTGAAATTTAAATGTTTAATTTATTCGTAACCAGAAATGTTTACCATAGCATACTTTCGTACTTAGTTGTGAGCTTATAAAGACGATTAAAAAATCGTAGAATAATTCTTCGAATTCTTTAAAAATTTAAAAACTTTTAAACTCTTTTTGGAAGCACATTTAATCTATTTTCTGAGAAAAATCAATCATATTAAGAAGACTTCCCAAATTTAGGATAGTTTTTCTTAGAAACACTCAATAGAAAAAGATAAAAAATTTTCTTTAGGCAACAATTCTATTTTCTAAAGGAAATAAAAGCATTACTCTGTGTGACCAAAAAGTCTATACACACGAACCGAGTGATAATTATCTGATAAAAGAAACTAAATGGAGTTGCAGTTTTTCAATTCGTGAACTTGATTACTTTTTAATGGAATTTATATTTAAATACTTCACGTCCTAAGATGTCGTCATCAATGTCAATTGTATGCTTCTTTTATTTTTATAATATCTTCGACAAAAGGATGTCGCTAATGTTTTTGTCCATTTTTAGAATTCTTCTTTTTTCTATTAAATTTATTTTTTATGGAATTTTTCAATTTGTAGTTTTTTTTTTTTTTGTGGTATAAAATTTTAAGTTTTTTTAAATACTAAACCAATATAGCTAAAAGGATGAAAATTTGGTAAGTGTGAGTAAATATTGAATAGCTCACTGTATTTTTTTAACGAAATGAAATTGGAAATTCGAGAGGATATTAAAGTATAAAATTTTATTTTTATGCTTTTGTTCTGATACTTTAAAATAAAAAAATAATAAATTGTCCAAGAAGCTCTTGTATCATTTGACACTGGTAGCTGCATTGTAAGACAAATGTAAGTCAAATGCAATCCTTTGATAATTCTTTTAAAAGTTTTTATATTATCCAGTTTGTATGGAATATTTATTGTCGGACAGTATTATAAAAATTGTATTTTTTAGATTCTAAAGAAGTAGAAAAATTTTATGACCTTAAGGCAAATTAAGCTCAAGGAAATATCGGCTAATGAAAATTCGCAAAAAAAAAAAAATGAAAAATTACAAAAAAAATCTCCCATATACAATGCCCTCAAATGAAAAAAATGACAACTGACCCAACTTTTTGGTCTTTTTTTTGGGGCTCATTTTTCATTTTTTATACTGAAAAATAACCCACAAATTTGAAATGCTAAATTTTTGGGCCATTTTTCGTGTCCTTAATTTTAGTAAATTGTAGTCGAAATCCATAAAAATTACTGTAAAAAAATTGTTGTTTTATTTTTGATCTTCACATCTACCAAATAACAGTTAAATATTGAGTGCAAATATATTTTTTTAATGTTTTCATATAAATACTTGGTATACAGTTAAAAAAAATAATTGAAGAGTGTCTTGTACAACTGCATGAAAAGAGCTCAATCCTTTAGCCAAATAGGTTGCTTGCATTTATAAAACGCTGAAAAAAGCTAAAAGCTTTTAATATCCTCAAAGCTAATGCCATCGCAATTAAAAAATCTTGGCAAATTCTTATGTCCAAAAATGTCGAATGCACAAGCATTGACGCTTTGCCTTTTAATATTGTCAGGGTGGATAGGATATTTTGCCTAATATGAATGAACATTTCAGTTGAAGCAATCGGTGAGTCGGTCATCGAAGCCATTCGAGATACTTTTAAAACAGAAGCTGAAGATGTAAACCTTTTAGTTGAGGAAAATTTTATTGATTTGGAAGAAGAGAAATCAAAAATTAGAATTAAAGATGTCATCAAAGCCCTTGATATTTGTATTGAGTGGGCAACTGTGAATGATTTCCTTTCGAAAAACTGAAATAAGGAAATAAGGCAAGTTGCAATACCGAAATTATTTAGAACAGCTAAAATCTCAACGTTTTTTACTTCAAACTAATGTTTTGGAATTAAATTTAGTATAAATACAAAATCAGGATTATTATTTTTCGTTTTTATGAATAAGACTGTTCGTTAATTTTGTTTTTGTTTTTTTAATAAATTAATTGATTTATGTAAACTTTAATAAATTTATGTTTTTTTTTTTTAATGTATTATCAGTTAAACTCATGTATAAACAAGTAAGAAAATTGTAGTCGCTCTAAATCGACTATACCATACCGTATACCATGTGTTTAGAGACCTTATCTCTTAGGTCCAACTAATTGGATGTAGAAAATAAGCATTAAACAAGTTTGAGTGGTATTGTGATTAATTTGTTTGCATTTGAATATGAAAAAGTTTATATCGAATGCTATATTTATATGGGGATTGCGTCGAAAAATGGACCAATCCTGACCATATTTGGTATGGTCACTTATCTTTGTAAAATCATATAGAAACCAAATTTCAGAAAAATCTGTACAATATTTTTGTTTTTTTTTTATAGATTTAAGTGAAGATCGGGAAGCATCTTTGTATGGGGCTATGACTAAGAAGAGGAGACTTATCTCAATGTAGAGACTTATCTCAATGTATAAATTGGCGTGGTATCACACTCATCAACATAGCAAACAAAGTTATAACACAGATTATAAACAAACGACTCTCAGCCGCATTCGTTTCAAATCTTCGCAATGAACAAGCTGGCTTTCGACCCCAAAAATCCTGCATAGACCATGTGAACAGCCTCCGGATTATAATAGAACACTCCGTCGAGTGGAGATCCCCTTTGTACCTCGTTTTCATAGACTTCGAGAAGGCCTTTGATACCCTCTCACACTCGGCTATTTGGAATACCCTCGCACGTAAAGGCACACCCACCAAGATTATATCATTGATTCAAGCCCTCTATAATAATGTGTGCTGCAGAGTGATGCATGAAGGTTGCGTGAGTGATAGATTTACCGTAAATACTGGCGTGAGGCAAGGTTGCATTTTATACCCCCTGCTTTTCAACATAGTCTTAGACAACATCATGAATAAAGCAACCCGTGAAGAAAGAGGAATTTCATGGTATTTCATAGAAGGCTTGAGGATCTCGACTATGCTGATGACATTTGTCTGCTTTCACATAACCACAACGACATGGCGGCAAAGATCACAGCAGTACAGAAAGAAGCAGAAAAAGCCGGTATGAAAATAAACATAGCAAAGACTAAGGTAATGTGCATCAACTTTTCAAACAACAGAACATTTTCCATAAATGATATAGTGTTAGAAGATGTTTCCAAATTCACCTACCTGAGTAGTTTATTAACAACAACGGGTGGTTCCAGTAATGATATACAGAGTCGCATTAATCTTGGTAAGCGATCATTTGGTCTCTTAAATCCCATTTGGCGATCTCCTCACATGTCAAAAAGAACAAAAATTAACATTTTCAATTCTTGCATTAAATCCGTGCTTCTTTATGGATGCGAGTCTTGGAACGCAGCAGTTCGTGATATAAACTCATTGCAAGTGTTTATAAATCGATGTCTACGAAGAGTTCTAAGAATATTTTGGCCTCAAACAATTTCGAACGAAAGGCTATGGAGAGAAACAAATCAAACCCCCATTAGTAATGAAATTCTTAGAAGAAAATGGCGTTGGATTGGTCATACCTTGCGAAGGCCACTGAATGATGCCACAAGAAATGCTATTGAATGGAAGCCTCAAGGTAGCCGAAGAAGAGGAAGACCATCATACACATGGCATCGCCAAATTGAATTGGAAGCTGCCAGAATGTACAAGAGCTGGAACGAGATTAAGGCACTAGCGTTGGACAGAATTGAATGGAACAGATATGTTATGGCCCTATGCTGCTTATAGGAACGGCGGGAATTTATTATTATTATTATGACTAAGAATTGTCTTATATGGTTTATTTTTGGACTACCGATTAATGCAATAAACACATACAAACCCAATTTGGCCGAGATCAAAGTATAAGATAATTTGGATATTATGACAATTTAAGTCAATTTCATAGGGGTCATTTGTATAGGTACTAGGTCTGGATATGCACTGATTTTCACCAGTATCAATATCGCTCATGGTATGGCATAGCGGATGGAAGCTTAAATACCAAATTTCATCAAAATATATTCGTATTTGCGACCTGATTACAAGGCACACAGACAGACGGACGGATGGACGGACATCGTTAAATTGAGTCGATCAGTATAAGAAAAGAATATATTTGGTAGTTACAAACATTAGCACAAAGTCATAATACCCTGACCACAGTGGTATAGGGTATAACACAACATATAATATTTAATGGTCAGTCATTGCAACAAATTCCCTGACCTTGATTTCGTATCGTTTGGGCAAATCGAGCTTGTACTGTAATATCATAAAAGAATTTTTGAAAGGTGAAAAAAAAAATCGAAGCGTATTTAAATTGTATTGGCAATTTCAAACTACAACATATCAGATAGAAATATTTGGCTTCAAAAATTCAGTCAATGAATATTGGTTTTTTAAATTATCAAGTTTCATTATACAGGGTGGGCCAAAAGTCACCATGGGGCTTAAAAATATATATATTTTTCAGATTATATAAATAACACCTGGAGAATAAATAATGGACAGATTCACAACTGAACAAAGAACCAGAATAATAGAATTTTATTATTTAAAACAGCGATCAATTATTTTAACGCAAAGACCGTATCATCGCCATTTTACGGTCAGAATTGCGCAATGATTCGTTGCTTAGTTGATTGTCACCACCAACATGGCACCGTAGACCACGGTAGATCACGTTTAATTCGCACTGCGGAAAATACTGAATGTGTAGAGCAGCCAAACTTTTCGACTGACGGGCTATTATCTATTTATTTATAAAATTACTCGGGGGCCACAAAAATTTTTTCTGAAAAACTGAAATTAAGTCAATCTAAATTTTTAGTAATAAAATAGTAATTAAAAAATCTTTATTTGATGCGATAAATGTAGTTGTTTACAATTATTGCTTAATTTTTCAATATCTAAAATATGAAAAATACTTCTTGAAATTTTTAGTATTGCATACAAATGTTTTTCACTTATCCTAGATCGCGATGGACTTTTATTTTGGTTTAGAGAACGTTTGTATGCAAATGTATGTTGAAACAAATATAACCAAAAAAATTTTTTTTTTTTTGCCAGATTTCGAATATTAAAGAAGTTTTCCTTATTTAGAGGACGATAAAAATTTGTTAAGTTGTCTGTTTGATGATTAAATATATCTTGCATATACGCATCACATTGTAAATCAATTATATCCAGCTGAATATTACTTGAAACACTATCGACATTAGTAACAAATGGATTACGAAAATCATTTGCAATAATACGAAAATAATCAAATCTTCGATTAAATTCATCCGCTAAAGCACGTACATTTTCAGCAAATAGCTTAACTTTTTCTTGAGAGACACCCTGACGTGTTTTAACTGTAGAAAAATTATTAAAAATTGTTTCCAATAAATTCAGTTCAAAAAGTCTTAATTTTATCTTGAAAGAATTTAAGCTTTGTACCGTAGTATGAGCATAAATATTTTTGCCTTGTATAACTTTATTTAATTCATTAATTCATTAACTCAGGAAACTCTTCTTTTACGTGTAATTATTATAATATATAATAATTATGTATAATTACTTCTTTAAGATCCCATACCCATCGCAGAACTTTACTTAAGCTTAACCATCGAACATGATTGTGGTAATAATATATCTGAGTATTCAGCTTCGAGCTCTTCAAACAAAGATATAAATTGTCTGTATCTTAAACCTTTTTATCGAAGAAACTTTACCAGTTTAATTATAATCTTTAGTTACGTGTTCTATTTTCAATACATTTTTACACAATGTGTGTTGATGTATAATACATTGAATCGTAATAAGCTGTTTTTTTTTTTAATTACTGACCACACTCAGGGGATGCCCTCTACAGATGCAGTGCATTGTGTTGATCACAGGAAAATTGATTATGAGAAGGAGAAAAGAGGGAGTAGTGTTTGTGGATATTTGACTTAAATTTTATTAGATCATAATTGTCAGGATAGACCTGTGCAGGGAGTTTAATCCACATACAGCTAGTTCGACAGATAACGAATTTTCTCTGTAATACGTTGTGCAGTCAACTGGACAATGGACTTCAAACGGATGTGATCTACAAGAGAAGCGGGTAGAGCGAACTGAAACTCGGGCACTTTGAATAAGTGCGTTAATCTCAGAAGAACATTTCCCATGGTAGCATCTATAGAACAGTGCTACACAACCCACATTTCGACTATGTTCCAATGAGTTAATAGGGTAGGATACCCTACTGTCCTTGATGAGCGCCAACGCCCTCCTTTGAACACGGTCCAGTAGCTCCAAAATAGACTCAATCGTGTGAACCTTGTCTTGAATTCTTTTCTGCAGGCCTATATATGAACCCGATAAGTTGAGGGATCCATCCCATTAACAACATTTTCGAATTTAATAATATTTTTCAAAAGATATTTTTCAATTTCGTTAAAAAGTTCCGCACCGGTAGTTCTGTTTTTCATTGAAGCCATAGATAACAGTTCCTGGGTAATTTTATATTCCTCATTAAGTAACCGAACAAAACTTAGTAGTTCTGCAGTATCTTTGTGCTCAATTCTTCGCGTAACAATTTGTCTTAACAGGGACATACTTTCAAATTTTGAACTTAGTTCTGGACACAGAAATTAAGAAACACCTACCATACAATATTTTGTGTGAAAATATTTTGCTGGCTCGTCAATACATTACAGAGATTCTTAGCATGGGCTTTACACCCTTCATCACTCAGATTTGGAGAATAGTTTAGATGTACACTTTCGAAATTTCTTTTTAATTTGTACTCATTTATAGCTGCAACCGTTGCTCGACAAATTAGGCATATTGGTTTATTCCTAAACACGGTGGAAAATTATTTCAATTTGCAATCTTCATTGAATACACGACACTTACTATCGACTTATCGTTTTCGTCCACCCATTGCTTAAATTTTTTAAAAATGAAATAAAGTTTTGTTTTCTTCGCACTATGCACATATTTCCCTTTTTAATTTTATATCATAGGCGAAGAAAAGTTGATATTGATTTTTTAGTTATTTTCTTTTAGTTCCTCATTTTTATACTTTTTTTGTTCCAAGTTCAAAATTTTAATATTCTCTTTGTCTAATTCCATTCCAACTTCCAAGTTCCGAAATTTGAATTTCATTTAGTTCCAAATTTTTTTTTCTTTTAGTTCAAAGTTTTTATTTCATTTTTGTTCCCCAAGTTTCAGTTTCAATATTGATGCAATTGAAAAAACACCTCTCAAAGATTCTGTTAGGGAGTTTTAATGTTTTTTTTCCATAAATTGTATTAGAAGTTTTGGAAAAAAAATTTACTTTTTTCTGTTTTGTAAAATAAAAAAACATACTTAGAATTTTTTTTTTAACTTTTTTAACCAAGCGGCTCATATAAACTATGTTTTTTATTTTACACAGCGGGCCATACAAAATATGTTGGCGGGCCGTATATGGCCCACGAGCCGTAGTTTAGCCATGGCTGGTGTAGAGCAAAGTTTTAACGAAACATCAGAAACATCTACCAGAAGGCGTTCTGCTCAGCTAAGAGTGTCTCGTATGTCTCTACAGCGCACTGTGGCTGAAATTTTGATTTCGTTGGCCAATAGTCCAATTTTTTTTCACCGATTTTTAAAATTTTATCGCCATTTTGTTTGGCTACAAAATTAATGTAGCCAAAAAATTAGGTTAAACTGTTGCTAATTGAGGACGTGGCATGCTGTCAAACTCAACTGTTTTTATAATTTCAGAAAAAGGTGATTTTTTTTGTTTTTTTTTTATCAAAAATACATGGTTACTACTCGTAAGCTGTCGTCGATAATGCCTGCGGTCCTTTCTACAAGGTTGGTAGGATTGTAGTCTTTAGTTGTTGTAAGTGGTCACAACGCTACCGTTTAATACGAGTATTAGGGGTTTTCTGAAATATTTCCTAAACTACTATATTTCTGTCAAATTTCAACTTTAGTGGAATAGAACTTCTAGGGAACAAAAGGGAACAAGAAAAGTATACCATCGAGAGAAAGGTGAAAGTGTCCTCTTTAACCCTATGTATACTTCTGGGAACATTTCTTTCATTTTAATGAAATTACTCAAAAAAATTTCAAATTACGGTTATTTAAACAGCCCCATAAGTATACAATACAAGTATACCGATCGCCTCAGAATCACTTTTTGAGTCGATTTTGCAATGTCCGTCCGTCCGTCTGTCTGTCTGTGTGTCCATGTAAACCTTGTAATCAAAGTACAGGTCGCAACTATGGGTATATTTTGATGAAATTTGGTACATAAGCCTTTATCGGTAATAGGATGAACGCTATTGAAATTGGTGAGAATCGGTTCATGTTCAGACCTAGTACCCATACAAATGACTGAAATCGACATAAATTGCCATATGATCCAAATTATCAATAGATCTCAGTCAAATTGGGTTTGTATGTGTTTATTACATCCATTAATCAGTAGTCCAAAAATAATCCCTATAGAATAATTCTTATTCATAGGCTCTATATAGAACTGCTTCCAGATCTTCACTTAAATCTATCAAAAAACAAAAAATATTGCACAGATTTTTCTCAAATTTGGTTTGTATAAATTTTCTGAAGACTTTACCAAATATAGTCAGGATCGGTCCATTGTTAGACCTAGTCCCCATATAAATATAGAATCCGATATGAACATTTTCATATCTGCGGCCAAAAAATTCATAAAAATGCAACTCAAATTTGGTTTATGCCTTTTTTCTATATCCAATTAGATGGCCCTAAGAGATCGGGTTTCTAAACGCATGGTATAGGGTATCATTTAGTCGGTCTAGACCGACTATAAGTTTCTTACTTGTTTTTAAAAGGTTTTTTACCCACACACATATGTATGAAATGATTTAATATATAAGAAAGTTTCAAAAAAAAAACCCTTATTTTCATATCAAAATCAGAATCATTGCGCTAATGGTCAGCAGATTTATTTTGTAAAAATTAACAAATTTGACAGCAAAAAATGATAAATTTTTCTGTAGTAATAGCAAGACTATAAGATAATATTACTAACATTTTTTTAAGTGGAAATATTCTTTGAGTGTAAACAAATTTGCAAATTTGACAGCAAAAAATTTTTTATTTTTTTCAGTAGTAATAGCAAATTTCCAGGTTGTTTTTTTTTTGAGTGTAAACATTTTTTTGAGTGTAAACATTAAAAAAAATCCAATTAAAAAAATGTTTGTAATTATTATTAAAATCCAAATATGACATTTTTTAATAAATAAAAAAATAAGAAACCCATATTTCATGCTAAAAGTTAAAAAAATTAAAAGTTCAACTAGGGCAAGAATTTCTTAAAAAGCACTCAATCAATTTTAATGAAATTAAAACAGACTCAAGTTCAACTAAATATCTACCCACTAGAAAAAAATATTTTGATCGGTTCAAAAGTTACAGAATTTTGGCCAATGAAAAACAATTTTCAGTCACTGTGCGGCGCATTAAAAAAAAGATTAACTGTATTCCCATATAAGATGCAATTGGCGCAAGAATTAAAACCCGTAGATCATCGGCAACGTCTAAAGTTTGCTGTTAAATTTCAACAGTTGGCCAGAAATGAAATCAACTTTATTGAAAACCTAATTATGAGTGAAAAAGCTCATTTCCATTTGAACGGCTTTGTTAAGAAGTAGAACTGTAGTTTCTGGGATTCTTAAAAACCCAGAGCCATTGATCAACGCCAATAGCACCCCATTAGATGTACAGTATGGTAACTCATTACATCTGAAAATATCATTGCTTCTTCGAATATGAAGATGGAAGTGCTGTAACCGTAAACCGAAAACGGTATTGGTTTTTGATAGAACATTTTTACGTCCTGCTCTTGAAAACAGGCCTGAGATATGGTTTCAGCAGGATGGAACCATTGTCACACTGCCCGAGGCACAATGGCACTTTTAAGGCAAATTTTTTGAGAGCGAATAATTTCCAGAAATTCAGAAATTAATTGGCCAGCGCGTTCGCCAGAATTGTCAGCACTCGACTACTTTCCTTGCGGTTATTTGAAGGAGCGAGTATATGTGAACAAGTCCGAGACAATTCTTGAACTCAAGGCCAGCATTGTTACAGATAGTCAAAAGCTACAGCCACAAATTTCGAAAAATGTTGTGGAAAATGCTCTACAACGAGGCTCTCATTGCGGAGCTGAAAACACGAGTCATTTAAGTGACATTATTTTCCATACTTAGAATAGAAATGTTTCCATACTTAGAATAGAAATGTTTCCAAAAAATATATATATATATAAATGGAAAAGTTATTAAATTTTTAAACCCCATAGTAACCTTTCGCCCACCCTGTAGATATATTACTATTTGCATACTCAGAAGCTGAAGTCGTTAGTTTATTTATTTTTTTTAATTTTTTAACACATAATTCCATTAATTCATAAAAACATATTAATTATATACTAAATATTAAAAATCAATGTTGTGATAATTATAAAATTCCATCAAATATGAGTATATCTACTAAAATTAATTCCTTTCAAATAATACTAGGCCTGCACATGAAAAGCAAATACTATGTTTTTATCTAATAATGAGCAGTTATAATAATTTGTTTTACGTATTTTATAACTTAGAATTTTTTGGCGGTTTTTCATTAACTGTTTTGTGTTTTTTGCTTGAAAAAAATTTAAACTCTTGCTTTATTACATTCTACAATTTACTGATTTTTTGCCATAAGTTTAACAGATAAAAATCCAACAATTTTGACAAATTCAATTTAATAGTAAAAATCTCTCTTACCTGATATGCATCTGGTATATTAACCGGTTCCCCACTTTCGGCAACATGACCAGCTATGCCAGTGCCCCAAGCAATTTGCACCTCGTCTTGTTGTTCCATTTCTTCGACAGTACTGCGTGGACAAACATCAAATAGTTTGGAGACGAGACACCTAAAACCATAAAGAAAGCTCATTTTAATGCCAAAAAGTAAGAATTAGTAATAATTATTTAAATACAAGCAGATTCCAGCCCTCGAAATTCTTGTGTCAATTCTAGGAATTTTATTTTTTCATTAAATAAAGACCCTAAAGGTATGCTAATCAATTATAGCCAATTCACAAATCAACACAAAAAACAAACTCAATATTATTGCAAACACATTAACAAATTTAATAAACACACACATAGCATTGTATAGTTTTATGTATGTGTTAGTAGCAACTTTAAATGCAATTTACTCAAAATAAAGGAAAAAAATTAAGAATCTGTAAATCTGCAAAACGGTTAAAAAGAAATACCTTACAAATAGTATACATTTGGTCAAAATCGGGATAAAACGGTAGAACAAAACATCGATCACAAGAAATCGCCTAGCCTATTAATATTATAAATATACATAAATAATTTATGGTCGATGTTTAATCCATTTTATACAATTTGACCTTAAAAGATTTACGTATTATATGTTCATCAAGATAGAGCGATATAGCGAGATCTATGAAAATAGATTTAGATATACTATTTGTTAAATTTAAGGTCGGTCAGAGTTCATCTTCAGGGTGTCCACAGCCACTCAACATTTTGAAAAATTGTTTAGTTAAAAAAAAAAAAATAATTTTAAATTGTATTAAACCGATACTTTTTTATGTATTATCATTCTCCGTTATCATAATTGTATATGTTTATATAAAATATTAATTTGTTAGATAATCTATATATGTATACACTGGTATATAGGCAGTGGTCAAAAGCCATACTCGTACTCCATTCGTTTTTTTTCATATATCCTAACTATCTAATCTTTCAATAGTCATCACTATCACTAATCCTTCAATGGTTATATAAGTTATTTTTTTAATTTGGTCTTGTATTATTTGTATTATTTCTAACTCAGCCGTTATTTAAAATGAAAAAAAAAAAAAAACAATTGTAGTGCACAATTTTGCCTTTAAGCCACTGTACATACATAAAAAATTTATAATAAAATGTAATCATTAAAGAAAAAATTTAAATTTAGAATCTCGAAAACAAAGATAATCACCTTTCTTAAGATGTGGTTATTCATTGTCGTTTAAAATTATTTAGTTTATTAAAAAATCGTTATAATGATGTTTTATTTTTAATTGAAAAATTTTGGACTAAAATCTCAAATTTTGCTAAATCGCATATCACCAGTCTGTAGGCCATAAAAAATACATCGATAAAAAATACATAGATATGTATCAGCAATGCATACACGTGTTTTTTATACCCTATACCAGTATGTGGTCAGGGTATAATGACTTTGATCTGATGTTTATAACTAAGAAAAAAATTTGACTTAGACCCTTCTTCTGTTATACCGATCGATTCAGAATCGCTTTCTGAGTCGATATAGCCATGTTCGTCTGTCCGTTGGTCCGTTTGTGTAAACCTTGTAATCAGACTAGAGGTCGCAAATATGAATATACGTATATAAGCTTCTATCGGCCATAGCATGAACGCTGTTGAAATTGGTGAAAATCGGTGCATGTCCAGACCTAGGCCCCATGCAAATGACTGCTATGAAATCGACTTAAATTGCCATAACATCCAAATTTTCATGAAGATCTTGATCAAATTGGGTTTGTGTATGTTTATTACATTCATTAATGCGTAATCCTAAAAATAAGCCTATAGGACAATTTTTAGTCACAGCACTCATATAAAGCTGCTGCCCAATAAATTTCTTACTATCTTGTTTTATACCCTCCACTCCAGTGTGCAGAGGGTATATATAAGTTTGTCATTCCGTTTGTAATAATTAGAAAAAAAAATTTGGACCCCATAAAATATATATATTCGTGATCCTTATAACAACCGGAGTTGATATAGCGATGTCCGTCTGTCCGTATGTCCGTCTGTCCGTCTGTGGAATCACGATGATGGCATCAATCGGTGCTCGTTGACATAAAAAATGATTTATTAACATCTTGAGAAGTTTGGAATCGTCCAAATCGGTCGATTAGGGCCCGAGATTTGAATGAAGAACTAAAAAAAGTCTTGAAAAATTATAATTTTCTATGTTGTTCTTGTCACGATCACGCCCTCAATAGGACAGCTAGGGTGAGCTTAGTGAGAATGATTCACCAAATTCATGGGACGATTTCTATTTCAAAAATCATTAAAATCGGTGGAACATGTCCAGGGAAATCTCTGAAAAATTAAAAAAAATAAATAAAAACGATGTTTCTATATTGTTCTTGTTGTTATTCTAAATGTTGCTTTGTTGTCATAGCTGGACTTGTTGTTTTTGTGGTCGTTGTGGTAATAATATAATAAAAGCAAACCCTTTGTACATTTTTTATCAACTCTGGTAGAAAAATTTAAAAGTTTCCATTGTTTTGGCATCACTAAAAAAATTTTTTAGATCATTTCTGTCATTACCACGAGCCTGACTGTAAAATTTCAGATCGATTGGGACACGGGAAAGTGGTTAAAATCGATCCAAAATTTATTCGACAAGCAGACACTACGAGTTAATATAAAGGGAGTAAAAATTTACCAACATCTAAAGCAAATAATGCTAAAATACCTACATAGTTGTTAATAAAAAGAAACTATGTAAATTTAGCCAAAAAAAAAAAAAAATGTATGTATTAATTTATTTAAAGAGAAATATACAAAAATAACGTTTGATGTTGTATTTTTTGTGTGTAGTATTTACATATATGTACATATTAAATAATATAAATAATATACATATATTCTATATATGTATGTATATCCATCGTAACTGCATGTTAGAAATAAATCGGTATATTATTTTATTTATATAAAACTCTGCAATATTTTGTTGTGGGGAAAATACATTTCTTTTGCATTAACAGACTGTCACTTCATTTTGCTCAGCGTGACTATGCCGCAGTAGATGGCGCCACAATTTTTGTTCTAATTAGCTTTGCAATAGTTATTTCTATTTTAACATGAATGTCAATATTATCAACTAGATATCATACAGAACAATGTTAAGAGTATACACGGGCTGGTCTTTTATTATTCTTTTACAAATATGAACATAAGTTTGGCATGTTAACTTTTTGTTGTCTTTATAAAATACAGTTAACGAGTTCATCAATGGGTTTTTTGCTTTCAAAACAGTTCTACATAGTTATATAGAACTATTATTCAACTATTATTCTGCTTTACCTACAAAATATCTGATTGCGATTACATCTAATTTTTAAAAATTTTTTATAATTACCATAAATACAAAATTGCACTTTTTAAATTTTCCATTAAAATTTAAGAAAATATCAATTCTAAAAGCTGCAATTAAAATTTCCAATTATAAATTAGCAAATATTAATTGAATTTTAGAAAATCATATCATCGGAAATAATAATTTTAAATTTAGAAGACATCAATTGCATCTTTAATATATAAATTTTATTCGTTAAACACAAATTGAAATTCCAGAAAAAAAACACCAAATATGTTTACATTTAAAAAATTTTTACATTTAAAAAAAATATTGCCATTCAGGAGAAATTAATAACTTTTCAGTACCGCGATTCAGTAACTTCTTTTAACGATAGTCAAATCGTTAAAAAAAAAGAAAATTGCAAAATTATCAGTAAAATTTTTAAACGATATTCGCTATTGTTAAAGTCAGCTGTTGCTGTTATCTAAACGACAACCATTTTGTGTTGTTTATTCAATCGATAAAAACTTAAATTTTTGGGTTGAAATGTCGTCATACATAAATAAAAATCATAAAATAGTGAAAATATTTTGCTTTTATTAAAAAAACTTTTTTATATAAATAAAAAAAATTAAATAGCATATTCAATTCATTACTTCATTTTCAAATAAATAAACATAAATATTAGTAAAAAAAAATAAAGATATTAAACATAAACATAAAATCATCCTGTCAAACACGAAGTAATTTGTATTTTTCTATTCTTTGTGTTTTTCGCTTATTTTGACAGAGATGCCAATCGTTTACAATTTAAATAAATAGAAAAATAGATTTGTCAACTGTCGTTAGGATGTATGTACTTAGTGAATCACTTAATCCTTAGTGCTAACAACAATAGCTGTCGATATATTTTGCGATTGTCGGATCGTTGAAATTTACAGAATCACACTACAGAAAACATTAATTTAAATTCAATGAATTTTAGAAAACCTCAAATGATATTTAAGAATTGCTAACATTAAATTGTTACATAAATAAACGCAATTTGATGAGAATGTTATTTATATATAAATTTTCACAATTTTTTTTTTTTGGATGAAAATTTGAAGTTTTTCAGAAAATAAAGATAACAAATTATTTTATTTGAAATGTTTGGGACTTTTGGTTTTTTGCGTTTGGCTCCCTAATTTGATTATTTATTATTATTATAAATTTATTCTCTATGTTTTCAAAATATGGCAATATTTTAATAAAAAAGTTGAGAGAGCTTTTTTTTTTTGGTTATTATTTTGTTACTCCATCCAATGAAGAAATATTTGGCCAGTTAAAACAAACTAGACAGCCATCTCCAATTAGCACGATTTAATGCATATAGCCACCCTACACAACCATTACCTTTGCAATGGAGGTTAGGGCGAGCAATTTAATTAGCAAAAACTAAATTAAACGAGAAGTTATGTCATATAACCGGAAACGCATGCATATAAATGCATGCTGATCAGCAACCACGATGACCAAAAAGCAAACACCGAAATAAATCCGAAATAATAGAAAAGACGAAAACCAACCCAAAGAATTTTCTGAAATAATTTGGTATTAAGTTTAACAAATTGTTTACTTTTTCCAATATTTTGTTTACATTTATTATCAATACTCAAACCGAGTTGGAGGGTATTAAAGATTCTGCATAGCCGAATTTAACACTCTTACTTGTTATTATTAACTAACAACCAGGAGATGCCTCCTACAAATGCAGTGTATTGTGCTGATTTCAGGAAAATAGGTTATGGGAAGCAGGTAAGCAGGAGTAGGTTTGTATTTGAATAATATTTTATTAGATTGTAACTGTCAGGAAAGACTTGTGCGGGGAGTTTTATCCACATACGGCTAGTTCGACTGATAAACGAATTTTCTCTGTAATGCGCTGTGCGGTCAACAGAACAATAGACTTCAGGAGGATGTGATCTACTAGAGAAGCGGATAGAGCGAACCGAATCTCGGGCCCTTGGAATAAGTTCGCTAATCTTAGAAGAACATTTCCTTTGGTAGTATCTATAGAACAGTGTAACACGACCCACATTCATCGATGTTCCACGAGTATTATTATTTTCTCCACCATTTACAAAGCAACGGCTTAGCCCAACCAGCCTTTATGTAAATGAAAACCAAGCGCTTCATAGCTGGTACTGAAAGACTTTGAAGTACAGATTACGAAAAGGATGTGGAAATGATGCAGTGATCCGAATTGCCGAGAGGTACAAATATTTTCACTTCATACTTGTGAGGATGTGAAGTGAGAAAAAGGTCGAGAGTATTTTGTCGTAGGTGGTTATGCGCAGCGAAAAGCTCAACGTTACTTCGGGAGTTATTTGACTCGAATGATGGAGCCAAGAACAATTGTGAATATTAAAATCGCCAGCAGCCACGACTTCACTTTTCGGGCAACTCTCTAGGAATTCTAGATATGGATTAAGAAAGGGCGTCGAAGCTATTATAGGTATGCGCCTTTTCTGTGTTTGGACTTCTATATAAAAAGTCAAAGTGTAAAATGTATGACCTAATTTTGAACTTAACGCAAAACAAATTAAACTAGCAGATTCCAGCACTCGAAAATCGAGTGCAATTTCTAGGCAGATTTATTTTTCAACTTAGCCATTTCATAAACCAACACTTTTATTGTTTATTATTATTGTGAATGAAGATAACAAACTCATTAACAAACACTTTAACAAATTTAATAAAACACACATAGCATATGTATAATTTTATGTATGTGTTAGTAGCAACTTTAAATGCAATTTACTCAAAATAAAGGAAAAAATTTAAAAATCTGCAAATCCGCAAAATGGTTAAAAAGAAAGACCTTTCAAATAATATAGGTTCGATAAAAATCGGGATAAAAGGGTAGAACAAAACATCGGTCACAAGAAATCGCCTAGCCTATTAATATCATAGATTCTGCATCATTACATTTAAGATGTTGCTCTGGTACACTTCTGATTGGACTAATTTTATCGAATTAAATCTTCAAAAAAAATTTAACTTTCTCCCTTTTTAAATTTTTGAAATAAAATAACATAACATATTCACGGCGTATTTATTATTTACTAGCAGATTCCAGCGCTCGAAATTCGAGTGCAATTTCAAGGCAGCTTTATTTTTCAACTTAGCCAATTCACAAACCAACACCTTTATGGTTTATTATTATTGTGAATGAAGATAACAAACTCATTAACAACCACATTAACAGATTTATTAAAACACACATAGCATATGTATAAATTTATGTATGTGTTAGTAACAACTTTAAATGCAATTTACTCAAAATAAAGGAAAAAATTTAGAAATCCGTAAATCTGCAAAATGGGTAAAAAGAAATACCTTTCAAATAATATAGTTTGGTCAAAATCGGGATAAAACGGTAGAACAAAACATCGGTCGCAAGAAATCGCCTAGCCTATTAATATTATAGATTAGTAGAGGAGAAAAGACCCATACGTATGCGTGATATTTTTATTTCAGTTTTATACAGAGGTTAAATTTATAATACATTTTCTATAATATATTTAATAAGTTACATACAACCTTAATGTTTATATAAAATTAAAATAAATTTTAAGGAATTTTGGAAGACTGATTTTTATAGAGGCTCTGTCTTGAAAAGAGCTTCAGGACCAACTTCGATCCAAATAAAGACCACAACATAGACACCTTTAATATTTCTAGGCTAAAAATATTCACACTGTCCTATTTGCGTTTCAAAATTCCGCGAAAATTCGACCCACTCTAATAAATGCCATCAGAACTTACTCAGAATTCAATAAAACATGTGGCCCAAATACGTAAAATGCAATAAGAATAAAGTAGTGATGAAAACTTTAATATAACATGGTATTATAAAATAAAGAAATCTACGAAGAACCCAACAAAAAAAAAAAAAAAAAAAAAAAAACACAAATATTATTTCCAAGTTGAACAAGTACGAATAGAATGTCAGCCATAACAAAAGTTGCATTATGCAAATTTTTCATATTTCCCAAAATTATTCTGTTTTATTTTTTCCCCTATAATCAAGCTTAAAAGGAATTCTACTGCAAAAGAAAATTTATATGTACGAGTAAATTGAAAAGAGCTTAAAAAAATATAATACTCGTAATAATAAAAAAAAACTACAACTAATGTTCGAATTGGAGAATAAAAGGCGTCATTATGACCAGGCACAATAGTGAGAATTTTCAATGAAGATGGATTTTATGTTAAAACATTATATTGGCATAAAAAGAAAAACTTCAAATCATTTTAAGTAATTTAAAGTTTATTTATTTGTTAATTTTTTTTTTTTTTTTGTTATTAATTTAGTTTATTTAAGCGTATGATTAATTTGTATTATTTTTCTGATTATTTGGCCATGCTTGGTTAATTGCTTTATATCTATTTTTGGTATTTGTATTGAACGCTCCAATAAATACGAGTATTGCAAATGTGAATTTTTTACTTACGAATTGAGATAAACAATTAAAATCGAATAATTATGTAATAGTTTTAGAACATAACGTTTTTAGAACAGGTAAATTTAGTATTGATTCAATAAAATCGCCCAATATTAAAAACTGAAATTCATTCAAAATATTTCCATACAAATTTATTAGCGTTTAATATCAAAACTCTACACAAAAATTTTGTATAAATGCTTATAAATTTTGAGAAACAATTTTGTTCATAAAAATTGGTTGATTTTGGGTTATAAAAATGTTTTAATATTACAGAAACATTTATTTGTTACAAACAACTGCATTATCATTTAAATTCATTCAACTTGGAAGCAAAACAATAACATGATCTATTTTGAAAAATGTGGTTTAAAAGTTTTTTTTTAAGAAAAATTTTCCAAACACAACGTTTGTTAGTTTAATATTTGCAAAGTAAGGAGAATTGCAAAAGAATTTTATAATCTTTTGGAATACAAAACACCAAAAAAAGAGGTGTGTTCAGGAGTACAGTAAATTTGTTCAGTTTAATATGAGCACCACAAGCCGCTATTATTAGGATTTAAAATCCACAGATGGGGTAATTAAAAACTAAAAGTAAGCTTCATATGATGTCATTGAAAACAGATTGGAAAACTCGTTAAGGATATGCATATTAAGGCTTTTAACCAGAGCTCCCCATTACTCGAGTTTCGAGCTACTAGTGCTGCTATAGTAGTAAATGAGCCGAACAAGTAGCTCGAGTAGTAAATACCAATATTTTTATACCTTCCACACCTCTGTGGTAGAGGGTATATGTATATTGGTTTGTCATTTCGTTTGTAACACATCGAAAAAAAATCCGGAGATCCCAAAACCGTATATTTTCCTGATCATTATAACAAGGGAAGTTGATTTAGCGATGACCGTCTGTCCGACTGTCCGCCTGTCTGTGGAAATCACGATTGCGCCGTCAATATCTAAGCTGTATAAAATCGCTTATTAACATCCCAAAGGAGTTGCTACTTAAAATCGTCAAAATCGGTAAAAGGTGTCATGTGTTATGAATGAAACTTTGAAAAAACTCTTGAAAAAATAAAATTTTTCATTGTGTTGTTTTTCTTAAGATATGTTGTATATGTTGTAATTCTTCTTACTGTTGAAGTCATTGCAGTTGTGTGTATATAAATACTGCACGTGTCCATTGACCTAAGCAAGTATTACCACATATTTGTTTTATCGTTAAAATTAAAAATTAAATATTAAAAATTATTAAAAAAAATAACAAAAACTTTTAAATGAAATATTAAAAATTAAAAATTAAAAACTAAAAATTAAAAATTAAAAATTAAAAATTAAAAATTTTAAATTTTAAATTTTAAATTTAAAATTAAAAATTAAAAATTAAAAATTAAAAATTAAAAATTAAAAATTAAAAATTAAAAATTAAAAATTAAAAATTAAAAATTAATAATTAAAAATTAAAAATTAAAAATTAAAAATTAAAAATTAAAAATTAAAAATTAAAAATTAAAAATTAAAAATTAAAAATTAAAAATTAAAAATTAAAAATTAAAAATTAAAAATTAAAAATTAAAAATTAAAAATTAAAAATTAAAAATTAATAATTAATAATTAAAAATTAAAAATTAGAAATTAAAAATTAAAAATTAGAAATTAAAAATTAAAAATAAAAAATTAAAAATTAAAAATTAAAAATCAAAAATTAAAAATTAAAAATTAAAAATTAAAAATTAAAAATTAAAAATTAAAAATTAAAAATTAAAAATTAAAAATTAAAAATTAAAAATTAAAAATTAAAAATTAAAAATTAAAAATTAAAAATTAAAAATTAAAAATTAAAAATTAAAAATTAAAAATTAAAAATTAAAAATTAAAAATTAAAAATTAAAAATTAAAAATTAAAAATTAAAAATTAAAAATTAAAAATTAAAAATTAAAAATTAAAAATTAAAAATTAAAAATTAAAAATTAAAAATTAAAAATTAAAAATTAAAAATTAAAAATTAAAAATTAAAAATTAAAAATTAAAAATTAAAAATTAAAAATTAAAAATTAAAAATTAAAAATTAAAAATTAAAAATTAAAAATTAAAAATTAAAAATTAAAAATTAAAAATTAAAAATTAAAAATTAAAAATTAAAAATTAAAAATTAAAAATTAAAAATTAAAAATTAAAAATTAAAAATTAAAAATTAAAAATTAAAAATTAAAAATTAAAAATTAAAAATTAAAAATTAAAAATTAAAAATTAAAAATTAAAAATTAAAAATTAAAAATTAAAAATTAAAAATTAAAAATTAAAAATTAAAAATTAAAAACTAAAAATTCAAAATTAAAAATTAAAAATTAAAAATTAAAAATTCAAAATTAAAAATTAAAAATTAAAAATTAAAAATTAAAAATTAAAAATTAAAAATTAAAAATTAAAAATTAAAAATTAAAAAATTAAAAAATTAAAAATTAAAAATTAAAAATTAAAAAGTAAAAATTAAAAATTAAAAATTAAAAATTAAAAATTAAAAATTAAAAAATAAATTTTAACCAAAACCATTTTTTCATTTCTTAAATTTCCTTCATTAAAACCTCCCAGGACTTATGATGTAGATTGGTTAAAGGGTTCATCCTCCTGCATTCTGACCAGGTAGATCTATTGTGCACTGCCTAATGACCGTTCCGAAATTTTTAATTCTGCGGAAGTTTATTATAACAGAAACGATGGCCAACCCTAATATTATTAAAATTAACATAACTGATTTGAATTTCAATTACGAGGAGACAAACAATTGTTAAGCAAAACCATTTCTGTTTAGACAACGGAATAAACAGCTGACCTAAACCAAAATACAAAATTTACCATGCAATAATAATACATTTCCCAAAAGATTCAGTAGCCACAGCAAATCTTGTTCTCTGTATAACACGCGTAATATGTGTGTTAATATGAATGCGTGTTCATATCCGACAACATAAAAATATTGTGTTAATTCTAAAAGCACTCCACAAACAAAGTTGCATTATTAGTTCTGCACATTTGCGGAATAGTCTGCAGTTAGTTTAAGTTTAGATTTCCTTCAGTGCCCTCTCCCCACTTTTGCAATATTGAACTCATTTGCAACAATGAATGCATGGAAAATATTCTGGCATTTAAAGCACAAACAATTTCAAATGCCATTGAACATATTGTTGATATAATTGAATGGCGAATTTGGGGAGAGTGAACGTGAATGTGAATGTATTTGTGTGTATATTTGTATGGTATATTAGGATGTTGTTATTATTAGTCGTTGCAGCATTTACTTTAATAATCACGATAATGAAATTGACCTTTAGAAATATAAAGTGAACATTGAAATATCAGGATTACTAACAGTTATAAAAACTATATGTATCAAAACTTGTTTGACCAGATGTGGCTTGTGGTGTATTTTTATTAACATTTTTAAAAGGATTTTAAAGAAATAAAGTTCTTCTTATAACAGATTATCATCTCTTAACAAAATTAGGAAGACTTTAACAAGCAATATAAATAATAATTCATCTTTGTCTCATCTACTTACTTCTTTGGTCTATCACTGCCAGTGCCAGCACAACGTCCTTGTACCAAAAACAATGAACCACGATCAGCATTTAATAATATTGAAACATTTTGTAAAATTTTATGACATAAAGAACGTACTTCCAATTCGTTGCATATGTCCTTTACCTAATTGCAAAGCAAACAGTGTTTCAACACCCATCAAGTCAACGTATTGAATCGTAGAACAAAAAGCCATGAACATTAAATAGTCAAGCAGCAAGAGCAGCAGCACCACGAATTGTTGTAAGTTTGTGCAATAATGGCAACAGTATTGCACGTTTTCAGACATTAGTGACACCATTTGTTATTTAATATGTACGTCGGCAACAGCAACAATATCAACAATCATTGTTGTTCAACAAATGCACGCAAACAATAAGAAATGTAATGTATTGTTTTGTAATGAAGACATTTTAGAACATTTGTAAAGAAACATGAAAGAGAAAAAAGAAAATTAAATAAGGAAAATTATTTGGAATTCCAATGTAAATATTATAACGAATTGACAACATTTTTTTTTTCATTCATAATTAATGGTTATTGTTAAAAGTGTCAATTTCGAAAGAAAATTTGTAGGAATTATATAATCTGCGTTTAAGTCATATTTCCCTTCGTATGAGTAATATTTAATGTGTACACTAAGTTGAGTATACGTACAGTGATTTCAAGTACAATGGGTGCTGATATAAGAACTCTTTCGGGACATGTTCTTTGTTTCGAAGAGAGGACACTAATTTTAGTACTGTTTTGAAGAAATAATTCTGTTTTTAGTACTCTTTCGAAGAAAGACTACTTACTACCTTTATTATCCTTTGATGTCACTATTCTAGTAATACTTTTAATGATATTTCAAAGAAAGGGTACAACTTTTAATACTCTTTCGAAGAAAGCGTACTACTTTCAGTACTATTTAAAAAGAGGATACTACTTTTAGTACTCTTTTAAAGAAAGGGTTATACTTTTCCGATGAAAGGGTTCAACATTTAGCACTATTTCGAAGAATGGCTACTGTTTTTAGTACTTACGCAGGAAACGCACTACTCTTTTAAAGAAGGGTACTAATATTTTATCCTCTCGAAGAAAGTGTAATGTATTTGCTATTCTTTCGCAGAAAGTGTACTTTTGAAAAAAGGCTATTGTTTGCCTTTGAAAAAATTACACTTCTTTTAATACTCTAGCGAAGAAACTGTACTTCTGCATTTAGAAATATTGCGAAGAAAGACCAAAAATATTTGTACTATTTAAAAAAAAATAATATTCGAGAAAGGGTACTACTTTTAGTACCCTTGCAAAGTACTTTTAGTACTTTTTTCAAAGAAATGTCAATTCTTTTTCGATGAATGGGTACCACTTTTTGTAAACTTTTAAAGAAAGGTCGATACTTTTAGTACTCTGTCGAATAAAAGCAGCTATTTTTTTTTTACATTTTGCAGAAGGAGTACTTCTTTTAGTACTCTTTCCAAGAACGGGTACTTTTTGTTAGTATCCTTTCGAAGAAAAGGCACTTCTTTTAGTACTATTTCAAAGAAAAGGTACTTCTTTAAGTACTCTTTCGAATAAAAGGCACTTCTCTTTTGAAGAAAAGTACTCTTTTGAAGAAAGGGAACTTTTTGTTAGTACTCTCTCGAAAAAAGGGGGTACTTTTTGTTAGTACTCTTTCGAAGAAAGGGTACTTTTTGTTAGTACTCTTTCGAAGAAAGGGTACTTCCTTTAGTACTCTTTTGAACACACTTCTGTCAGTACTTTGCTACTTATAGAACACTTTGGAATACAACTTTTAGTATGCCTTCAAGAAGAGGCTAACACTTTTAGTACTCTTTCGATTAAGGCGTACTTCTATTTGTACCCTCTTGAAAAAAAGAGTATTTCTTTTAGAACTCTTTCGAAGATATGGTACATCTGTTAATAGTATTTCGAAGAAATGGTACTTCTTTAAGACTGTTTAGCAGTGTACCTTTAGTACTTTTTCGAAGAAAAGTTACCTCTTTTAGTACTCTTTCGAATAAAAGGTGCGTTTTTAGTACTTTTTCTAATAAAGGGCATTTCCTTTAGTACTCTTTCGAAGATAGAGTACTTATTTCAGACTTTTTCGAAGAAAGGGTTATACTTTTAGTACACTTTCGAAGAAAGGTCACTACTTTTAGCACACTTTCAAGGAAACCGTTCTGCTTTTAGTACTCTTTAAAGGAAATGCTTTAGTCTTCTTTCAGAGAAGGGTAATTCTATTTGTATTTTTTCTAAGAAAGGGTATTTCTGTTAATACTCTTTCAAAGAAATGGTACATCTTTAAGTACTCTTTCGAAGAAAGTCAACTACTTTTAGTACACTTTCGAAGAAAGGGTACTACTTTTAGTACTCTTTCAAAGAATGGGAACTTCTTTTAGTCCTTTTTCGCGTACACTTTAGGTACTTTTTCGAAGGAAGCGTGATACTCTTAGTACTATTTCAGAGAAAGGGTGGTACTTTTAGTACTCTTTCAAAGAAAGGGTGGTACTTTCAGTACTCTCTTAAAGAAATGGTTATACTTTTGGTACACTTTTGAAGAAAAGGTACTACATTTAGTAGTCTTTCGGCGCTTCTGTTAGTGCTCTTTCGAAGAAAGGGTATTTCTTTTAGTAAATTGTACCGTAGAAATGGCACTGCATTTGGTAGTAATTAAAAAAAGTACTATTTTTAGTAATATTTCGAATAAAGTGTACTGCTTTTAGTACTCTTCCAAGTACTAGTACCCAATTATTTTAGACCCTTTCAAAGAAAGGGTACTAGTCTTCAAAGAAAGGGTTCTAATTTTAGTACTCTTTCGAAAAGAGAGTACTACTGTTACTCTTTGGACTCATTGAAGGAAAACGTACTACTTTTTTAATATATTCATTAAAAAATAGAATAAAAAAATACTGATTTGATTTAATATTACAAATATCATTCACTTCTGCTACCTTACTAATAAATAATAATCATACGCCCTGAATATGTATGTTATGTTATTAAAATAAATTGTTTAAAAACGGGGGGAAATATTGTAATTTTTGAAGATTTCATTTTATAAAATTAATCCAACCTGAATTGCTGAAGCTATTTGCTGAAGAATAAAATGAGAAATCATCAATGGTTGAAAAACTAAGAAAACAAACATAAAGATAAGGGAATAAAATATGTAAGGTCATAAAAAAGGTTGGCCTGAGAACGCCAAACCCTTTTGAGATTTTACTACACTGGCCTAGTACTTTCACCCTGACTTGGAACTTCTCATCCCCAGAATGGCTGTTGTACAGTGTAATTAAAGAATACTTAATGTTAATTTAATTTTCTGCTTACTGTCTTAATGTTGTTAATGTAGCAAAAAAAATTATCACTCATACGCCTTAATATTTAATTTAATTTTCTGCTAACTGTCTTGTCATCCAACCCCCCTCTCCCCTCCCAACAAACAAAACATCTTAGACAATACCTTACCAATTCAAATATCAATTCCTTTTCATCTAATTGCTTTAATTCATTGCGAGATAAACGTTGCGGTCGATAATGATTATGATGGTGATGATAATTATGTTGATGTGGATGTGGGTGCGTTGCAATACCCGTCTGTTGATAGTTATGTTGATTATTATGATGATTGTTATGATGGTACTGGGTAGTACTACTTATATTATTTGTTGTACCGAAACCACCACCACCACCAACGCCGCCGATACCAACACCACCATTGCCACCAACACTGCCATTGCTGGAACTTGTATTTGTGGAATTTGTGGTGCAATCATTCTGTGGGCCTATACTTAAAAAAGTTGGCGTACCATCAATGGTATTGACTATGGGTTTCAATAACCCACCACGTTCGAATTCATGAGCAGATATTTTTCTATAAAGAAAAGATAGAGACAGAAATTATAAACAGTTGTTAGAAAAGATAATAAAAATTAAAACAAATATTTTAAGTAGGTTTATATATGTTTTTTTTTTAATACTCTTAGCCATATTGTAGAGTATAGGAATGTGTATGTATTTAAGAAATGGGTAAACAATATTCTTTAAGTGGTTGAAAAAAATGATATGGTTGTTCTAGATAGATGTAATCAAAATGCAAAAGAAAAAAAACAGATTTATAAATAAGAAATAGAAACGAGGATTATAACAATTTTAAAGGATTAAAATGTGAACTGATACATTAAGATGGTTATTCCTTAGTTTTTTAATTTATATCAAAAGATGGATTTAATAACAAAAATTCTAAAGCCAAACTAATTTAAATGTAAATGATGTTCATTCTAATAAATGTAATCTTTGTTTTATGCTTTAGGAACAGTTACATTCTTTAAAGAGTTGAGTTATTCAAATACTGAGCGTTTTTTCCGCAACAAAAGATATTCTATAATATTAAAAATGCCTTTGTCTTTTGTAAAGAATTTGTTTAGAAAATCAATAAGAAACAAAGATCTTGTAATAAAGACGAATTTTTACAGAATTTTCATTTTAACATAACTTATTCAGTCAGATTCAATAACCAAATATTTGACATAAAATGTGGTATACTATAAGAAAAAGTCAGCTAATTGGTTTACAAGCATAAGTATTCCTAGAGAAAAGCAAAGGAGAACTATCGAACAAACAAAAAATAGTCTAAACAATCGGAATATATCAACCAATATCAACAGTAATCAGTATTAAGTAAAAAAATACTCAGCACAACATAGTTTCGGTACTAATACATGAGCACTCAACTAACACAATCATTTTAGATTAGTTTCAATGTTTTCAAGCAGCCAAACTGAAATGGTTTTTACCAGTAAATTTGGAAAAAACTGCAAAATACAGCTACATAGAACTGTAACAAAATTTGAAGGCTGTCAAGTAGTAGTTTGACCAACCATAACGAAAAAATGTTTAAAGAGAGCAAATCAAACCCTTGTGGAATTCACTTGAAACTATTCGAAACTTTTTGGAATATAATATAAAAAAAAATTTAATGAATCTTTATCTCATTAAATTTTTACTTAACTAGTTTTTAAAATTTTCATTTTGCATAAAAAATTTCAATCCCAAATTATCTCAAGTTCTATTAGAGATGGAAAAATTGTTGTCTAATAATTTTAGAGGTTTAAGTTACGTGTTTTTTTAATATTAAAATTTATTAGAAATAGCAGTAAAAAAAATGTAATAATAAATGATCCTTATAATACCAAGGACCTAATAGTCGATAATATTTAGGGTGGAATCTCAAAGGTATCAGAAATAAATACAAAAAGCCTTAGTCACTGTACATTATAATTCACATATCGCACCTGTACCTCTAAAGTGAGTCAACTCAAAATTTTTAAATTTTCACTTTTTACAAGAAAACGACACACATCGTTTTTTCTAGTCTTTCGCAATACAAAATACAGTTGTTACCCAATTTGTGTTATAAGAGTATCTTCTTTAGAATCCACTAAAAATACATTTTTTGAGTTGAACCCAAAAAACTTGTTATTTTTGATGATCACTGAAAAAAATTCCAAAAGCAACTACTGTTGTATACTGACTATTCACAATTCTTTACAATGAAACAACTGTTTTTAAATTTTATAGTAAATATTAAATAAAAACGTTTTTTGCCTCTACTGAAAATTTGTAAATTTAGAGTTGACTCACTTTAGAGGTACAGGTGCGATATATTGTACTTATAAAATCATTCAATAAATTTTTATTTTTTTATTTTTAAAAACAAACAGTCGTAACGAGTATTATATAATAAAATTTTAATAAAAAAAAAAAAAATACTTTTCGTCAAATCTCCAGACCCCGTTGAGATAAGACTCCAAAAATTACAGCCTCTAAAGCTTTTGATACAATAAAACCAAATTATTAGTCGGCTAAATTACTCTGAAATACGTTACTGTGAGGTTTCCTTGTCTAGTTCTCAAAATTTTTAAAAATTTCAATTCTAAAAAATTTTTAAAATTATAGTCGATCTGGACCGACTATACGATACGATGATAGGTGCAAATAATTGGATATAGAAAATAAGCATAATACATTTTTGAGTGGCATTATTAAAAAATTGTTGACTGCTGGTATAAAAAAGTTCATATCGGATGCAATTCTTTTATGGGGTCTAGGTCAAAAAATGGACCGATTATGACCATATTTAGTAAAATCATTTCCTTTTCTTAAAAAAATTTATAAAACAAATTTAGGAAAAAAAATTTATGCAATAGTTTTGTTTTTGATAGATCTAAGTGAAGATTCGACATCAGTTAATATGGGTACTATGTCTAAAAATGGTCCTACAGGGTTTATTTTTGAACTACTGATTAGTGGGTATAATACACGCACATTAGGGTGGGTCAATTATTTTGACTCCATATAAAATTATGTGGGGTATCCAAATACGACATAAATCGATTTGTTCCTCCAAATTTTGGAGGGTTCGAAAATGATTTTAGAGGTGTGGTTTCTTGGGGAAATATACTTTTTATGGCCCATAGTACCAGAATCGCAATGAGCACATGAAGATTTTTTCGGCCCCCTACAATTTGACCCACTCTAACGCACATATAACAAATCTTATCGATAAATGTATATACGATAATCTGAATCTTAGGACTATTTAGGTCGATCTCATAGAGATCATTTGTATTGGACTAGGTCTGAACACGAACTTATTTTCACCAATAGATTGTCCTATGGCCGACTAAAGCTTAAATACCAAATTTTTTTAAAATGTATTTATACTTGCGGACTGTAGTTTTATTACAAAGTTTACATGGACATCCAGGCAGACGGACAGACAGATGGACGGATATCGCTAAATCGACGCAGAAAGTGATTCTCAGTCGATCAGTATAATAAAACGTGGATCTAGGTCAAGTATTTTTGGTAGTTACAAAAACCAACAACAAAAACTCAGTATACCCTGACCACAGAGTGCTATACGCTATAAAAATTAAGTTGAAATTATATACTCTATATATTAATGCATACGAAAATCTCTATCCTTTATAGGGAATTGCTACATTTGCAGATTTAAAAAAATAAAAATCTTGAAATTAATTCTTATTTGTATAACCAGGAGCACTGTAAAGTTTCATTGAAATCTGAAATGGTAGGGTTGAAGATTGTAAGTTAGGATGGAGTGACCCAATACCATTGTTGAAAAAAGAAAAAAAGTTTCATTGAAATCTGAAGTGGTAGGGTTGAAGTTTATAATTTAGCATGAGGTGACCCAATACCATTGTTGAAAAAAGAAAAATAAACCACTCGTATACTGGTAAATTTAATAAAAATTAATATTAAATTTAAAATTTGAGATTACGACTATAAGTAGTTTTAAAACTTTGGAATCACTTATCCGTTAAACGCGCCCTCATGGTAGGGCAAGTGAACGAGACACCTCCCATATAAATCATATATCTATAGTACTATGAGAACGAGAGCCTTAAACCTTAATGTGAGTTCATAAGTTATAAACGTACGCCAAAAATGGACGAAATCAGATCATAGGGCATGCCAACTTCCAAACAAATATAAATATATGGAGAATCTTGAAAATATGTTATCAATGAGCAATGGAGGCAAAAATGGGTGTCACGGGATTAATGTACATGGCACTTCACTTCGAAAGTAAATATAAAACACGTAAGAAAAGTATAGCCGGGCTGGACCGACTATGCCCTATACCATATGTTTAGAGACCCTATCTCTTAACTCCAACTGATTTGATAAAGAAAATAAGCATAAACAAAATTTGAGTAACATTGTTATTAATTTCTTTGCCTTAGGTCAACATATGTAGTAGGTATGTAGTATGTTTTTTGCAGAAACATATACATAAATTTGAGAAAAATCTGTGCAATATTTTTGTTTTTTGATAAATTTAAGTGAAGATCGGGAATCGGCTTCATATTATAAATAAGAATTATCCTATAGGGTTTATTTTTGTACCATTGATAAATGAATGTATTAAACATACAGAAACCGAATTTGGCAGAGATCTATATGATAATTTGGATATTATGGCAATTTAAGACGATCTCAGAGGGGTCATTTGTATGCGGACTAGGTCCGAAGAAAAATCGATTTTCACCGAATTCAATAGCGTCCATCATATGGCCGATAGAAGTTTATAAACAAAATTTAATCAATATATATATGTATACTAGCTGGACCCGGCAAACGTTGTTTTGCCCTCAATGAATTTTGATTTTAGTTAGAATCTGTATATACCTATATAAAATGTGTGACGAAGATCTCCAGATAATAAAATGAGAGCTTCACCAAAAAATCTTTCATTGCCTTTCAAATCTTTTATCAAATCAAATCACAATATTTGTGAGCCATGGTACATTCATCCCAAATAAAAATACTGCATTTTTGCAGAACTTTTGCCATACCGGAATGTTTTTTGATATTACAGACGGCATTCTCATTTTTTTGTACGTTTAACGGTGATTTGAGTGCTGAATGAGCTGTGCGGCCACCATGCAATAATGTAGCGGCTTTTTCCTTCTTTTTCGTTAATATATTTATATATAAAAACGTTTGTGAGTTTATTTATTAAAATTTATATAAATTTGACAACTCATTATTTTTCGAACGACAGCGCCATCTACCGGGTCCAATAAAAAAATGTTTCTAACATACATATATGTACATTCTTAGTTTCATTAAAATCACACCATAAATAAGAATATTCGAAATAACTTTACCCAGCGCCACCTATCGGGTCCATTTATACATACAAAAATTTCTTATGACGAAACATACGTTCATTCTGAATTGCAGTCAAATCGCGCTGAAAGTAAAAATTTTTGTTTTTAACTTGACCCCAACGCCAGCTAGAGGGTTAAAACTAAAAAAAAAACACAGAAGAGCTCGAACCGAACCTATGCTGGAAATCCTACCTCGACAGCTCTTATGGTTCCGGAGATCATTCGTTACAATCAAATGCATCAACGTTTTTATATATACGCCACGCCCCTTTGCCCACTAACAACTTTATATAGCTAAGGTCTTATTATTTCGCAAAAATATCCTTTTGTGAAAATTTCATGACGATCCTTCCAGTAGTTTAGAAGATATTACGATTTTTTATTTTTCTAAAAGGGGCGTGGTCCCGCCCACTTTTCTTCTTGTATGTATTTCTATTCATGCTAATACCATATGTACCAAATATGACTGCTGTAGGTAAAAAAATTCCCGTGATATGACTTTTTCAAATTTTGGGTTATATGGGCGTGGCACCGCCCCTTTGTCCAATCAAAAATTTATATAGCATATTATTCCTTCCAGAGTCACAGTAACACGCTCTGAAAATTTCAGGAAGATCGGTTCTTTGGTTTGGCCTCCTATAAAGCACAAACAAACACACATTCATTTTTATATATATAGATAGATTGAAAGCAGATTAATTATGATTTAAGGTAAAATGGGGCGAAAAAGGGGGACTTGGTAATAAAAAAATGTATGGCTACCTTACCTGTAGATAAAAAGTGTATAAAACTTTAGATAAATACATATTACAAAAAAATTATTTTGTATAGCAAACATTGTTAGTGGTATAAGTAAAAAAAAGGGGGCGGTGAAATGGGCGTGGTTCATAGTTATATGGCGACATTAACAGTATTAAGAGCAATATACTACCAAATAAAAAAATCCGTTGGAAGGAACAAATTTGTACAGAGAAAAAAAAGTTTAAAACTTTCAAACAAAATTTGGCGTGAAAAGGGGAGTGAAAGGGGGCGTGGCGTAAGAAATGTTTATTTCTACCTCGCCTGGAGTATAATGTGTATACAATTTGAAGTAAATCTGTTAAAAACTATATGGGAGCAATTACATAATTTTAAAAAAGTGGGCGTAAAAGTGGGCGTGGTCAAAAAAAAAGTACCCTATTAATCATGCCAGAGTCCCAGTTAAATGCTGTAAAAATTTCAGGAAGATCGGTCCAGAGGTTTGGTCTCCTATAAGGTACACACAAACAAACAAATAAACAAACACACATTCAATTTTTTATATATAGATACTTGCGATCTGTAGTTTGACAACAAGGTTTACATGGACACATATAGACAGACAAACGGACGGACATCGCTAAATTGACTCAGAAAGTGATCCTTAGCTAATAGGTATAGGTCAAATATTTTTGGTAGTTACAAACATCAGCACAAACTCATAACCTCATTACATAGTGGTATAGGGTATAATATCATTTATCTAGAATCCAAATATTTTTAGTGCCTTTGGAAAAATATTGTTTTTCATATAGACGGACTCTATAATATTAAGGCGAGGCGATATTTTGTGCCCGATGTAACTTTGTCAGTTTTAAACCGATTTTGATCAAACATACCGCATTTGAAAGGTATTTCTTTTTAGCTATCCACCAGATTAACAGATTTGCACCGTCTGGAACATTTTTTTAAAGTTGCTACTAACACACACATAACATTATACAATGCTGTGTGTGTGTTTATTAAATTTTTTAATGTGTTGCCAAAAATTGTATATGAATTTAAAAATAATTTTAGACATAAACCAATAACAAAAATTTCAAATTTCATTATAACACGCCCTGTGTTGAGTTGTGAATTGCGTAAAATTAGCATACAGGGTGGTTCAAATACCTTTTCGCTCTCATTTTTGTGTGTTCAACAAATATTTATAATGGAATAAATTTAATGAATTAAATAGATTAAAAAAGTATTTGAAGAAATAAATTGAATGAAAAAAATAAAATTTTCTAAAATTTGCACTCGAATTTCCAGGGCTGGGCTCTGTTAGGGTTTTATAATTACGCGAGATAAACAATTAAAAAATATTATTGATGTGTAAACATCTATACGCGCAGGGGGTTAAATTAATATTTCACAATACAATCACAAAAACAGAGTAACATATGAGACGTAAGATAAAATCAGTGTGACTTATGATTGTATTGTTGAAAAAATTATGATATGTAATAAATAACCTGTTTTAAAATAAAACATGAAAAAGAAAAAATTAAAAATGATATATATAAAATGAAAAAAAAAAATTAAATATAAAAAATGAAAACTAAAAATGAAAAATAAAATATGAAATATAAAAAATGAAAAATGAAATATAAAAAATGAAAAATAAAAAATGAAAAATAAAATATGAAATATAAAAAATGAAAAATGAAAAATTAAAAATGAAAAATAAAAAATAAAAAATGAAAAACGAAAAATAAAAAATAAAAAATTTAAAATTAAAAATTGAAATTTAAAAATTAAAAATTAAAAATTAAAAATTCAAAATTCAAAATTAAAAATTAAAAATTAAAAATTAAAAATTAAAAATTAAAAATTAAAAATTAAAAATTTTAAATTTTAAATTAAAAATTAAAAATTAAAAATTAAAAATTAAAAATTAAAAATTAAAAATTAAAAATTAAAAATTAAAAATTAAAAATTAAAAATTAAAAATTAAAAATTAAAAATTAAAAATTAAAAATTAAAAATTAAAAATTAAAAATTAAAAATTAAAAATTAAAAATTAAAAATTAAAAATTCAAAATTCAAAATTAAAAATTAAAAATTAAAAATTAAAAATTAAAAATTAAAAATTAAAAATTAAAAATTAAAAATTAAAAATTAAAAATTAAAAATTAAAAATTAAAAATTAAAAATTAAAAATTAAAAATTAAAAATTAAAAATTAAAAATTAAAAATTAAAAATTAAAAATTAAAAATTAAAAATTAAAAATTAAAAATTAAAAATTAAAAATTAAAAATTAAAAATTAAAAATTAAAAATTAAAAATTAAAAATTAAAAATTAAAAATTAAAAATTAAAAATTAAAAATTAAAAATTAAAAATTAAAAATTAAAAATTAAAAATTAAAAATTAAAAATTAAAAATTAAAAATTAAAAATTAAAAATTAAAAATTAAAAATTAAAAATTAAAAATTAAAAATTAAAAATTAAAAATTAAAAATTAAAAATTAAAAATTAAAAATTAAAAATTAAAAATTAAAAATTAAAAATTAAAAATTAAAAATTAAAAATTAAAAATTAAAAATTAAAAATTAAAAATTAAAAATTAAAAATTAAAAATTAAAAATTAAAAATTAAAAATTAAAAAATTAAAAATTAAAAATTAAAAATTATAAATTAAAAATTAAAAATTAAAAATTAAAAATTAAAAATTAAAAATTAAAAATTAAAAATTAAAAATTAAAAATTAAAAATTAAAAATTAAAAATTAAAAATTAAAAATTAAAAATTAAAAATTAAAAATTAAAAATTAAAAATTAAAAATTAAAAATTAAAAATTAAAAATTAAAAATTAAAAATTAAAAATTAAAAATTAAAAATTAAAAATTATAAATTAAAAATTAAAACTGAAAAATTTGGAATGAAAAATGAAAAATAAAAAATTAAATATAAAAAATTAAAAATCAAAAATGAAAAATAAAAAATTAAAATTTAAGAATGAAAATTGAAAAATTAAAAATAAAAAATTAAATATAAAAAATTAAAAACAAGAAATGAATAATAAAGCAAGTAAGAAAATTATAGTCGGTCTAGACCGACTATACGATACCCTATACCATGTGTTTAGAGACCCTATCTCTTAGGCCCAACTAATTGGATATAGAAAATAAGCACAAACCAAATTTGAGTGGCATTTTTATTAATTTTTTTGGCTGCAGATATGAAAAGGTTCATATCGGATGCTATGACGATATGGGGACTAGGTCCTAAAATGGACCGATCCTGACCATGGTTGATAAAGTCTCTTGCAATATTTTTGTTTTTTGATAGATTTAAGTGAAGATCGGGAAGCAGCTCTATATGGGGTCTATCACTAAGAGTTGGGATCGTTTTTGTACTGCTCATTAATGGATGTAATAAACACATACAAATCCAATTTGACTAAGATCTATACAATAATTTGGATCTTATGGCAATTTATGTAATTTCAAACGGGTCATTTGTATGGGGGCTAGGTCTGGACATGGACCGATTCTCACCAATTTCAATAGCGTTCATCCCATGGCCGATGAAAGCTTATATTCCAAATCTCATTAAAATATATTGATATTTGCGAACTGCAGTTTGATTACAAGCCTTACATGGACACACAGACGGACGGACGGACATTGTTAAATCAACTCAGAAAGTGATTCTGATTCGATCGGTATAATAAAAGATGGGTCTAGTTCAAATATTTTTGGTAGTTACAAACAGCAGCACAAAGTCATTATACCCAAACCACATAGTGGTATAGGGTATAAAAAGAAAAATAAAAAATGAGAGTGAAAAATAAAAAATAAAAAATGAAAAATAAAAAATTAAAAAAAAGTTGAAATAATAAATAATAATAAATATTTATTAGCAGAGCCCCTGCAGTTAATTGGTATAAGTGATACATAGATGATGCTTTTTTTTTGATTTTAAAAAAGTGCCATACAAAAATCTTTAATTACTAGATGTTTATACAGCTCCCCTGTGACCGGACTCACATGATATTTTTAGTCTAAGGGATGCGCTTGTAAATAACAAACTTAAAAAATATAAAACAGAAATGTTAAGACATTATCTTGCACTATTTCCGGTTAGCCGTGAGAAACAGTGATAATGTAAAAATTGATTATTTATTATGTTCACACATCCACTTTCAGTAAAGTTTCAGAGCTCCAGTTAGTTGGTGAAAATTCAATAGAAAAAATCTGCTTTCAGGTTATCCGCCAGGCATAATGATCAGATCGTAGAAAAAAAATATAAAATAATGTATTGTCATCCACTTTAGTTAAATTCTAAACATCTGTGAGCTCTAGCTAGCCAGAAAGTTGGTGTCAAACTCGCCTCAAACAAATAAATAAACATGAGAGTTGAAGAAAAAATATCATAAACAAACTGCATTTGAATTTGTGAAAAATCATAAATAAAAATCTTAATTATAATAATAATATTTTGTTAATACTTGCGGATGTTGTTTAGAAGACTACTTTGTGCCAAAGGGAGAATGACTTTGTTGGTTGGGATTTTCAAAATACAATCTTGCTTTTATTGTGTTTTAGATAAATATAAATTATAACCACATAAATAAATATGTAGTCTTGAAAATAAACAAAAAGTACTCAGAATAATAATAAATTATCTCAAATTTATGTTTTCTAAGTGGAAGTATTTACAACATAAATTTAAACCACAAAGTAAAGTGAAACATAAACTGTAGTTAGTTAGTCAGGACTAATAGCTACATAGAGCAATCCTTAAAAAATCTATTTGTTAAGGTGTATCATTGTCAGCAAATAATTCATTTCCTTTTTCCATTTGAAGTTGTTGGTTTAACGAATGTTTTTGTCCAGTAGATAACTTTTTAGTATAATGTATTAAGGCATGAAAATAAATAGATAAATAAGTAGCCACAAATTGAAATTTCTTAAAATTTATAAAAAAAAAAAAAAAATTCAATATTCGAATTCCTGATTGACTTATTGATCATAAATGTATTAAAGTCTGTATTCGCAAAACCCAAAATTTCAGCTAAAGTCTTAAAAAGTATTAATACGATATTGATTTTAGAATTTGCTGAAAGCCATAACATATGATAAACTCTTCAGATGGCAAAATGAACCACTTGATTCGCTCTCTGAATCATGATTGTGAGTGAACCTTGGTGTTCAGACGAGTGTTCTTGTTTCATTTTGACGTTTATATTTTTTGTGTAAATATTTGAAGACATCCTTCTACACTTTACGTTTCACTATTTCATTTTTTCCATTTTTATTTGAATATATATATGTAAATATATACTATTTGTTAAATGTTTCTATTTATTTTATTGCACAAATTAATTTTTTGTTTTTTTCTTTGTTTATATATTTTTGACAGCTAGATCAGATAAACTAGCGTTAATTTCTTATCAAACTTGGAGATGACACTCAATGTTTCTAGGTTCACAACTAGGTTCATTTTGAACTAAGTAGATTCGCTCTCAAAATTTTGTATGGCGAATCATGTAGATTCAATCATGATTCGGATGCGAACCGTGAATGAGAGAGCGAACCGTGAATCTTGCTGTCCGTATGGTATGAGTTTCAGATTAGTCTATTTTATGTTACTACTGAAATGATTAGCAAGAGTTTATTGACTTTTTAACAGAGATCAGTATATATAAATCTTTGTTTTTTCTGTTTCTATATAGTAGGATTTTTAAAGATTTAAAATAATTTCAAAATGTTTTCAAACTGTAAATCACTGTGACTCTACGTGGGCGTTTTTATTTGATAATTTTCTAATGAAATAAGATTTTCAAAAAAATAATTATTGATTGCTGGATATTCGTAGCACCAAAACAAAGCAGAAAACAGATGTTTTGTGGCTACTTAATTTATTGCCAACCGAATTACAGTGAAATTAATAATTTCAGTTTGATCATGACTAAAGTTCTATTGCCTTAAAAGTAAATTAAGCTGTGAAAAAAAATTTAAGTGACAAAATCAAAGTTTTACGGGCCAGTTTATGCATATGTCTGTAACTACCAAACATATTTTATCTGACCCTCCTTATAAATATCGATCCATTGAGTATCACTTTCTGAGTCCATTCAGCGATGTCCGTCCATCCGTAAGTCCATGTAAACATTGTAAGGAAACTACAGATCGCAAATGGTATCCTTAGGTGCAATTTTAAAATTGGAATGTAAATATTTTTTATTGATAGCATTTCAAAGAAAAGGTTATGGAAATGACAATAGTTTATTAGATGTGTTTTTGAATATTTTTATGGCCCCCTATTTTTCCAGTAAGAAAGGAAAAGTGTAATTAAGTAATTTCAAAAATACAGGCTGTGTCATGTCTGTCACATTATAAAATACTTCCTTTTTTTATAATTTATTTTAGAATTCATGTTTTTTTTATGCTTTATTAATAAACAAGCTCTAAAACAACGGTTTCTTATTCGTCATATAAATAACTTCAGAGCTTTTCTGTGTTTTACAAATATCCTCTAAAATGATGTCTGTTTGCTGTCACGTATGTCACGACTGTTTTTTGCCCCCCAATTATTAATAACAATAATACTTTCTCACTTTTTCTAATTGTAAATATGTTGGTCAGGTCCGTCTGCATAATTTTATATATTTTTATGAACAATGAAATACTTTTAGTGTATAATATCGGATTGGAAAGATCACTGAATGTTATGTCTGCCACTGTGAAATTAGCCAAATATGAATATATTTTGATAAAATTTTGTGTATGAATTTTGGCGGCCATATGACGATCGCTTTTGAAATTGGTGAAAATCGCTGTACGTTTAGACGCAGATAGACTTAAAGTATGTGTGGTTTTCACACCCATTAATCAGTGGTCCAAAAATTATCATTCTTCAAGTTATAGAATCATAATTAAATCTACCCAAAAACCAAAAATGTTCCGTAGATTTTTTTCAAATTAAGTCATGAATACATTTATAAATACATTTATGACTTCATTAAATATGATTATAATAGGTTTCTCTTTCTACCTAGTGCCCATAAAAAAAGCATATGATACGAACTTGTTCACATCTGCAGACAAAGAAATTATTTGACATATAATTAGTTGAACCTATCATCGGTTGAACCTATCATCGGTCCAGGCCAACTAAAATTTTCTTACTTGGTTTTCATTATATTTGCTTTATCTGTAGTACGAGTATGAAAACGCACTATGATGTGCAATAGGGTGGCCCTTAATAAAAAAAGTATTCAAACTCTCGGTCACACCCCCTAGAAATATGCAATAGCAAAAAAAAAAAAAACTCAGAAATACAAAGTTTTGGGTTAAACAAAAAAAATTTAAATTTAAATTTCAAGTGTGTTTATATGAGGAAAATATGACTTTTTTCGACAAATTGTTATATAATCGATTACAGTTCTAAATTATCTCTTTAGAAAGCTATATAACTTTAAAATCGAATAAAAACTCGCCATCATCTTTTTTTGTCACTATAAATGAGACAAAAAATTAAAAAGTTTTTTGATAAAATTTGAAAACTCCTTTTTTAAGTTTTAAAAAATTTTCTTAAACAAAATTTCAAAAAAGGTTTTGTTAAATATATGTATGTATGTTAGAGATTAACTGTGTGAAATTTTAAGTAAATCCCTATGCCAGAATTTTCTTTACAAAAAAAATTTTTTTTTGCGGATTTCGAGAAAAATTATTTTCTTGTGAAATTTGATACTTTGTATCAAAAATTTTTTCGTTTTCTATTTTTAAATGTTATATTTATCATAATAGCCTAGGGTTTCGGAAAAAATATTATTTGGCCTCATTAACCCTTTTGGACATGGGTTACATATAACTCCAAGCTAATAAAAGACAATTTATTCAAAAAATTCAAATACTTTGTAAGTGCTGTTAAATTCTTAGATGGACGCTTAATTTTTTACTTACAGCTGAACATGCAAAATTATGCCTTGCTAGCATTGCTTATATCAAACACTATTACAATTATGACATCTCATATGGATAGAATGGTATTCAGTTCCAAAGATGTAACTTCTAACATGATCCGTGTACTATGTAAACAGCGTCCTGGTATTAAGTTGTGTCATATAAACGCTCAGAGTCTAAAGAATAAAGTTGATGAGTTTCGATATATCATTGAAAGCTCTGGTGTAGATATTGTGTGTGTGTCTGAGACGTGGTTTAATGAATCTGTTCCTGATTCCATTATCGAGTTAAAAGGTTTCAAAATATATCGTTGTGATAGGAAAAGTCCTTGTGGTGGTGTGGCTATGTATGTAAAAAAAGGGATTGTTAGTAAAATTTGCTGCAGCTCTAACTTTATTGATAGTCCAGGTAATTCCACTGATAATAAAATTGAATATTTATTAGTTGAGGTTGTAGCCGATAATCGTAAATTACTTGTAGGATCTGTCTATAAACCTAACTGTAGAGTCAGTACAAACTTTTTTAACAAAACAATGGAAACGCTTACCCTTAAATATGACGATGTCATAATACGTGGAGACTTTAATTCCAACATCATCACTGAAAGCCATCTTACTAATGACATAAAGTCGATTGGTTTGTCGCCGACAAATACTTCAATCCCAACACATTTTACCTCTACAACCAACACGCTATTGGATATATTTTTTGTCAGCAACATTGATAAAGTTCTGTTATATGATCAGCTATCAGCACCTGGCTTCTCCAAACATGATTTAATATTTTTAGCATTTGATTTTCAATTGCAGTATGTTTGTAATGAGGTTACCTTCCATGATTTCAAGAATATTAACTATAACATTATGTCATCTGAGCTATCAAATATTGACTGGGACTCTGTTTATTACATGCCTTCAGTAGATAGTCAGCTGGATTTTTTAGAAAATAACCTGTTGGATGTATTTAGGAAATCCGTCCCAATCAAAATCGTTAAACGAAAAGCTAAGGAAAAGCCATGGTTCAATGTAGCAATTAAATCAGCCATTGATCGCAGAGATTTTGCTTACAAACGTTGGAAAAATTTCAAAATTCCCAATTTACATACTGAATATTGTAATGCACGTAGAGATGTGAATAGAATGATAAAAAGTACGAAATCAGAGTATTATTCTAGTCGTTTTTAATCAGCTGTTGGATCCAAACAGACTTGGAAAGCTATACGTGAAATTGGTGTTGGCAAATCATCGTGTGTGGCTACCAGTGACATAGATGTAGAGAAAGTAAACGAGTCCTTTACAAATCTTCCCAATGTTCGTCCGAATAAAAGCTTTTATGACCACTGTCCAACTATTTCTGGTAATTGTTTTAACTTTAACTGTGTAAATCAATCGGATGTTCTATGTAGTTGTCTCGCGATTAAATCAAATGCAGTTGGGGTTGACAACATTCATCCAAAATTTATGAAAGCTATTATTCCGCTAATGTTACCCTATATCACGTACATCTTCAATAATATTATCACTAAGAGCGTTTATCCCCAAAATTGGAAATATGCGAAAATCATACCCACCCCAAAACCAAACAACGAATACCGACCAATTGCAATACTACCGTATTTGTCAAAAGTTTTTGAACATTTACTCCATGGTCAAATAAGTAATTACGTCAATAATAATGATTTGTTGACAAATAGGCAATCAGGGTTTCGACCACAACACAGCTGCATAACAGCTCTTATTGATGTATCTGAAGAAATACGTAGCAAAACTGACGATGGAAATATCTCGTTCCTTGTTCTTCTTGACCACTCCAAAGCATTTGATACTGTGGATCATGAAGTTCTCTGCCTGAAGTTGCTTAAATTGTTCAATTTTTCTCCTATATCTACACGTTTAATGTCATCATATTTATCATCCCGTCGCCAATCTGTATTTGCAAACAATAAAATTTCAAGTCCATTGCCTGTTCTGAAAGGAGTTCCACAAGGATCAATACTAGGACCACTACTATTTTCAATTTACATCAACGATTTAGTGCGACATTTACAATACTGTAATGTCCACATGTATGCTGACGATGTACAACTCTATATAAGTAGTGATTTAAGCAATATAAACGATTGTTTGGAAAAACTAAACAGAGATCTGAAACACATTCATGACTGGGCAAATATAAACGGTTTGTGTCTTAATCCTATAAAGTCTAAGTGTTTAATAATAGCTAAGAAAACTTTGAAGTTACCTTTTGAGCCGATTGTAATGCTTAATGATCAAAAAATAGAAATTGTATCAACAGCCAAGAATCTTGGTATCACATTTAATTCCACTCTCACATGGTGCGACCATATAAATGCTGCTACAGGGAAAACTTATGCAATACTACGGACACTGTGGAACACCCAGTATGTTACACCGCTTAAGATTAGAAGTTTATTAGCAAAAACCTACATAATACCAACTCTACTATATGGATGTGAAATATATGCAAGTTGCGATTTTACAAGTCGAAAAAAACTAATATCAACGTATAATGCAATATTAAGATATGTTTTTAATTTAAGAAAATATGATCATATATCTCAATATTCCAAAAAACTATATGGGGTGACTCTTACTGATTTAATGAAAATAAGAACGCTATTACTGCTACACAAAATTATATATACACGTGCACCGCCTTACTTGTCCGAAAGATTACTTTTTACACGTTCACCAAGATCGAACGATATCATACACTTAAGATATCGAAGCTAAATATCTGAGTGGCAGTTAAAATTTTTTTAAAAAAAACATTTTTTTTCTTCTTTAAAAATTCCTAAAAAATAAAAATGGGACAAAAATCACAGTTTTGGTCTACAAACAGTTAGTTAAATATATTTCGAATAAAATGAGCTTCATTTCATTGCAATCGGTGCATAACTTTTGATTTTGTTCACGATTTACTGAATTGATATAAATCGCGATTTCCATAAAAAAATAACATTTTCTAATGTGTAAGTGTTTGTATGTAATAAGTTAGTTTTTTATGATTCTAAGAATTAAAAAAATTAAGTAATAAAAAAAGATTATTTCATTTTTATGGTTGCGGTAGCAAACTCATAACGCCTATAAATTTTATTGTCCCTTTATGACACCTAGTCAGTTCACAGTCAATTAAAGAGAAAAAAGAAAAGTCCACTTGTTTTTATTGATGTGTGGTTTACCGTTGGTAACGGATGATTTTTTAAAGGAATTCCCCTGAACACATGTGTTCATTCATAAGTGACTGTCAATAAAATTGTGGATATAATTTTTTTTGGTACTTCAGTAAAAAACTACTAAGTATTTATATGGGTTCATTCAACCAATTTTTCTCATTCAACAAGTGTTTACGAAAGCGAAAAGTATAACGACAAAAAATATAAATCATTTTACATTGAACATTTAATCAGTCAACACAAAAAAGTTCAATTTTGTTCCCGTGTGTTATTTATTGAAAATTGTGTTACTTTGATATATACTTCAAAATTGTGCAATGGCTACGTCAAGAAACACCTGTAAAATCAATCCCAACTATTTTTGTAACATATGTGGCGAATACACGTTTATAAAAAATAGAAAAAGTGTGTCAGATTTTATTAAAAAAATTTATTTTGACTACTTCGGATTTACCATGGAAACCCGTGACAAGTACTGGATTCCTAATACTGTATGTAAAAACTGTGTAGAGTATTTAAGGTTATGGGCAAACAAGCAACGGACCCACTTCAAGTATAAAACACCAATGATCTGGCGGGAACCTTCGAATCATTATGATGATTATTATTTTTGCGCTGTCAACATAACAGGCATTAATAAAACAAACCGGTCTAAATGGATTTATCCTAACGTGTTGTCTATTACCCAACCAGTCCTGTACTCTAGTGAGGATTCAGAACCACAACCATCTACATCTACACACAATTTCCACGACTTACGACAAAATGTTCCTTCACCAATTTCTGAATTTGGATCAGATGACTTGCATTTAGATATTTCTTCTGAACGCGAGCAATTTAATCAGGAGGAGCTTAGTGATTTAGTGAGAGACCTTGGACTTTCTAAAAAAGCATCTGAAATTCTTGCTTCTCGATTAAAGCAAAAAAATCTGTTAACCCAAGGAACAACAATTTCATACTACCGTAACAGAGAAAAAAACTTACTTCCATTCTTTTCCGAAGACGATGAATTTGTTTATTGTTCAGATGTTCCTGGTTTAGTAACAGCGATGGGATTAGAGGAGTATGATCCAAATGACTGGCGACTATTTATAGATTCTTCTAAACGCAGCCTAAAATGTGTACTTCTGCATAACGGTAATAAATTGGGTTCGTTGCCCATTGCACATTCAACTAAAGCTAAAGAAGAATATTCTACAATTGCCTCAGTTATAAATAAAATAAAGTACAACGAACACCGCTGGCTAATTTGTGTGGATCTAAAAATGGTGAATTTTCTTCTAGGCCAAGAAGGTGGCTACACAAAATATCCGTGTTTCATTTGTTTATGGGATAGCAGAGCCAGATCTGAACACTGGAGTAAGAAAGACTGGCCTTCGAGGGAAGCTATGGTTCCAGGAAACCACAATATAGTTAATCAACCACTTGTGCCCAGGGATCACATAATACTGCCACCTCTCCATATCAAGCTAGGACTTATGAAACAATTTGTCAAAGCTCTCAACAAGGACGGTGATTGTTTTAGATATATCAGTAAAAAGTTCAACAATTTGAGTTCGGAGAAACTGAAAGCTGGCATTTTTGATGGCCCTCAAATCAAAAAATTAATCAATGATGAAAATTTTAGTAATTCCATGACAGATATTGAAAGAAATGCTTGGAATGAATTTGTTTGGATAGTGCGCAATTTCCTGGGAAACAAAAAGGGTGAGCACTATTCGGACCACGTGGATAACATGTTGTCACATTTCAAGCAGCTTGGTTGTAATATGAGCATTAAGGTGCACTACCTACACAGTCATTTGGATTGTTTCCCTGAAAATCTTGGAGACTTCAGTGAAGAACAAGGTGAACGTTTCCATCAAGATATCCGCACTATAGAGGAGCGGTACCAGGGTCACTGGGATAAGCATATGATGGCGGACTATTGCTGGAGCATTAAAACAAATCCCTCTAAACAAGGTTATTTAAGAAAATCTTATAAAAGAAAATTTTTCGATGAGTTGTAATTACATTGTAATATTTGTGTATTAAAATTTTTTATTTTTCTTTAAAATTCTCTTTTTGTGTTAAATTAAAAAGTATAGCTGACCATAAAAATGAAATAATCTTTTTTTATTACTTAATTTTTTTAATTCTTAGAATCATAAAAAACTAACTTATTACATACAAACACTTACACATTAGAAAATGTTATTTTTGTATGGAAATCGCGATTTATATCAATTCAGTAAATCGTGAACAAAATCAAAAGTTGTGCACCGATTGCAATGAAATAAAGCGCATTTTATTCGAAATATATTTAACTAACTGTTTGTAGACCAAAATTGTGATTTTTGTCCCATTTTTATTTTTTAGGAATTTTTAAAGAACAAAAAAAATGTTTTTTTTAAAAAAATTTTAATTTTTTTTTCAAAACTTGAACGATATCTCTAAAACTACTTGGAAAATTTAAAAACAAAGTAAGCACGGCTTTAAGAGAATATTGTTTGCGAGTTTCGGATTTTTTTTTTTAATTTAATATGGTGAACCGTTTTCAAGTTATTCCAATATATGTAGCGGAAGTGCCTTAATTTTGAACATAACGGTATATCTCGAAAAGTCGAGCTGATAGAAAAAAACCAAGTGCAGATTTGAAATCAGCGACCACAAATTAGTAAAAATTTGCTATAAATTTCAAATCAACGCAAAAAAAGTTCAATTTTGTTCCCTTGTGTAATTAATTAAATGTAATTGATTTCAGCTCTCATTTATATATATATTTTGTTTCTTTAAAAAAAATTATTTCTTTTATATTTATATTTATTTATTTATATATTTTTATTAAATTAACCCATTATGCTTCATATGTATTAACCATTTTTTTATTATTAATTTTTTATCTTTTTGGGTTTTATTTATTAAATTAATTTTTTTCTGTTATACTGTGTACTATTTATATACTGTGTATTTTTAAATGTACTTATTCATCATTACTTTATAAAAATCCATTACTTTAATTATAAGATTGTAAATCTTGTTGTAATGGAAAAATAATGAAAGAAATTAAATTAAAAATTAAATTATCCTTATGTGCTCTTAGGGTTAAAATGATCCAAAATTCAGCAGTATTTGCTAAATATTTTTATTTTTTGACTTAATTGTACTATGCTAGCTTGAGGTCATTTGTGGCGTCAAGTCCAAATGGGGGTAATGATGTCAAATTAAAAATCATCAAAATCATAAAAATCGGTAAAATATAGGACAATTTTATTTGTTATATTAAGATAAAATATAACATTTAAAAGTAGAAAACTGATAAATGTTTGATACAAAGTATTTAGAAATAGTACATTTACTAAATATTTCACAAAAAACTCACTTTTCTCGAAATCGGCAAAAAAAAATTCTTCAACATATATTTAATAAAACTTTAAAGTGGCAGATCCTATTTTTAAAATTTTGTTTAAGAAAATTTTTTAAAACTTAAAAAAGGAGTTTTCAAACTTTTATAAAAAAAATTTTTCATTTTTTGTCTCATTTCGCAATAGGTTAAAAACGTGGTAAAGAAACAATACTTCATGTCTGAGTGCTTCTAGGTATAGTGAAAAAAAAATGATGGCTTTAATTAATTGAAAAATTAGTTGAAAAAATTTCTGTCAAATTTCACGACCTTGTTTTCTTGACATAAAAGTGGTCTGCGGCATTTGCTATTTCTTGGCGAGTTTTTATTCGATTTTGAAGCTATATAGCTTTTTAAAGAGATAATTTAGTACTGAAATCGATTCATATAACAACTTGTCGCAAAAATTAAACTATAGAACGAAATTTTTGTAAAATCTTAAAAAAAGTGATATTTTCCTCATATAAACAGATTTGAAATTTTAAGTCACGTTGAGGCAACTCTAAATTTTTTTTGTTTGACCCGAAAACTTTGTATTTCTCAGTTTTTTTTTTTTGCAATTCGCATATTTCTAGGGAGTGTGACTTTAAATTCGAACACTTTTTTCCCCCTCCATATAATGAAGGCCAACCTTATGTGCCAACCTTAGCTAAAATTGTTTTAATTTTATAAATTCATAACGGTACTACCTGCAACTGAGAAGCTTTTATCCATTATAATTATAAATTATCGATTTTCTTTGTCACTAAAGCTATTTTCGCGGCCGGCTCGAAATTGTTTTTACCATAATGGAAAGATACAATTTGCATCTATTAATTTTTTGTTGTTTGTTGTTGTTCAATTTTAGAACGATTCGGTGGGCGATTTTTATACCCTATACCAGTATGTGGTATAATGACTTTGTGCTAATGTTTGTAACTATTAAAAATATTTGACATAGACTTGTATTACACCGATCGGATCAAAATCGCTTTCTGAGTCGTCCGTCCGTCTGTGTGTCCATGTAAACCTTGTAATCAAACTACAGGTCGCAAATATGAATATAAGCTGCTGCCGGTCATAGAATGAAGGCTGTTGAAATTGGTGGAAATCGGTTAATGTTCAGACCCAGTCCCCATACAAATAACGCCTACGGGATCGACTTAAGTTGCCATAATATCCGAATTATTATATAGATCTGGGGCATGCGCATACGATATCGAGTAAAATCAATCGAAATTCCATATTTTGGTTATATATTTGAAGAAGACGGACAACGCTCGACCACGATTCGCTTTTCTTCTTAACCAGAGGAAATAATTCTTCAACTGTGAGAAAGAAAAATAAGTCTTAACATTTTATTTTGGGAAATAAAAAAATGATTTCGATCGAAAAATATCGATAACGAATGCGGTGATTTGGCCCCTGGTCAAATTGGGCTGTGTGTGTTTATTACATTTATAAGTAGTCCACAAATAAACCCTATAGGACAATTCTTACTCATAGCCCCATATAGAGCTGATTTTCGACCTACACTTAAATCTATCAAAAAACAAAAATATTGCACATATTTTTCTCAAATTTGGTTTGAATATGCTTTTGCAAAAAATAAGTGACCCTGCCAAATATAGGCAGGAGCGAACCTTTTTTCCACCTAGACCCATATAGATATAGCATCCGATATGAACTTTTTCATATCCGAAGGCAAAAGAATTAATAACAGTGTCACTCAAATTTGGTTTATGCTTAATTGCTATATCTAATTTGTTGGACCTAAGATATGGGGACTCTAAAGGCATGGTATAGGGTATCGTATAGTCAGTCTAGACCGACTACAATTTTATTACATGATTTTCTTGTGGTTGTTTGTTGTGTTATACTCGCACATTATCAATTTTCATTAGCTGAAATAGTAAACCTAACTAATTAACTATAATTGAAAGTCCATCAGACATTTTATGTTTACAACCCATCATCAGTTTTCTAATTAGTTACGTATATAATCGGATAAAAGAGTTGTGTGGTAATGTTAATCAAAAACTATAACAAAACTTTTTCTGTTTCATGTTATTTATCATGCGGCAATAGAGAGCTATCGGTAAGCAGAGATGGGACTTAAAGTTATCAGTACGTTCTTTATTTGCAACTTCGGGTAGTACGAGGTTCTCACAAAAGTCACTTGCTTTTTTCAAAAACATATACAAACCAAATTTGAAAAAAACCTATGCAATTTTTTTTTTTATAGATTTATGTGAAGATTTAGGCTAATTCCCGAACCTTTATACGAGGACTGTACCTAAAAATTGACTTACAGGCAAGGTTCAGAAAATACACACATGAAACACACAATGTTCTGTTCAAAAGCAGCCAACACATATCTTTATTTTCATATCAATTATGTGCGTTTCTAAATTTTCTACGGTGCCCAACACAACCATGACTGTGTTCGTTTTAATATTTCGTTATTTACACGAACATTTTTGTATCACATACTTTTTGCTTCAATCACACATAAAGCATACATTTTTGAGTGTTGCTTTATTTGAAGTTCATGTTCTGGTACGTGTAGTGAAAAAAAAAACACAGAACATGTACAATAAACAGGATCGAGTTCAGTTATATTTTAAGTCGTGTTGTGGCTCGTCTAGTGAGAAAAAACAGAACATGTACAATAAACAGGTTCGAGTCCAGTTATATTTTAAACACGACTTAAAATATAAACACGACTTAAAATATAACTGAACTCGAACCTGTTTATTGTACATGTTCTGTTTTTTCTCACTACACGAGCCACAACACGACTTAAAATATAACTGAACTCGAACCTGTTTATTGTACATGTTCTGTGTTTTTTTTTCACTACACGTACCAGAACATGAACTTCAAATAAAGCAACACTCAAAAATGTGTGCTTTATGTGTGATTGAAACAAAAAGTATGTGATACAAAAATGTTCGTGTAAATAACGAAATATTAAAACGAACACAGTCATGGTTGTGTTGGGCACCGAAGAAAATTTAAAAACAAGCATAATTGGTATGAAAATAAAAATATGTGTGTGTTGGTCTAAGTTATGTTTGTTTACATATATGTACGAGTTTTTTATTCAGTGTGTGTTTTTTTCTGAACTGTGCCTACAGGGCATATTTTTGGCTACTGTTTTTTGGTTATAATAAACACAAACAAATCAAATTTTATCGATATAAATATGATAATCTGGTCTTACGACCATTTTATTCGGTCTGATAGGGGTTATATTTCTATGGGGACTAGGTCTGAAATTGTTCGTCCCAAGGCCCACAAAAGATTATATACCAAATGCCATCACCAGATATTAATATTTTCGACCTCTAGTTTGATTTACGAGCTCTACATGGACACACAGACGGACGAAGATCGCTAAATCGACTAAGAATAACTTTCTGAGCTATAATAAAAGGTGGGTCTAGGTCAAATAATTTAGAAGTTAAAAGCACTAGCGCCAAGTCATTATACCTTCACAATAACAATATTTTTTATACTGAATTTCATACTTGACTTTGAATTTTTATTTATAACTCAGGATCCAATAAAAACTTAGTAATGAAATTAAAATTATTATAGAGAGGATAATCAGCAAGAACATATTGTTTTCATGATATTCCATCACAAAATTTTTATATGTAATAATGATCTTTAAACTTTTGCAAATGAAATTTTGGTAGACTAGAGGTTAAGCTAGATTAATTCGTTTTAGTGAAAACATTTATGACAAATTTTATCAAATTCATAGGAGTCGAGGTTGAAAAAACTTATTCTGTTCATTGATTTCAAATAGCAATTCCCACTACTTCGCTTTCTTTATCAAAAAACTTTTAGTGTATAAATTGTTATAGCAATTTTTGTCAATTCCATTCGATGAAAAACATTGCTAACAAAATTAAAATTGACAGTTAATTAATTAATACCAACTTTGTGTACTTGTATGCTTGGCCAACAATGGTCTAAAATTACTTACCTAACGGGTGTTGTGGCTCCAGAACCACCACGTGATGAGCAATTTTGTCCATTAGGATGTGTGGGTGATGTATTGGATGTGTCACTGCCAGCTGTAGTTGCATGAGAAACTAACCAGGCATCAACAACTTGACGTGTGGCTTTTCTATAATAAAATATACAAAAAAAAAAAAAAACAGAGAAAAGTTAGAATAGTTTTTCTTTTTTTTCACAAATAACAATATCAAATAGTTTTTTTCCAATGTCAATTTTATGGTCTTATTGAAAAACAGATAAAACAATAGAGATTATATTTTTAAGTGTGTGGGCTTTAGAATTGTGTTTTCTATTGTCTTTCAATATACATATTATGTAAACCCGTGTGATCAGAAGATGTAATAAGTTAAAAATAAACAAGTAAGAAAATTATAGTCGGTCTAGACCGACTATATGATATAGGGTATCATTAGAGAACATATCTCTTCGGTCCAACTAAGTGGATATAGAAAATAAGCATAAAACAAATTTGAGTGGTATTATTACTTTTTTTCGACTGCAGATATGAAAAAGTTCATATCGGTTGCTATATTTATATGGGGACTAGGTCAAAAAATAGACCGATCCTGACCATATTTGGCAAAGTCACTTATATTTTGAAAAAATATATACAAACCAAATTTGAGTAAAATTTTTCGATTATTTTTGTTATTTGATAGATTTAAGTGAAAATCGGGAAGCAGAGTTATATGGGGGCTATGACAAATAATTGCCACATGAGGTTTATTTTTGGATAACTGATAAATGGATGTAATAAACACACACAAACCCAATTTGACCGAGATCTATATGATAATTTGAATCTTATGGCAATTTAAGTCGATTTCATAGGGGTCATTTGTATGGGGACTAGGTCTGAACATCGACCGAATTTCACCAATTTCAATAGCGTTCATGCTATGGCCGAAAAAAGCTTATATACCAAATTTCATCAATATATTTGATATATTACATGGACACACAGATGGACGGACGGACGGACGGACGGACATCGCTAAATCGACTCAGAAAGTGATTTTGGTAGTTACAAACAGCAGCACAAATACATAGTGGTATAGGGTATGAAAACTGGTCAATCGAGCCATGTAAATAAAATTACAAATATTTTTTATTATATAAAATTTTTCTTTAATTTTTGTATCTGGGGGGTTCCATGTCAAGTGCACCAACTTTTGAAACCAATGTCTTCCGATCGGGATGAAATTTGCACCAAGGTTAGTCCTATTGAATAGTAGTTTAGACAAAATTTTTCAACAAGATTTTTTTTTTTTTCATAAGAAAGCTTAGGATTTTTCCTTTAGTGGGATGGGAGTTGGATATCTATCAAAATAAATGTTTTGTAACTCAAGACAACGGTTTTTTAATTTTTCACAAATGAACTATTTTGAATTTTTTCCTATTTGTGTGTAAAACCTTACAAATAAAACTTATACTGAGAAACTAGAAAAATTAAACTTTCCGAGGTATGTAACATACCCAACTAAAATATCATACCCTCGATACTGTAATACCCAGAATATGTTAACCTCAGGAAAAAAATCACTTTTTTTCTATAGAAATGTTGAAAAATTATTATTTTTTATTTATTTGTAATAATAATTAAATTAATGTATAATAATAATAATATTAAAAATAAAAAGATAAATAATTTATTAAAATTTAATCTTAATTGCATTAGATCCATTTATATCATAACTATTTTTATACTTATTTTATTGTAGCTGATGAAGTATTTAAGTCTTGTAAATTTTTAAATACCCAGTTTTTCATCCAGCTTTTTTGTCGGATTTATTTACTGCGTTTTTTTGTCAACCCTTTCTTGGCGTTACTAGGTTCTGCTTTGATTTCGCTGCTGGTTTATTTGTTGGCTTTGGAAAGAAATCGCATTGAATAGAGGCAGAAAACTTTTTCAACTTGAGTCTTCCATCGACATGCGGTATAAAATCATGGTATTGAGCGGTGCCATCGATTGTTACCGCAGCATCGAATCTGCTCTTCAGTGTTTTCAATGTTTCCTGATGTACCTCTTTGCTACTAAAAACTATTTTAGTTTCTTTACAATAATTCTTTGCCCAATGGAATAAAGCAGTCGCATCTAAGATGCGATCTTGATGAGAGCACTGGAGGCTATACTTAGCTGCATTTCTTATAAGGTTTGCTCCAATACCATCACATGCTCCTTTACCATGAGCAGTAGGATGAAGATGCCACTCCATTCCTGGCATTCCAAAATCTTTTTCATGAGCCATAAGATTTGCGAAGCTACTTTTGTTTTTAAAATGTTGACGAGCTCCGTCCGAAACGTAGTATACCTTCTTTACTGTAAATTTAGATTTTAGATATTTTAGTATTATCTTCTGGTACTCATAAACTGCAATGGTATCATGTTTTAAATCGTCGGATATGATTGCCATACTTTTGTGTTCCAGTTTTTCATCTTTCATGTAGTAAATAACTACTGTAAATATAGTTGCTTGGTCGTTATTGAAGTGGAATGCCTGAAGAACATATTTATAGTTTTCTGCGAAATCATATGAAATAACGAATTCACCAGACTTCAAGTGTATCTTCAAATCCTTGAAGAATGACCATTGCTCTTTGACTAAAAAGTCATGGGTTCTCGAGTTTAGCAATCCTGTACACATTTTTTCCAAAAAATCATCCATATTTAAAATGATTGTTTTCAATGTGCATCTGTCAGTCTGAATCCAAGAATCAAATTTGACCTCCTCTATATATTCTCGATCTAAAGAGTTGATTAAATTTTCTTTGATGAATGTGGTTTTCGGGCAATTGGTACATTCACCTAAGTGCCAAGAAGTTGTTGCATTAGGACACATAGTCAATTTAAGGCAATCGCGGTAATCGCGGTAATCTTAAAGGAAAAATCCTAAGCTTTCTTATGAAAAAAAAAAAAAATGCCCTTTTTGAAAAAAAAGGCAAAAAATGCTTCAAAAACAAGTCAAAAAAATAAAAATTTTTTTTTAAAGTATTTTTTTCCGAAATATTGTAGAAATAGCTATCTAAACTATTTGGGAGAAAATTTTCTAAGAACAATAGGAAATAAGTTACATGGATGAGAAAAAACACCTGTTTGGCCAAAATGTCAAATTTTGATCCCCTCTAACTCAGAGAGATCTTGATCGATCTTGTTGAAAAATTGTGTCTAAACTACTATCCGATAGGACTAACCTTGGTGCAAATTTCATCTCGATCGGAAGACATCGGTTTGAAAAGTTGGTGCACTTGAAATGAAACCCCATCTATATATCTGTGGTCACAAGCAATAACCGCCTAACTCGAAAATCATGCTTTTGAGAAAAATAGCTTTTTATATAAATGTAATGGGGCTTCAATTACGACTTAAATCAGAATATTTGTATTAATATCTTTTTAAAAAGCAGTGTTAGAGAAATGGGGATTTCACGTAAATATAAAGATTTTTTAGCAGAATATGATAGTATACACAATTCAAATCGGCGAAAATCATTCTTTCAAGAAAAATAACTGTTTATATAAATGTAATGGGGCTTTGTGACGACTTCGGTCAGAATGTTTTCATTAATAATTTTTTAATAAAAAGTGTTAGAGAAATGGGGATTTCACGTAAGTATAAAGCGTTTTTAGTAGAATATGACAGCATACATAACTCAAATCGTTCTTAAGTCGACTTAGGCGGTTATCGCTTGTGACCACAGATATATAAAAACGTTGGTGCATTTGTTTGTAACGATTGATCTCCGAAACCATAAGAGCTGTCGATCTTAGATTTGCACCATAGGTTTGGTTCGAGCTCTTCTGTGTTTTTTTTTTTTTTTTAGTTTTAACCCTCTAGCTGGCATTGGGGTCAAGTTATAAACAAAATTCCTATTTTCAGTGCGATTTGACTGCAATTCGGAATGTATATATGTTTTATGATAGGAAATTTTTGTATGTATAAATGGACCCGATAGGTGGCGCGGGGTAAAGTCATTTCGAATATTCTTATTTACGGTGCGATTTTACTGAAACTAAGAATGTACATGTATGTATGTTAGATGATGCCAAAAATTTATTGTTGGACCCGGTAGATGGCGCTGGCGTTCAAAAAATAATGAATTGTCAAATTTATTTAAATCTTATAAGTTAAAAAATTCACAAAAGTTTTTATATATAAACATTCTAACCAAAAAGTAAGGAAAATTGCATTGCATGGTGGTCGTACAGCTCATTCAGCACTCAAATCACCGTTAAACGTACAAACGAATGAGAATGCCGTATATAATAAAAAAAAAAACATATGGCAAAAGTTATGCAAAATTGCAATATTATTATTTGGCATGAATGTAACATGGCTTACAAACATTCCTTAGAAGCACTACATAGAGCTTTAAAAGATTTGAAAGGCAATGAAAGACTTTTTGGTGGAGCTCTAATTTTATTATCCATGATCCAACGGCTGACCAATTTTCAAAACAACTACTTGGTTAAGTGAAAGAACTATTTTAGCCGCAAAAAATTTCAATGTCGATAATATTAATGTTGTTATTTAAGACATGATTGATTCCGAAAGGTTTTCTTTCAAATCTATGGATAGTGTTGTTGAGGAAAATGAAGCAGTCAATTATTCAACAGAATTTTTGAATTCACTTGATGTGCCCGATCTACCTCCACATTTATTAAAATTAAAAGGTGGTTCTCCAATAATTTTACTACGTAACCTCAGCGCTCCGAGACTATGTAATGGAACCAGGTTAATTGTTGAGAGAATAATACCCAATGTTATTGAGGCCACAATTCTCAAAGGCAAATTTAAAGGAGAACATGTCTTGCTGCCAAGAATTCCTATGATTCCTACTGACACACCGATAATATTCAAAAGATTGCAATCTCCGAACAGATTGGGCTTTGCCATGACCATTAATAAAAATCAAGGACAATCGTTGCAAATATGTGGTTTGGACCTCGAAAACGGTTGTTTTTCCCGTGTCGGAAAGCCAGCAAATTTATTCATTTACTGCCAGAATAATAAAACTAAAAATATTGTTCACTCTTTATACCCTATATCACTATGTGGTTTGGGTATAATGACTTTGTGCTGCTGTTTGTAACAACCAAAAATATTTGACCTAGACCCATCTTTAATTATACCGATCGAATCAGAATCACTTTCTGAGTTGATTTAACAATGTCCGTCCGTCCGTCCGTCCGTCCGTCTGTGTGTCCATGTAAAGCTTGTAATCAAACTGCAGGTCGCAAATATGAATATATTTTGATGAAATTTGGTATATAAGCTTTTATCGGCCATGGGATGAACGCTATTGAAATTGGTGAGAATCGGTCCATGTTCAGACCTAGCCCCCATACAAATTACCCATATGAAATCGACATAAATTGCCATAAGGTCCAAATTGTCATATAGATCTTACTCAAATCGGGTTTGTATGCGTTGATTACATCCACTAATGAGTAGTCCAAAAATGATCCCTTTGACCCCATATAGAGCTGCTTCCCGATCTTCAGTTAAATCTATTAAAAAACAAAAATATTGCACTGATTCTTCTCAAATTTTGTTTGTACATATTTTTGCAAAATACAAGAGACTTTACCAAACACGATCAGGATCGGTCCATTTTTGGACCTAGCCCCTTTATAGATATAGCATCCGATATGAACTTTTTTATGTCTGCAGCCAAAAAAATTAATAAAAATCCCACTCAAATTTGGGTTTTGCTTATTTTCTATGTCCACTTAGTTGGGCCTAAGAGATAGGGTTTCTAAACGCATGGTATAGGGTATCGTATAGTCGGTCTAGACCGACTATAATTTTCTTACTTGTTTTTTTTTAGAATTACAATAATAGAAATATATTGGTCATTCTTATATTATTACAATAAATATTTATTTTAATTTTCATAAATAAAACATGGTTTTTCTTTAACAGTTTTCAATTAATATTAACAAATGCACAAACGTTTTTTTATATAACGGGTGATTTTTTTGAGGTTAGGATTTTCATGCATTAGTATTTGACAGATCACGTGGGATTTCAGACATGGTGTCAAAGAGAAAGATGCTCAGTATGCTTTGACATTTCATCATGAATAGACTTACTAACGAGCAACGCTTGCAAATCATTGAATTTTATTACCAAAATCAGTGTTCGGTTCGAAATGTGTTTCGCGCTTTACGTCCGATTTATGGTCTACATAATCGACCAAGTGAGCAAACAATTAATGCGATTGTGACCAAGTTTCGCACTCAGTTTACTTTATTGGACATTAAACCAACCACACGAATGCGTACAGTGCGTACAGAAGAGAATATTGCGTCTGTTTCTGAGAGTGTTACTGAAGACCGTGAAATGTCGATTCGTCGCCGTTCGCAGCAATTGGGTTTGTGTTATTCGACCACATGGAAGATTTTACGCAAAGATCTTGGTGTAAAACCGTATAAAATACAGCTCGTGCAAGAACTGAAGCCGAACGATCTGCCACAACGTCTAATTTTCAGTGAATGGGCCCTAGAAAAGTTGGCAGAAAATCCGCTTTTTTATCGACAAATTTTGTTCAGCGATGAGGCTCATTTCTGGTTGAATGGCTTCGTAAATAAGCAAAATTGCCGTATTTGGAGTGAAGAGCAACCAGAAGCCGTTCAAGAACTGCCCATGCATCCCGAAAAATGCACTGTTTGGTGTGGTTTGTACGCTGGTGGAATCATTGGACCGTATTTTTTCAAAGATGCTGTTGGACGCAACGTTACGGTGAATGGCGATCGCTATCGTTCGATGCTAACAAACTTTTTGTTGCCAAAAATGGAAGAACTGAACTTGGTTGACATGTGGTTTCAACAAGATGGCGCTACATGCCACACAGCTCGCGATTCTATGGCCATTTTGAGGGAAAACTTCGGAGAACAATTCATCTCAAGAAATGGACCGGTAAGTTGGCCACCAAGATCATGCGATTTGACGCCTTTAGACTATTTTTTGTGGGGCTACGTCAAGTCTAAAGTCTACAGAAATAAGCCAGCAACTATTCCAGCTTTGGAAGACAACATTTCCGAAGAAATTCGGGCTATTCCGGCCGAAATGCTCGAAAAAGTTGCCCAAAATTGGACTTTCCGAATGGACCACCTAAGACGCAGCCGCGGTCAACATTTAAATGAAATTATCTTCAAAAAGTAAATGTCATGGACCAATCTAACGTTTCAAATAAAGAACCGATGAGATTTTGCAAATTTTATGCGTTTTTTTTTTTAAAAAAGTTATCAAGCTCTTAAAAAATCACCCGTTAGATATATACAGATTATAACTAAAATTAAAAATTCATAGAAGGTAAAACAACGTTTGCCGGGCGGCCCAGCTAGTACATATGTATATACTATATATTTTTTTTTTTTATAAAAGTCTATTGAATTTTTTTTACTCGGTCTTTTATTTTACTTTTATATTTTGTTTTTTTTTTTTAAGTGCCTTGGAAATATATCTGGTTTATTATTTATGTTTATATTTGATTCCTATCTGAACGTATTTTATGAAATGCAATCAATTATGACAATAAATACCATCAACTTAATTAATATTCTATTAAATCAAATGCTAAATCCAATTTTTTACGCCATAAATGAAATATGATGAAATTATAATAATTAATTGTGGAATATCCATTAGCTTTGTAAAGAGAAGAGAAGTATTATTAAATGTTATATTAAATGTACAGTGGCTCACATCGTAAGTCGGGCAAGTTATTAAAAAAAACTTAATCAACGATTTTATTTGTTTTGACAAAATATTTTTTCAAATATTTTTGATGCATTTTATTAAGTGTTTAATAAACAAGAAAACAGATTAGCAATGTTGACACACAATTAATATGTAACGGTACATCTAATATATATTGCAAAAATTCTTAAAAATTATGCTCACAACGAAAGTCGGGCAAAGAAATAATTTAAAACATTTAATATGATAAAGCGTTATATGTAAGCTTCATTAATTATACTTGAATTGGAATCTCATCAGTTGACCTCTTGCCGTTGCCAGAAGATTATAGTTGGCATTTGTTTTAACAATTCCGCGTACAATTAAACAGTCTACTTTGAAAGAACGACAAATTGTTGTTAACAATCATTTGGAAGGAAAACCGGAACGTGAAATTGTAAATATTGGTAAAAAAAAAAAATATAAGTCGACAGTCCATGAGATCATTAAACGATATAAAGAAAATAAAATATCAAATAAACAACGAGTGGCAGTAAAAAAAAGCTTAGGTCGAGAGACATAAAATTAATAGTTTGTGAAGTACAATAGGATCCATTTATTTCGGCTCCAAAACGCTGCAATTGTAAAGACAACTATTGGAAAAAATTTCCATCCGAAACGATAACACGGGAGCTATGAAAAAATTATTTGAGTGGTCAAGTGGCGCGAAATAAGCCATGCATTAGCCAAAAAAAAGAGGGAAACGAACGCCGGAATTTTGCACACGAACACATTTCAAAAGATTTTTCGTTTTGGAGCACTGCAAACTTCATTGTTTAAATGTTTTAAAATATTTTGTCTAGTATTTTAATATTTGAAAGGTTCTGTCCACGGACGAAAGCAACTTCAACTTGTTCGGGTCCAATGGAATGAGGAATTTTGTCATACAAACACAAAGAAAACAGTGTACACGGAAGCTTATCAGTAATGGTATGGGATTGTATGGCAGCTTTAGGTGTCGGAAGTCTTCATTTTATGGAAGGTATGTATAATGGATACAAATATTTATCACGAAGTTTTGAACCCTCGCGTAAAGGAAATTGGATATTTGTGATAATTTTAAATTTTATCAAGACAATGACCCTAAGCACACGTAACTGCTAGTAAAAAACTGACTATTGTATAATTGCCCTAAGGTTATTAACACCTGCCTAAAGCCCAGATCTAACTGTAATCTAGCATTTGTGGGATGAATTTGGGCGTGGAATGGAAAATCGATTGTGTACCAATAAAGAACAACTTAAAGCTGCATTACAGGAAGAATGGAGGCAAATAAGTCCAGGAGCCGAATCAGCGCATTCGTTATCGAAATTTTTCGATCGAAATCACTTTTTTATTTCCCAAAATAAAGTGCTGAGAATAATTTTTCTTTTTCACAGTTGAAGAATTATGGCCTGTGATTAAGAAGAAAAGCGAATCGTGGTCGAGCGTTTGACCGTCTTCTTCAAATAATAAACCAAAATATGGAATTTCGATTGATTTTACTCGATATCGAATGCGGTGATTTGGCCCCAGATGTCTGTAAAATAATTAGTTGGCTCTATCCCAAGAAGACTGCCAGCTGTAGAAAATCAAAAACGCTACTCCACAAAATATTGAAAAGTATATTAAAATTTAAGTTTTAGTATCTGCCCGACTTTCAATATGAGCATAGTTTTGAGGTTTTTTTAATATAATTTATTTTTGGTTCCTTTGTTTTAAAGTTGAAATAGTTACTTGTTATTTATTATCATCCTTAATAAATTCTTTACTTTATTTATTCAAAGTATTTCCGAAAATACTAAGCATTTTTCTTTTGAAAGGTGTTAAAGTTTTTTTTTTTCAAAAACTTGCACGACTTACGATGTGAGCCACTGTTTCTTAATTTATGATAGGACTTCAGTTTGTTAAATTTTAACATAAATATTTGAGTTGCAGTTTAATATTGTGTAAATAATGTACAAGTTTTGGAAAACTGTTTTAACCTTGTCTTGCTGTTATGTAAACAATAACATTTTAGAGCAGAAATAATCTATTTCAATGATATTTGCATTTCATTTAATATTTCAATTATTTTAGACGACAAAACATTTTATTTAAATTATTTTAGGGTTTATATGTCATTGTATGCAAACTTCAGTTATTGCGAATTACACTAGGCAACGACCAACTATACTTTGTTATGTATTTTGAGAGTTCAGAAAAAACACACATTGAATAAAAAACACGTACATAAATGTAAACAAACAAAGCTCAGACCAACAAACACATATTTTTATTTTGATATCAATTATGTGTGTTTCTAAATATTGTACGGTGCCGAACACAATCATGACTGTGTTTCATTTTAATATTTCGTTATGTACACGAACATGTTTCTATCACGTATTTTTTGTTTCGAACACACATAAACCACACAAATTCGAGTGTAGCTTTATTTGAAGTACGTGTTCTTGCACGTGTACTGCTAAAAAAAACAAAACATGTTCTTGAACCCGTACATCTAAAAATTGAAACATTATCCACTCGCGATCGGAAAAATCTGATAAACCCCTATAATAACGACAACAATTGTATTGTTGAAAAAATTATGATATTGAAAATTAAAAAAGAAAAATGAAAAATGAAAAATAAAAATGAAAAATTAAAAATAAAAATGAAATATTAAAAATAAAAAATGAAAAAGGGAAAATGAAAAATAAAAAATGAAAAAGCAAAAATAAAAAATGAAAAATAAAAAATGAAAAATAAAAAATGACAAATAAAAAATGAAAAAAGAAACATAAAAAAGTGAGAATAAAAATGAAAAATAAAAAAATTCAAAATAAAAAATTAGAAACAAAAAATGAAAAATTAAAAATTAAAAATGAAAAATGAAAAATAAAAAATTAAAAAAGAAACATAAAAAAATGAGAATGAAAATGAAAAATAAAAAAATTAAAAATAAAAAATTAGAAACAAAAAATGAAAAATGAAAAATAAAAAATTAAAAATAAAAAATGAAAAACGAAAAATGAAAAGTAAAAAATTAAAAATAAAATTTAAAAAACAAAATATGAAAAATAAAAAATGAAAAATAAAAAATGAAAAATATAGAATAAAAAATGAAAAATAAAAAATGAAAAATAAAAAATTAAAAACAAAAAATTAAAAATAAAAAATGAAAAAAGAAAAATAAAAAAGAAAAATGAAAAATTTAAAATAAAAAATTAAAAATTAAACTGAAAAATAAAAAATTAAAACTGAAAATTAAAAAATTAAAAAGGAAAAATGAAAAATAAAAACTGAAAAATTTAAAATAAAAAAATGAAGAAAGGAACACGAAAATGAAAAATAAAAAATGAAAAATAAAAACGAAAAATTAAAAATGAACCGTTCGACCGCCCGTCTTTGTGTCCATAAAAACCTTATAGTGGAATAACAATTCGCAAAAATTAATATATTTTGACGAAATTTGGTACATAAACTTCTATCGGCCATAACAAGAACGGAATTGGTGAAAATCGGTTCATGTGCAGACATAGGCCCCATACAAATGAACGCTATGAAATCAACCAAAAATACCATAATATTCAAATTATCATACAGGTCTCGGTCAAATTGTGTTTGTGTATGTTTATCAGTAGTCTAAAAATTAACTCTGTAGGACAATTCTTACTCATAGCGCCCATATGAAGCTGAAGCTGCTCAAATTTTGTTTGTATATGTATTTGCAGTAAATAAGTGACCTTACCAAATATGGTCAGGATCGGTCCACTTTCCGACCTAGTCCCCATATCAATATAGCATCCGATATAAACTTTTTCATATCCGAAGGCAAAAAAATTAATAGCAATGCCAATCTAATTAGTTGGACCTATGATATACGGTCGGTCCAGGCCGACTATAATTTTCTTACATGTTTTTCTTTTAAAGATGGACTATACTGATTGAAAAATTTTTGTAAGTGGTGAAGTGAAATTACAATGTCGTCAATGTGTTTGTCAATCGGTTAAGTAATTCAAGTTTACCACCCAGAAAATATACCAAATTCGAATAATCTAAATATACTCTCTGATCTAGGGATGCTTTCCCAAAATTTATCAGGGGGTTCGTAGTGAATATATTTTCTAACATTTTTGTTTATTTTTTTAATATTATATTATTATAATTTAATATTGAAATATTATTATTTGGCAGAGTAGCTCTGGAATATTAAACTATCACAGAAAAAAAAAAACGATTTATCGTTCATATTCTTAAAAAATATAATTCGACGAGTTTTAGAAAACCACTTTTATTTTATTTATTAATTTCAAAAGACAAAAAATTATTTACGTAAACAAAAACTTAACAAAACCCAAAATTCTTTAATTTCGTATATTAATACATATTATTAATATAAAGTGATTAAATCATTTAAAATATTTCCAAATAGCTAATTGATTTTCACTATATTCTTTTGGTTTGGATTTTTTCACACTCGTATCACCTGCCGAGTTATGGTTCGTCAACCAACTTGTTACATAGGGAACTGCATTCCAAGTTTTCAGTGGGCGACCATTTAAGTTTTAAGTGATCCAATTTGATACGTTCTGCACTGTTAGTCTGGCTTTTATACCAGTAATTATGATATTCGTCAATGGAAATTCTGGTTCTGCTTCAGCACTGCTAACAGCAATCGTATTAATGATATTTTTCGCCTTATGAATATTTTCTAGAATTTTACTAATTTCCTGATGACCATTGCTTATTATATTTTCTAAATAACTACGAAAATCATTCTTATCGATTTCAAAATGAAAAATTTTCGAAATTCATCAAAATTCTCTTCGGCCTCTAACCACGGCACTACAATATCATCAATTCCCCAAGTGCACGGCTCTAACAAATTGGCTAGCTCATACATTTTGCTGTTATCAATATCGTTTTTATTGTTATTTGATTCTACTTGAGAGAAACCAATCAATCTTAATTTCATATTTTTTTATGAAACTCTGAGAAGGTTTGCATAAATTCTGTTTTCGACGAAGATAATAATTTTGAATGCTTCGGACAACTTTTGGTTAGAGTTAGAAGCAAAGAACTTATACAAAGCAGGGTAGTTTCACGCAGCCCATCTTGGTCCTAACACTCTTCCAATTTTAATTATATCCAACGTAAGCTCTTGGGAAATATTATTTAGTATTTTTATACCCATACCACTATGTGGTTTGGGTATAATGACTTTGTGCTGCTGTTTGTAACAACCAAAAATATTTGACCTAGACCCATCTTTAATTATACCGATCGAATCAGAATCACTTTCTGAGTTGATTTAACAATGTCCGTCCGTCCGTCCGTCCGTCTGTGTGTCCATGTAAAGCTTGTAATCAAACTGCAGGTCGCAAATATGAATATATTTTGATGAAATTTGATATATAAGCTTTTATCGGCCATGGGATGAACGCTATTGAAATTGGTGAGAATCGGTCCATGTTCAGACCTAGCCCCCATACAAATTACCCATATCAAATCGACATAAATTGCCATAAGATCCAAATTGTCATATAGATCTTACTCAAATTGGGTTTGTATGCGTTCATTACATCCATTAATGAGTAGTCCAAAAATGATCCCTTTGACCCTATACAGAGATGCTTCCCGATCTTCACTTAAATCTATTAAAAACAAAAATATTGCACTGATTCTTCTCAAATTTTGTTTGTATATATTTTTGCAAAATACAAGAGACTTTACCAAACATGATCAGGATCGGTCCATTTTTGGACCTAGTCCCTATATAGATATAGCATCCGATATGAACTTTTTAATATCTGCAGCCAAAACAACTAATAAAAATTCCACTCAAATTTGGTTTTTGCTTATTTTCTATGTCCAGTTAGTGGGGCCTAAGAGATAGGGTTTCTAAACGCATGTTATAGGGTATCGTACAGTCGGTCTAGACCGACTATAATTTTCTTACTTGTTTGGATTTTATTAGATTGATGAAAAATACTATATAGTTTGTCCATGAAAACTTTAAAATGATTAACTTGCTAGATGTCGTTTATGGAATCATCTAAAACAAGTTGAAGATGGTGATTCAGACAGTGGCATATAATAACATTTAAAAAAATCTTTTTTATTCGTACGCTGAATCCAGATTTACAACCGAGCATTGTGCTAGCACCATCAGAACAGAATCCTATTAAATTTAGTTTTAAATAATTTGTATCAAATCCAACAGCAAGCAGTACACTCAACAGACTTTGGAAAATAGTTTTCGCATCTTGTGCTTCAAGTTCCACAATATCTACGAATTATACTGGGGATACTTCAGAAGATTCTGCTGTAGAAGATTCCACTTTAATAAAAACTATAAGCGTTGATTTATTAGAAATGGTGGAAGCTTCATCAATTATAGTACAAATTTTTAAATTTTTCCCAATAATAGAACTAAACAATTCCTTTTTAGTTTTTTTTTGCGATATGCTCTACTATGTTACTTGCACTATGCCGAGAATGAAGCCCAATTCCCATGTCCATTTTTTACTAGAAGCTCACTTTCACTTTCTATATCTGAAAACGGATGGTTTCTTTTCGCTAGGCTGTAAACAGTGTTGAAGACTTGTACAGTAGAATTAATAAATTTCTCGTTCATATTATCGATACATGTTGTAAAAGTTTGCTTTTCAACGATTTTGGTATGTTTGCTTTATTCATTTTTTTTCCTTAAAGATGCTTGTTGCACTATTTTGTTTTTCCCCGATAGCGTAACTTTAAACTCTTCTCATTCATTAGATATTAAATTTGATTCCATTTTTAAACAACAATCACATCCGAATTTCTGATTACAGACAAATAGGCCATCATATTTAATTTTAAACTCCTTCAACTGTTTCGCATTCCAACAACTTGGTAAATTGGTAATTGTTTTGGGAACTCGAAATCTCTAATATTTGTTCCTGTAAAGCTGATGAACCTACTTCTATCGCTAGTATGGCTGACCTGCTTTCATCAGTTACAGATGTTTCTTCTCTTAATTTTTTTGAAAAATATAAAATAAAATTGAGATGAAAAATAAATTATGTAAGGTAAAATATGAGATTGGTAAATTGAACTTACCTTACACAATTTTTTTTAAAATCTTCGGTTTTAGTTGAAAAATAATTAACAAATGTATAAAACTGAATTAATCAAAAAACTAATAACTGACAAAAGAAATAGTTTAAAGTTCAAAATAGTTCAAATTCAATCATAGTTTAAGCTTTTACTGATAATCAGAATTGGCTGTGTTTGACGGCAACAACAAATCAGTTAGAACCACATTAAATTAATGGCGTTCTTTGCAGTTTACTACAAAAAACTACAATCGCAATGAAAACTAGATAAAATTTTAAAATTGTATATAAAAATTTGCACTAAATATATTTCGAAAGTAATTTATTTTTCTGATTAATATCCGGTTCGCACGAACCTGCGAAAGCATCCTTGCTCTGATCCATTACTCCATTCATTATTACTTCAATGAAAAGCTGATAAACAAACAGTTCGTAAAATCGACTCTGATAATGATTCTGAGTTGCTCGGAATAACAAAATAACAAAAGATCTGTTAAATATTTTTGCTAGTTACAAACATCAGCCTACACTCGTTTTAGCCTGAACAGAGAGTTGTATAGGTATTGGGAATGAACAAAATGCTTTATTAACACTGCGCAACAATATTCGGACAATTGCACTGTGTAAATGACCTTTAAAGTCTAATGCCATTTAAATTTAAAGGTAATTACTTTATTTTTTATTTTTTTAAATTATTTATTTTTTGAATTCAGAAACAGCTGAGCAAAAATTTAAAAATTTAAGAAAAATAATACAGCCTGGACCACTATTTATTATAGTTTGTTATTTATTGTTTTGATGTATAAACATCTATATGCTCAGGGGGGTAAAAATCTATTTCACAACACAATCACAAAAACAGCATAATAAGTAAGAAGTAACCAAACAACGCGTCAGTTATTCTGGGCCCATGGAGTTTAATCAATTACCTGATGATATAAAAAATATTTCAGCTTTATCGACTTTTAAAATCAATTAAAAAAAATATTTGTTAGAAAATGTCGAAATACTTCTTACATCTTGAATTATTTAACTTGTTACTCATTTTTCCTATTATTTTTGTTTCTTTTTTTTTTAACAATTTTACATAACTCATGTTTTGTTTTTAAATAAGATATAGAAAAATGTATTGATATAAGAAATTTGTAAATATTTAGTTGTCTTGTTAGCTTCTATCAAGTCTTTACCGGCGCAGAGGCAAAATACTATAAATTTTTGTAATTAAATTATATTTTGAAATAATAATAATAAAAAAAAGTAAGACAAAAACGGTGTGAAGTATGAGTGTATTCGTGAAAATATTATGATATAAAATTATTTTAGCTAATTCCAGAACCTCTGCTATAACAACAACCCACAAGTATAACGCTATTACTAATATAAAAATTATTTCAGCTAATTCAACAACCCCAACTATAACAACCAGTTGAAATAATATATAATAATAAATAATTTTTATATTAGGTGGGCTCCTGCAGTTGTTTGCTATAAGTGATACATAGATGACGCTTTCTGTTTGATTTTAATTGATGTGTAAATAGATGTTTACACATCTCTAATGTGATCGGACTCACATAGTTTTTTTTTTTATAAAGACAATGATGTTTTTTTTTAGAAAGAATTAATTTCTATGTGACAAATCTTTTACACTGCACAAAAATATTCGGATTTTGTACAGTGTAATTTTGAGTTTTATAAAATTTTAACTAAAATTTATAAGTATATACATTTCATGGTTTTTGTGCCTTTACTGTTGGCAAGTTTAAAAATTTTTAAATTAAAAATAAAAAGATAATTTACGCTTATTGTATCATCACGATTTCTAACACCACATATTAAATATTAGAGCAAATTCATGCTATTAAATTAAACTTCGATTGTGGCTCCACCTGCGGAACATCTATTGTTTGCTTACAGAATAACGTACACATGTTACAAAGACATGACTTGAATAGTTAAGAAACTTAAGTTTTTTTTATTTTGGCAAATTTAAACAATTAAATTTTATTTACCTTATAAAATAATCCTGTACGAATTCTTGATTTTCATCCATCCACGATTCCATGCGGGCATGTTCTGGATCATAATGTTTTTGTGGTGATAGCGGGTGTAAACATGTTGAGGATGTATATTGTTGCTGATTATGGTGTTGTAGCTGATACTGATGCTGTTGCTGTTGTTGCTGTTGATGTGGTGGTTGTTGTTGTTGCTGTTGATTTTGATATGTGACCAGGGGGACACCGGTACGACTACTTAACAATAGATTTTGTTCTGAGCCATAACCTGTGCCCCCCAGCTCCGCCGGCATTCTACCGCTACTACTGCAACTACTATTGTAATTATAACTATGTGGGGTATTTACTGTAAACAATTGAGCTGTGGGTTCTTCAATGCTACGCAACTGTAAACCTTAAAATAGAAATATAAACATAATAGAAAAATTATAGTTATTTTTTTTTTTAAATAAATTGCAGTGAAAGGAATAAATCCTTTTAAAAGTGGAAAAATGTATTTCAATATTAAACCGAAAATGGAAATTTAAAATTTAATGTTTAAAATATGCGTCAATTTTGTTGGATATTGTACTAAACGGAATAGAATTTATATTTGTGCATACAATTATTTTGCTTCTTCCTTGTTCGTTTATTACATTCATATGCTAATTTCAGGTTTCAAATGATAGAATCGCAAGTTTATTTCAATATAAATTCGTCAAAAGCTTAATATATTCCAAGACAAGTAACATAATAAACAAAATGAAAGCATTTAAAATAAATGTAATAACAAAATAAAAACTTCGAAACCAGGGAACCCAATCTAAACTTCAACAGTCATATATGATATTTCCTAATAGTGCAATTTCAAATTTTTGTGATATCCTCAAACATATATTCAAATTTAGGCGCATTTGGAGTTATAATCTGAGAACAGCTTTCTTGTTTGAAACCCGTAAGAATATACGAAAAGTCTGCTTTAATTGCTTAACATTGTTTACGGAAATTTATCCTTTGAAAAAATCGTTCTTAGGTTTTTAATACTTTGGAAAACTCTCTGTTCAAAGTTTTGATAGAGAAAATAAAGACAATGATCTATTGTTTTTGCTTATCGACCCAACTTGGAAGCAAGGAAGTGCTTCTTACATTTATTGGTTTTCAACAATTCCGTAACAATTCGAACTTTCCACGTAGCTAAAATCAACACTGTTTCAACTACTTGTGGAATATTTTCGGGGCCGTTATCTGGGGGGTCAGAAATTTCAAGTCAGAGTAAAAGTACTAGGCCAGTGTAGTAAAATCTCCAAAGATTTTGGCATTCTCAGGCCTTCAAATATTTTTTCCTTATCTTGGTGTTCGTTTGCTTATATTTTCAGTCATAACTCAGGAACCATTGATGATTGCTCATTTCATTATTCAGTAAAAGTGTAGCTAATACATATACTTATTATATATACTTATTATAATTAGACTTAGTAATATAACATAATAAAATATAATAAAATCTGTAATATTAATAGGTAAGGCGATTTATTGTTACCGATGATTTGTTGAACAGTTTTCCCCCGATTTTGAAAAAACGTATCTTACTTGAAAGATATTTATTTTTAGCTGTCCATCAGATTTACAGATTTGCATCGTCTGGAATATTTTGTTGGACTAAAATGTATTTAAAGTTGCAACAACACATACATAAAATAAAACAATGCTATGTGTGTGTTTATTAAATTTGTTAAAGTGTAAAAAAATGAGTTTGTTTTCTTCATTCACAATCATAATTGTGTTGAATTGAAAAATAATTTTGGACATAAACCAATAACATTGAAATATAATTCTAGACATGAACCAATAACGCAAATGATATTTAAAAAGTATTGAATTGTGAATTGGCTAAAATTGATTAGCACATCTTTATTAAATGAAAAAATAAAATTTCCTAGAATTTGCACTCGAATTTCGAGGGCTGGGATCTGGTAGTTTAAATAAAAATACTTATTTTTCTAAATTATAAAAAATAATAATTTTATTTTACTGGGAATTTGTAATAACGAAAAATAGTTTAAGGCCACTTCTTACTCACTTTTGCTAAAGTTACTTTTTAATAATATTTACTTTCAAGGCAAGTCATAATAATGGCCCTCAGACGTATTATAATTACTAGTGTATCCCAGCACTCGTAATTCGAATGCAATTTCTAGGATATTTTATTTTTATTATTTAAAATGTGTTTCTATCAAAGTTTTTTTAATCTATATATAAAACATTTATGAATATTTATAAAAAATTCATAAAATTTCATTATGAATATTTATTGAACACACAGAAGATATATAAATGGGTTTGTTAATAAATAATTTTAAAGGAGCCCAAAGCTATGCTAATCAATTTTAGCCAATTCACAATTCATAACAGGACTTTTGATATTTATAATAAACACACACACAGTATGTGTTTTATGTTTGTGTTAGTAGCAACTTTAAATGTTTATTACTCCAAAAAAATGTACCAGATGGTGCACATCTATAAGGGTGGTGCACATCTGTAAAGAAATACTTTTCAAATGGTATATTTTTTGTCAAAATCGGTTGGTAACTGAAAGTTTAGAAGATGTCACAAGAAATCGCATTGCCTATAATAAAATACTTCTTAATATTAATATTTAGACGTATGAGTGATAACTATAATAATTAAATCGGAAAAAATATAAAAGGCCACACAAAAAAAGTGTGGCCTGAGAACGTCAAATCCTTTGGAGTTGTTGCTATACCTGCCAAATACTTTCACCCTGAATTGGAATTTCCCATCCCCCAGAATGGCTGTTGCACTGTGCTACCATCTGTTCATAAACTACTGTAAACTTTTGAGCAAGCTGTGTCAGACTAGCTCGTGCATTTTTGCAAAAATGGAAAAAAGTTAATTTCGAGTGGTCATAAAACATAATCTTTTGCGGAAGAAAATCATTACCGAAACCAAAAACAGGCTAAAAACAATTTTATGGGGGAGCAATAAGTGGCTTACTAAGTCCCGGTCCCGCCAGAAATCGTCAACAAATTCAATGGAATGTTACAGAATGATCGGAGAATGAAAGTACGTAAGGTGACTGTGGCTGTAGGCGTCTCAGCTGTGTGGGCACAGCACATTTCACATGAACATATATTTGGACAAGAAAAAGCTATCCGCGCTATATGTGCTGCAATTATTCACACTCGACCATAAGCGCAACCATGAAGTAGTCTTTGCGCCGTTTTGTAACCGTGGCGGAAACATGGATTCAACACAATATATGAGCGATCAAGGAACAGGAATAATCATGTGAACGAGCACTAAAGACGGCCAAGTTGGGTCAGCCGGCCAAGAAGGTTATGGAAATAGTTTTTTTGGGATGCATGTAGTGGCATTCATATCGATTACCTTGAAAAGGTTAAAATGTTTATCATTAAAAGCTGTTGCACAAACACGACAATGATTTGAAGCAAAAACGACCGCATTTCGCGAAGGGGTTTTCATTATCAAAACCTCTGCGACTATTTCCCATTTCCAAACCTGAAAAAATATTTCGGCGGTAATATATTTGGACCGAATGAAGAGGTCATCACTGAAACATGTGCCTCTTTTGAGGATCTTAAGAAAACCTACTTTTTGGAAGGTACAAAGAAATGGAAAATTGCTAGACCCAATGTACCAAGCTAAAAGACCACTTTGTTAACAACAAGAAAAAAAAACTACTGGGCGCAAATTAATAAAAATGCCACTTAAACATGTTTTATTCTTATAAGACCATTTCTCGAAACTCTCAGTAGAAGGTATCGTATAGTCAATCTAAACCACCTATAATTTTCTTTCTTTTTTTTTTTATTTTTTTTTCATGTGGGTACTCTATATTTCAATAAAAACTTGTTTACTTTTGCAACTAAAAAGGAACTTTGGGAAGTTTAAAATAAAAAGTTCAATATTTCCTCCCTATTTTCTAATAAAACCGTAAGAATTTAAAATTTAGTACTCCTAGAACATGCATCACGCACTTCAAAAAAGAACTATAAATTTCTTTTATGTTAAAAATTGTCCAAAACATAAATTATTTAAAAGAAAAACCAATATCTTCTTAGTATGATTTAGCTTATATTATATTGATATCTTTCAAAATAGCTCTCTACATTTAAATATTCAAGTACTTTATAAAGGAAAAATTCTGATCTATTGGCCTTTACATACATTTGCATCTGAAATCATTCCTATGAATATACAAAAACCACATTATTTTTAAATGCCGTACATTATCCAGATATTTGTTTTTACAAAAAAAATTGTACTTAACAACAATTTAATCAATTGACAAGTTGCAAAAGCAATATCAACAGTAATAAATATAAAGCTTTAAGTAAATGATGGAAAGCTTACCATACACATTCAAAGTCTTTGTATACGTATATTTACCATAACGAACATATTTGTTTTGTTTTACCTTTATGTTTCTCCCCAACGCATTAAAAACATTTGTCAATATTTACATCCAGAGCACAAAGGAAATTCTGGAAAATTTCTATTGGAGGTATATATTTCTATGGAAATTACTATTACATTTACATGGCCATTTGATACATCATATAAACAGCTGAACATGCTTTCTTTCAGTAAGTGCGTACTTATGGCAACCATACACATGAATTACCTCATTTTAAATGGAGGCACAAAAAAAGAACATATTATACTTACATTAAACTAAAGTACTCAGGTAGATTTGCTGGAACTTTTTCTCAAAAATTTTCCACAATTCCTAAAAACATCTTTAGTATCTTTTTTTTTTTATCAGACTGGTTTATGTGTACTTGAAAGTTTATATTTTTCTTTTCATAAAAATTCTAACAAAAAAATAGCTTTTCTATAGTCTATCGTTCCGTAAAGACTAATGGCATCTGTTTTGCATGTAACATATATATGTATGATTTTCTACTTATAAGTACTTTTGTATTCCAGAGGAGGTTTTATTTTATATACCAATGATGTTAGTATTCAAAATATTTTTGCATCTATTAACCGAAAAATAAACATATACATCCGTATACAAAATACCTAGCTAAATATAGGTATAAAAAGATAAACAAAAAACTATTTCAAAGAATATTTGCAATGCAGATAGTAAGACCCACATAACTGAACTACTTCCAAGTAAGGAAGTAAGTATTTTTGTAATTCTATTTTCAAGCATCTAAATATTCTTTAAATTTTTAAATAAAAATATATTTCTATGGAGAAAAAACTGGACATTGGTAGTGGATGAATACCGGATCGCTTGAACTAAAAGGATCAAAGCTAAAATAAAAATAGTGCATAGCTTTATTGATCTTTAAAGTTTCAATTAAGAGTTTAAAGTAAATGAGCCATTCATTAGAGGACAATTCTTTCATTTACACTTTGCAGCTACATATTACCTTACATGGTTTTATTTCACAAGTCAAAATTAAAGATATGAAGACATTTTATTTTGCGCGGTGTCATTTATTTCTATACATCCAGTCCGATTCACTTTATTAGACGCGATAATTTAGCATAAAAGACATAGCATATATATATATATATTGCTTTTACTACTACAATAATTAGTAATACAAATACTAAAACAGTGATGATATCTAATTGAATTATTATTAATTTTAAGAGTTAAAATTTTTAAGGCAGTAATAAGCAATTCAGAATATTTTCCGATTTATTGAATTTATTAGAGCGATTATGGGATTCTTGTTATTGTACTTTTTTTGTTTGCGCTATTTGGGTTAAATATCTTAAATATTTGATATATGTGTGAAATAGTATGAAGATCATGAATTATTACAAGAACAATTAAGTTATTCCAATTTAAAGTGTAGGATTGTTGGTGGTCCCGAATTTCCCA